>JAODAL010003028.1:0-181979 GCA_025379985.1 Phyllomedusa bahiana
GGCCCGGGACGGGTATAGTCTATGTCCTGAAAGTAAAATGGGGGTTGAAAGACCCCTTATTCCGGCACTTTTTAAATGTGGGGGTCATGCAGGTTTGGGGCTCATGTTTGTGGCCCAGGACAGGTATAGTCAATGTCCAGTGAAACAAAAAATGGTGGTTTCAAAGACTCCTTTCCCGGGCACTTTTTAAATTTTGGGGGTTTCAGACAGGTTTAATGGTCAAAACTGCGGTCCAAGGACAGGTATAGTTAATGTCCAGTTCACTAAAATGGTGGTTAAAAAGACTCCTTTTTCTTGCACTTTTTAATCTGTGGGTCAGACAAGTTTAATGGTCATACTGTGGTACAGAACAGGTATAGTCAATGTCCAGTAAAAACTAAAATGGTTGTTAAAAGGACTCCTTTTCCCGCTCTTTTTAATCTGTGGGTCAGACAGGTTTAATGGTCATTCTGCGGTACAGGACAGGTATAGTCAATGTCCAGTTCAACTAAAATGGTGGTTGAAAGACCCCTTTTTCCAGCACTTTTAATCTGGGGTCATGCAGGTTTGGGGCTCATGCTGTGTTCCAGGACAGGGATATTTAATGTCCATTCAAGTAAAATGATGGTTCAAATCATACTCCTTCTGGCACTTTTAATTTGTCGATCATGCAGGTTTTAAAGGGGTCATGCTTTTAGTACAAGACAGGGATAGTGAATGGTGTGAGTTTTTTTCTGTGGCTTTTATAACCTAAGTGTGTTGCCTAAGATGTAGCACATATCCATTTGACTGTTGTGGATGTTAATTCCAGCTTCTCCAGCCCTGTTTGGGTGTAAGAATGAAGGTGTTGTTGCTCTCCCATAGACTTTAATGGTCATCGGTGATTTAAACATCATCAACCATCGAAATTTCTTATTGGTTATTGCCGTCATCGACCATCGACCCGATGACGATAGTCAACGTAATCGCTCAACACTAGTGTTGACCAAAATTAATTGCTAACTTAAAGTATAATGTGTCAGGAGAAGACATCTCAAAATTACATGAATAGAAAAAGCATTAAAAGTTATTCCCAGATAAAGTGACAAATGTCAGATTTAAAAAAAAAAAAAAAAAGAGCTTTAAGTCCAAAATAGAGTTAGACCCTTGGTTAAAGACTTCTCTCCAGGTTGCTACAATTTCTCACAAGTGAATACACCCCTCACGTTTTTGTAAATATTGTATTATATCTTTTCATGCAACAATCCAAGCAAAAGTCAGCTCACCTGGTCAGTGAAGTGATGAAGCAGCAGGCAAATGCACGGATCAAGGGGAAGTCACCTCCTTGGACAGGTATGAGCAAACGAAAGGAAGTATCCAGCGTAACACCTTTGCTTCTATTAAAAGTACGAATCTTTATTGTAACAAAAACATTAAAAATTCCGTAGAAATACATGTGAAAACCATAACATGGCCGACGCGTTTCGGAGCCCGTAGCTCCTTATTCATGGCAAGAATAAGGAGCTACGGGCTCCGAAACGTGTCGGACATGTTATGGTTTCACATGTATTTCTACGGAATCTTTTAATGTTTTTGTTACTATAAAGCTTCGCTACTTTTAATTATAAGCAAAGGTGTTACGCTGGATACTTCCATTTCGTTTATATCTTTTCATGGGACAACACTGAAGATATTACACTTTGATACAATATAAAGTAGTCAGTGTACAGCTGACAGAATGGATGAACCTGTTTTTCTGCAGTTCATACACACAGGTGCAGTTTAGTGCCAATACGACAAATCTGGCTCAAGTGACCACCTTTAACTTGGTCTGACTGTTCTGTTATGCGCCAAAGTTTGGCATCACAGAATCATAAATGTGTCTAATACTAAGAATGTGGTGCAACACGCCCTCAGAACGCCCTAATCTTTGGCACATTAAAAGTGTTGCACCAAAGTTTGGAATGTGACTGTTCATGCATCTATAGAACACGTCTACTAGAGCTTTTTGACGCCAGAAAACTGGCAAAGCCCCATTCTTATGTCACCCTAAATGTTCAGATATTCTATGGTGGTGGATGTGGGGAATAGCTTCTGAAATGGAATTTCCAGAGAATAGGCAGAGAATGTGGGTAAGTAATTAGCGTAGGAAAGAGGAAGAATTTATCAGCAATGCAAAACTTGCATGTTAAACGTAAAAGAGGGAAATATAGGGAGGAACAAAAATGGATATGAGAGAAGGAATAAACAATGTGCAATTTATCTACATATCTGTCTGTATATGTATCTATATCTGTCTATCCATGTTTGTCTTTATGTCTTTTAATATGTATGTCAGTATATCTATATGTCTGTTTGTCCTATCTATCTATCTATCTATCTATCTATCTATCTATCTATCCATGTATCTATCATTTATCTATCTTTCTATCTACTTATTTTATTCTGGTGGTTGCAGGTTTTGTCCATACTGTCAGTGAACAATAGTGCCTCCCAATAGCCTCATCATTGAGACATCTCACTCTTGAGCAGCGTCTTCAGCAGGGAATGATTGCTTTGGTCTACCTGATTATTACAAACAAGAAAACTAAGACTATAAATTTCACTCACCGACACCTGAGACAGCTGCTGATTTAGTTTGAAAACATCACAGAAAATTGGATGAGGGAAAGGGTTCTTTATGTTTAATAAGCTTCTTTTTCTTTAAGTAATTTTGTCTGTGTATCCTGAGGGATGTCCAGCACAGAAGAGAAGCTGATCTTTTCTATAGCAGCATGATCTGAGTTGTACGTTTGTAAGAGAAGTACGAGAATGAAGATAAAAGGCTGGCCTGCACTTTAATCACAATGTCTCCTGAAATAGCCATCTTTATTTATCTTTGTGTAGTAACAGCTTTTACTTTAGCTGTGGACTACAGTGGCGATAAATCATAATATTCAGGCAAGTCAGCCTCACACTGTACAGCAGGGCAGAGATGATGAAATCCTATTTAGAATCTAAATGCCACATCTATAGGATCCATCTGCTAAAATTGTAGGCACATACAGAACTAAGAATAGCTGTAAAGATTTGGAAAGAACTTGGAAAATAGTAGATTAGCAAAGGTTTGTATTGCTTTGTCCTAAATATATTTTGCTCTAGCTAATGCATAATAGATAATAAAGAGAAAACATGTTACAATATTAATCAAGACTGCCAGCATACAAGATTAACACAGACATTATTCAAAAATTATAACATATACTATTATATAATAATTTTATAAAAACAAGATAAAAATGGGAATAGAACAAATACAAAAAACCCAATGTTCGTGTATGATTACATATTATTATTATTATTATTATTACATATCATAAATTAGTTCATAAATACATTGAAGAAGCGTAACAAGATAAAAATAGAGCCAAAGGTAATCTCCCACAAGTAATAGTGATACTGCATTTTATCAGTGAATAATTAGTGTGCACTTTATTTACATGCAAGTGCTATATACAGTACAGTTTTATTTGGGGTATTTTTCTTGTTATTTGCTGTCTAATATTCCCAGCTGTTTGGATATATTTTTCTATTTTTGCTATATACGGTATCTCACAAAAGTGAGTACACCCCTCACATTTTTTAAAATTTTGCATTAAACCTTTTCATGGGGCAGCATTTTGATACAACACTTTGATACAATGTAAAGTAGTCAGTGTACAGCTTGTATAACAATGTAAATTTGGTGTGCCTCCTGGCATACAGGGCACAGACACTGTGGCCATATACCTGGGAACGCTGTTAGACATCAAAGCAGCGCGATTGTGTACTTTTTCTGCAACCACTACAATTGGGAAGCAGTCAATTAGTGTGGTACATGGACAGGGTAATTCCATATTTTTTAAGTGGTACCGCTGATGGCTTAAATTGGTTTTCTCAGGACAGGCTTTCACAGGTATCTTTAGCTTTTTCTCTCTTACAGCTTCAGATCCAGGGGTAGGTCTCTCCTCCCAGTAAGCGTGTGTTCCCTCTCTGAAGACTGGGGACATCATCATGCCCCTCCCTGCTCCCTCCTGAGTCATCATTATCATCATCATCATCATCATTCTGTGTGAGCCAAAGAAGGGAGGGGATGTCACAGCTCTGCAGACCTCCAGCAATGGTCAGTTCTCATGTCTGGAGAACTGTCATCTCCCTCCCAGGCTGCACAAGCTCATTGTAACCGGAACACCAGTATTGGTGTAAACAGTTATACATACAGCCCCATAATATTACAGAAAGTGACATCTTGTCATTGTGTCTGGCAGAGAGAATTATATGTGTGTTATATGGGTGGGGTTAGCAGAGTGTATTTTATGTGTGTTATATGAGTGGGGGAGCAGAGTGTTTTATATGTGTGTTATATGGGTGGAGGGAGTGAATCTAGCATTGCCCAGATTCTTGACATCAGTAGGATGTGTGTGTTTTGTTTAGTGTTTGTATTGTGGCTAATAGGTTTAATGATATTTAATAAAATATAGGGATTTTAGGACACTTCCTTTTTTCTTACAATATACACTTTACAAGTCAGGGAGTATCAGTATAATGTATACCGTGGCATTACTGTAGACTTCTTTTGTAAATTTGGTGTGCCCTCAAAATTACTCAACACACAGCCATCAATGTCTAAACCACTGGCAATAAAAGTGAGTACACCCCTAGTGAAAATGGACAAATTGGGCTTAAAGTGAGAATATTTTGTGTGACCACCATTATTTTCCAGCACTGTCTTAACTCTCTAAGGCATAATTTCACTAAAATTTTTCAAGACGCAACGAATCCTCTTCCACCCTCCATGACAACACATGGACTGGGTTTTAAAGAGCCTTCACCCTCCACCTTCTTTTGAAGAGCCCCCAGAGCCAAAAAGGTTTGGGGGTCGAGCCCAGGGCTGGCCAGTCCAGTACCATTACCCTCATTTTCTTTAGCAAAGCAGTTGTTGTCCTGAAGCTGTGTTTGAGGTTGTCATATTGGAATACTGCCCTTTGGCCTAGAAGTGAGGAGATCATGCTCTCTTCGATGCACATACATGTTGGCTTTCAGGGGGTTCCCTCAAAACTGAGCTCTTCAACACTCATGCACCCCAAACCCAAAGAACTCCCAAACCCAGCTTGCTTTGGCCTCCTCAACTTTTTCCCCCCAAAAAAAACCCCTTTGACACCACTGATAAAATTTAATTTATCTTGTTCTCTTTAGACCAAGACATGGCCCTCTAAACATGCCTTAGTCTGCTTGTTTTCAGCAACTTTTTTGGGGCTTTCTTATTCATCATCTTTAGAATGTTTTTTCCGGGAAAAAACCATGCGACCAATTGATGTATTTGTGGAATAGGGGTTTTGATACGACGGGCTGCTCCCTCCCCCCTTTTAACTTCTGCAGTAAGCTGGCACACTCATAGGTTCTATTTTAAAAGACAATGTTTGGATAGACACTGAACATGCACAAATTTTTTTTAGAAAGCATTTCTGCTATTTTTGAATAATAAACAAAGGTTCTTAGTGAAAACCTTTTTGATTAAAACTGAAAAAACCAATTAAAAGTTGCCCTAAATAGGTGGGAACCTACCTGATGTTACCTTTTTGGGTGCCTGTTTATGCCAAATTTCAGGGAAAGAAGATTACAGCTATAAACTACTCTCTACTGATTTAAAAACCCTGTGCAGATGGATGGAGTACAAGAAACCAAAATGGGGCCAGCCACTCCCCCATACAAACAGTTTACAAATAATTTTTAAGCGCACTCCAAAAAGATTTTTTAAAAAAAATAAACATAGGTGAAATCTATGTGGCGGGAAAAAATGCAAACACAATACAATATCAGCAGCAACTCCCCAGCACAAAAAAACATCTACATGCTCACTGTGGGGGGAATTCCCCCGGATTTCTACTGTCCTATGCGGCATTTTTTAAAGACCCTAGAGTTACAGCCACACACGGCAGTGCTTACGGGGAAAAGGCCGGCCTTTTTTTATTATCTCCTTCCCTTTTGTTTGTACACAATCCCTCAATGCGGGCCCTGCGGAAGCCTAGGCTTTTGGCCCCAGGAGACCCCAAGGGGAGACCCGAGAGCATGAAATACATAACCCCTTACACTGCCCACACCAGGCTATGGCTCAGACCATTGAGAGGTGAGTATTTTTTTATGTTCTTTTTCTAACTACAGGGGACACATTTTTCGATCTACTGGGGGAAATTTTTCTACCTACTCAGTGCAAATAACTCTACATGCAGGGAGCAAATGAATCTTCCTATAAGGGGCAAATTATTCTACCTACAGGAGGCTAATATCTACCTAAAATGGGCATATACTTCTACATGGGAATATATGTTTTACCTATGGGGGCATATCTCTGCCTAAAGGGACCCTATATAGCTAGCTACAGGGGTCCTATAAATCTACCATAGAGTTTTTTATATCTACCCCACAGGTACCCTCAATACCTCCTACATTATATATATAATATATATATAATTTTAAAATATATATATAATAAAAATATAACCCACAGGGGGGCCTGTCTATCTACCTACAAGGGGCTTATATACCTGCCTATCTATCTCCTAGGGGCTTATATACATACCTACTGGGGGCTCTTTATACTACACCGACTGGGGCTATATTCCTACCACAAGGGTCCAATATACCTACCACCTACATCAGGGGCCATAAAACTACATATAGTGACCTATACTGATTAAGGGGAGTCTAAAACTACTTATGCTGCTTACGGCTTTTAAATCAATCAAATAACGGTACTGAATGTTCTCGACCTAAAAGTGGGGGTCTGAAAACACCAAAGAGGTATCAATAAGAGGTCCCACCTGTAAAATTGAGGTCCCATCGATTGGCGGGGGGGGGCTTTTCAGTTTGATCAAAAATGGAACAGAAACCCCAACAATTTTACATGTATTTCTAAGTAGCAGAAATGCTTTTCCAAAAAATTTCATTTCTTTTGATAATTTTTTGTGCTATAGTGTGCTGCTGATATTTTTGTGTTTGTATTCCTGCCACCCGGGTTTTCCCTATGCTCATTTTTTTTCAAGAAAAATTTTTTTTGGGAAAGTGCCCAAACAAATATTGTTTCTTATTGTTTATAGGGAAATGGCATCCCCCCTTGGTTTTCTTGCACTCCACCGACCACACAGGCTTTTAAACAATCGGCAACTTGTAGCGAATCCTCCTCCCTTTAAAAGGGAGGTCGAATAACCCCCAAGAGAGGGATCAATAGAGTAGGGCCACCTTTATTTAGGTCGCCTTCTGATTGGGAGGTGGACTTAAGCATTATTTAAAAAAAAATATAAAAAAACCTCAAAAATTTTTTTATGCATTCTAAGTAGCAAAATGCTTTTCCAAAATTTCATGTTTTTTTGATAGTTTTTAGAGCAGTAGTGTTTCTATATTGGATTGTGTTTTGGGGCCCCACAAATAAAAGGGACTTTTTAAGGGGAATTTTAAAAGGTCCCAAATGTACGTTTGACCATTTTAAAAATGTTAACATTTGTGTGTTTCCCGCAGCTATCAACCTGCAAGTTACCTGACCGGGACCGAAACCCGGCACCTACTGGCGTGCATACGTTCTCCTTGACGCTCCAGCATCATTGAAGCCATCATTTTTCTCAGAGGAACGACTTTTATCGCTGAAAAGCACTGATGAACCATCCCTTTTCCCCCATAGATGCTCCCTGGCCCTGTAAGACGATGATCCTGTGCTTAGTTGGGGTGGCAGGGGCATCTAGCATCAGACCATGCTATGTAGAAGCTTATGAATGCCTATGTTACACTTGGTTTTCCACTCACTGCCTTAAATGGACTTGGGGTTGTGTACACCATAACTGGGTTCCGCAGGCAATTTTTTTACAATGAAGATCATCAGTGTGTGATTAGCCAAAGGGCTCCATTTTTTTTTCCTTTCTTTTCCCGTTTTCCCCTTTTATCTTTTTGCAACCGCTGATGATACTCCCTTTTTAATTTCTAAAACTCAGGTTTACCAAATTCCCCCTTTTAGAGCATCCCCTTGAAGCCTTTTCAATGAAGAGGTAATGTTGCCAATTAAAGGTGTTTCTTTTTTTTCCTAATGACAGGGTCAGATTAGTCCTTAACCTCCTCCCAATTTTCCCCCCTTAGTGTCGGGGGGTCCCTTTAAATAAAGCTTCGAGCCTTTGAACTACCCTCCCCCTTTTCCCTTTATAAGGGCTGTTTAAGCTTTTTTTACTCTACTGCTTGATGCGTGCAGGGGCGTTAGTGTAGCTGTAATTGAAAGTAAAAAGCACAGGGTTTGCCTATGTTTTATTTTTCTTTTTGCATGTTTTGGAAAATTTGCAAATGTGTTAATTTATTGTGGGGCCGTGCTGGGTTCACGTGGAATTGTTCTTGTTTTTTTACAACTGATTTGTAATAAAATTTTTTTCAAATTTAAAAAAAGCCAAAAATTAAAAGCATAATGAGCAGACTTTTTAAATCCAATTCAAATTGGGTTTTTTGGCGATTTAAGGAAACAAACACCTGTTTGAATTTTAAACCATTAAATCCTTCTTAGAATCAGCAAGGGTTTAACAAAAAATTTTCAAGAAACCCTTGAAAAAATTGGACATTTTGCCTTCCAAAGTTTTAAAAAATGAACTAATTTAGTTCTTTAAAAAAAAAATTTCAAAAAATGTTTATGTTTTTATCCTGAATATTTTGAGCGATTTTTTCGGTTTTTTTTTTCTAATCGACATCGGGGCGATAGTCATTTGTCCGGGGAAACCCCCCCATCGAAAAAGGTTTTTCGTAGTGGAGAGGTTTGATTAAAAGCGATGACCATTAAAGGCCTAAGGGGAAAAAGCAAATTAAACAAAGGGAAAAAAAAAAAAAAAAAAAAAAAAACCCCCTTCATTCTTACAAAACCCAAAAAAGGGCCCGGGGAAGGGAAAATTTAAAAGCCACAACAGGGCAAATGGGTACCTGCTACATCCTTTAGGGACAAACACTTAAAAAATAAAACCACAGAAAAAAAATCCCCCACACCATTTTACTATTTCCCCCGGTCCTTTTTTCCAAAGCATGACCCTTAAACCTCATCACTCCACAAATGTAAAAAAGTGCCAAAAGGCAGTATTAATTTGAACCATCATTTTACTGACACTGACATTGAATATCCCTGTCCTGGAAACGCCAGCTTACCCTAAAAACCTGCATGAACCCACAGATTAAAAAAGTGCCTAGAAGAAAGTAGTTTTTGGACACCATTTTAGTTGAACTGACATTGACAAACCCTGTCCTGACCCGCACATGACCCTTAAACATGTCCCCCTGACCCACAGATTAAAAAGTGCCGGAAAAAGGAGTCTGTTCAACCACCATTTTAGTTGAACTGGACATTGAATATCCCTGTCCCGGGGGGGGGGGGGGGGGGGGGGGGGGGGGGGGGGGGGGGGGGGGGGGAGGGGGGGGGGGGGGGGGGGGGGGGGGGGGGGGGGGGGGGGGGGGGGGGGGGGTTGGGGGGGGGGGGGGGGGGGGGGGGGGGGGGGGGGGGGGGGGGGGGGGGGGGGGGGTGGGGGGGGGGGGGGGGGGGGGGGGGGGGGGGGGGGGGGGGGGGGGGGGGGGGGGGGGGTGGGGGGGGGGAACGCAGCATGAGCCCCAAACCTGCATACCCCAGATTAAAAAAGGGTGGCCGGTAAAGGAGTCTTTCAACCACCATTTTTAGTCTGAACTGACATGACTATACCTGTCCTTGGAACCAGCAGTATGACCATTAAACCGTCTGACCCCCAATTAAAAAGTGCCGGGAAAAGGAGTCTTTCAACCACCATTTATTAGGTTGAACTGGACACTAACTATATCTGTCCTGTACCGCAGAATGACCATTAAACTGTCCTGACCCACAGATTAAAAAGTGCGGAAATAGGAGTCTTCAACCACCATTTTAGTTGAACTGGATAGTTGACAAACCACTGTCCTGGACCGCAAGCAATGACCCTTAAACCTGTCTGACCCACAATTAAAAAGTGCCGGGAAAAAGAGTCTTTCACCACCATTTTAGTTTGACTGACATTGGACTAGAACTGTCCTGGAACCACAGTATGACCATTAAACCGGTCAGAACCCCAGATTAAAAGTTCCGGTAAAAAGGAGTCTTTTCAACCACAATTTTAGTTGAACTTGACATTGACAAACCCTGTCCTGGACCGCAGCCATGACACTTAAACCGTCCTGACCCACAGATAAAAAGTGCCGGAAAAAGGAGTCTTTCAACCACCATTTTAGTTGAACTGGACATTGACTATACCTGTCCTGGACCGCAGTATGACGCATGTATACCTGTCTGACCCCCAGATAAAAAAGTGCCGGAAAAAAGGAATCTTATCAACCACCATTTTAGGTTTAAACTGACATATACTGTCCTTCCTGGGCCAGCAGTATGACCATTAAACCTGTCTGAACCCCAGATTAAAAAAGTGCCGGAAAAAAGGAGTCTTTCACCACCATTTTAGTTGAACTGGACATTGACTATACCTGTCCTGTGGCCACAGCAGTGACCCAGGGCCTGAGTTACAGTGTGGTGCGGTGAGAACAGGCTGGCGACTGTCATCTATTAACACTCAGGTTAAAATGAGCCCTGAAGGACGCAGCAACGAAAACTGTCCATGCTGAAGCAAGTGCAGAAGCGAAGTGTGAAACCCAGCCTTCCTCAGTACACATTACAAGACCGGGGTAGCGCTTGTCCCCTCCTTATGAGTTGCGGAACAATTGAGCCTTCACTTGGAAATACTGGTGGTTAAACGTCTCCTCTTCCACACAGTGCCCTTTTTCTTGCATCTTTTCTCATTTTACTCACGTGCTTGAGGGAATTGTCTCTGTACTTTGTTCTCTGTCCTGCTCCATACGCCATGTCCTCTGAATAACCTACATTCTGGTCAAGTTTTCCCTGTACCTCCCCATATACAATTCAGAGGATTTTTTTTACCAGCTATTTTGGTACATGCCAGTTTTTTAGTAGTTATAATTACTAGAAAACACATTTTTTAAAATATGGATGGAATCCCACCATGTCTTTGTATTCTCTGTTTTTAAATTGTATTAAATGGGTTGTCTCAATACAGGGATTGATAGCTATGTTAAAGATCTTGCAAAAACAAGTCATTTTGCAATATGTGTCCATTAACAGTGTCCTACCTATTCCTGTTTCTGACAGCACCATCACCCTTGAGCCACTCTTGACAATTGTGAAGAACAAATGTCTGTTAGAAACAACATTTTTTTATAATAGGACCTGTAGTATAGCTGCATTTCAAAGCAAAATGCCCCCAAAAATTCAAAGCATGACCCTTGAGCCACTTTGGACAATTGTGAAGAACAAATGTCTGTTAGAAACAAAATTTTTTTATAATAGGACCTGTAGTATAGCTGCATTTCAAAGCAAAATGCCCCCAAAAATTCAAAGCATGACCCTTGAGCCACTTTGGACAATTGTGAAGAACAAATGTCTGTTAGAAACAACATTTTTTTATAATAGGACCTGTAGTATTGCTGCATTTCAAAGCAGCATGACCCAAAAAATTATAAAAAATGACTTCTCAGCCACTGTTAAAAATTGTGAGGGAGAAATGCCACTTAGAAGCCACATTTCTGTTCCAAAGGACCATGATTATTGCTGTATCTCACAGCTACATGACCCCAAAAAATTATAAATATGACTTCTCAGCCACTATTAAAAATTGTGAGGGAGAAATTCCACTTAAAAGCCACATTTCTGTTCCAAAGGACCATAATTATAGCTGTATCTCACAGCAACATGACCTCAAAACCATTGACAATGCGAAAACTTCTTAAGATAAAGTGAGTAAATGGAATACGGTGTTGTCATAAAACCTTGCTGTCTTTTACAGTCTCCTCACAGCAAAACCAGCAAAATGAACTGTTGGGAAAAGAGAATAAAATTGCAGTAAGAAATGATCATTTTAAAAAACATTTTTCAAGAGGACCATTTCTGTTTGAAGAGGAATGTGAAGTAGACCGGCAACTAATCGGTGACCTCGGCAATTGGGGCCACAACATCATCAGAGATCCATGCCTGATTCATCTTGATGAAAGTCAAACGATCCACATTATCTGTGGAAAGCCGGATGCGTTTGTCTGTAATGACTCCTCCAGCTGTGCTGAAGGTCCGCTCAGATATGACGCTGGCTGCTGGGCAGGACAACACCTCTATGGCGTGACGAGCCAGCTCGGGCCATTCGTCCATTTTGGATACCCAGAAGTCTATTGGGTCCGGAACACATACAAAAACATCGGTGTTGAGACGCAGATAGTCGTGCACCATGATCTTAAGCTGATCTCTGTGTGTTGGATGTGTGCCCTGCATTGCATGCGTTGGTGAGGTGGTAAACAAAGATTGCCAGAGGTCACCCATTAGGCTTCTGCCACCTTGCCTGCTGCTGCTACGCCTACTTGGCACTCTACTGCTGTCACGTCGCTGATGTTGTTCCACCGTGACATTTGGGGAACGTGAAGCAGACGCAACAGATGTCTCCAGTTGATCAATCAGCAAGGTCTCCATTTCCTGCATTTTATCTCTATTTGGTGGGTGGAAGGAAAGTGCTGAGTTTTGTTTTGTACCGGGGATCCAGGAGGGTGGCCACCCAGTTAATGTTGTTCATTTTGATGGCCTTAAATGCGAGGATCATGTTGGAGGAAATGGAGCATCCAAGCACTCATGTGAGAGATGGAGCCTTGATGTCCCCAAGCCCACTCTCAGGGTCAAGGGGCCACTAGCAAACTGATCTTCCCTCATCTTTCTCCTCCGCCCTCAAATTCGTCCACCAACCTCTTTCAAGGCAGGAACTCGGTAACAATCGGTGTCCCCTAGGAATACCTTCCTCCTCCTCCTCCGCTGCCTCCTGCACAGCTTCAACACAGCCCTGACTTGCCTGAGATGATGCACCCTGAGAGCTGATGCCCACCTTGCACTATCTCTGACCCCGAACCAACTGCCTTAATGAAAGATCGATAATTGTGAAACTGTCGGCCCTGTGATTTGACGGAGACGAAAGTTCCGTGGTCCGCACTTGTGTTCCCGTCTCCTCCTCCGTCGCTGCGGGACCTGTTGTTTCAGAGTGTCCCAACGTTCGTTCCAGAACTAAGATCACACAATGCCTCATGCTGACAAGGGCATGTCCGAACTGACCATTTTGGTGGCTTCTTCAAACTGCAAGATGGTGCAGAGACTCTTTTCACCTCCCCACTCTCGGTGGCTCAACACCCCCGAGTCCGCTACCGCTGCTTGTCAGCCATGTGTCCACTTCTACAGCGTATGGCCATTGCGCTGAGCACAATCGCTGAGCATGTGAAGGTTGGAAATTCCACGCGTGTTTGCCACCAACAATGAGACGGTTGACGGAGGCCGAGCTGACGCTGCAGAACGCACCAGGCGGGACGAACAGGGTGCGAACGCGAAGTGCAACTTAGACTTCGCGCCATCCTCAGCAGGCAAGTCCAGACCGCGGTAGCTCTTTAGAAATTTCAGAACGACAAGGTTCATTGACATGTGCCAGGCAGGGATGTGCTCCAGCCTACCGAATATTAAGGGCGGCCAGCAGATTTCGCCTTTGTGTTGACCTTTTCATTTTTGTGTTTTAGCTGTTTTTTTTTATTTTTATTTATTTTTTTTTTTATTTTTTTTTCTTTTTTTTGTTTTGTTTTGTTTTGTTGTTTTTTTTTTTTTTTTTGTTTTTTTTTTTTTTTTTTTTATTTTTTTTATTATTTGTTTTTTGTGTTTTTTTTTTTTATATTTTTCTTTATTTAGTTTTTTGTTTTTTTTTTTTTTTTTTTTTTTTTTGTTTTGTGATTTATTTTTTATTTTTTTTTTTTTTTTATTTTTTTTTTTTTTGTTTTTTTTTAGTTTCTTGGGGGGGGTTTTTTTTTTTGTTTTAATTTTTATCTTTTTTTTTTTTTTATATTTTTTTTTTTATTTTTATGTTTTTTTTATTTTTTTTGTATTTTTTTTTTTATTTTTTTGTTTTTTTTTTTTTTTTTCTTTTTGTTATCGAACACCACCGTGCCTGCCCAAGGTTATTGCACCCAGCCAGCACTCTGGTCTCGTTGCGGAGAGTCGTCCACAGCTCCTGACCTGTGTGTGGACGGTCCCAAGACAGATTAATTCAACACGGCCTGGTTTCTCTGGGCAACGTGATGCCACCAAGACCTTAGGGGAAGACCCCTGCACCCCCACCCTGCGGTTTTGAGAGCTTGCGCCGAGCCTGAGAGCCACCGTCCCCCAGGGACATCCACCCAGCTCACCATGAGCAGTCACAGAGATTATAGCGGCCTTGGGCGTGCTTACTAGTCCATGTCAGATGGACTTTCCCCACAGATGCAGACAACGCGCTTGAAATTTTAGAAGACACTGTCTGGCCAGGGCAGGGACGGCTTTTTCTGCAAAGAAATTGCCTTGCACGCAGCGGTTGTAATAGGTGCAGGCAGGCCATGACCGTGGAGGAACCCATCTGTGTCCACCAACGGAAAGGCACATTTCCAAGCCAAAGGCCGGCAATGCCCGACAATCAGGCTTTGGCTTTGGGATGGTTTGGGTTAAGTGTTTCTTCTGCTCCCCAAACCTGGAAGACAGAAGGCTTGCTGCTAGACTCGGCCGCTGTACGGCGATTACAGGTCGTCAAACTGCGGAAGAGAAGGTTATGATGGGTCTCTGGTGTGCCTTAGATACTCGGGCGACGCTGGAAGGCCGAATCGGAGGCTGATCCCTGATCATGAACTCTGAGAGACATGGGAGCTGAGGAACGCTTGGTGGTGGGCGGAGGAGGCGGAGACAGAGGGTGTGACAGTGTTGAGGGCCCAGCGTCGTCTGACCTTTTTTGGCCAAGTGTTGCCTCCATTTCAACTCATGCATTCGCTGCCTGTGACTAACAGTGTGTGGTGGTTAACCACCTAAGGTTCTAGCCTCTACTTATGCGTTTACGGCAAAGCGCATATGACAATGCTGGGTGAATCGAGGCTTGGTCAAAGAAAGCCCAGGCTTGAGAGGTCCTGGTACCTTTTGAACCAGCTAATAAGCGAGGAGCGAGTTTGCGCTGACCGTGGCTGGCGAATCATATCAGCGACGTCTGCGACCGCCCTCCCCTTATGAGGCGAACCCACTGACACACCCCATCGTCTTCCTCCTCGTACCAGTGATGAGCGCTCGCAAGCAAATTCCTGCTGATACGACCACGTTGGATCCGCAATGTTCGATCAACATTCATCACAACACAGTGACTTCGTCGTCCGACAGATCTGCATCAGGAGCTGTGGGCTACAAGCAAGAGACTGCAAGCGTTCCGACCGCCCTCGGGAATTTTTGCCCATATGACCGCTTTCCTTCTCCTCCTCTGATGGCATCAGTAACTGGCGTCAGAGCAGAGAAAATCATCCTCTTTGGCTCTTGATCTTTTAACATGCTTCGACCCCAACCGCATTTTGTCTCAAAGAGGGTCTTCCAAAATGGATTATCCACAGTGTGGGTACAACGAGTTGGGCCTGCTTCATGTTGGACGGATGCTGGGTGATGCTGATGATGACATTTGTGGCCGAGACTTGGGAGGACGAGGAGGTAAGACTGCTGGATCAGGTTGCATTAACCACTGAAGGTACAGATAGGCGACGCTGTTCGTTACTGAGATCACAGGCCCCTGACCCAGCGATGAAAGCCTGACGGTCCTGCATCTGTGATCGCTGTCATTGCGTGTTGCGCCAGCGCTGGAAGAGCACTTCTCTCGAACCTCTACCCCAGTTCCTACCCCCCGTCTTTGCTCGCTTACACCTGAATTTCGCTCCATGTTCAGGAAAATATACAAATTTGAGAAGGTATGGAAGAGTTTTGGAAAGTCTACTTATTAAAAGACGGCAAATCACAGCTATTCACAAATCCTCAAATCAAAACAAAATTTTGCTGGATTCAAATATAACTCAAAGTAGATCTATCAAGTCAACAAACCTGTGCCTGCGCCAAAGTGAAAAAACACGTATCTGAAAATGTATTCGATAATACAAGGTAATTTTTGGCACCATATCAATTCACCTGAGGTAACTACACAATTGCTGATTCAAATTTACTGCAAGGTGCTCTTATCAACAAATCTGGACTGGCAAAAGTGCAAAAAAACACGTATCTGTAATGTATTCGGATAATAAAAAGGTATTTTTGGCACCTATCATTCACCTGTGTGACTAAAAAATTGCAGTATTCACATTAAGTGCAAGGTGCCTCAATGACAAAGCTGTAGAGCAACCAAAGTCCAAAAAACATCGTAATCTGAAAAATTTATTCGGATATTACAAGCTATTTTTGACACTATCAACTCTAGTGCTGACTTGCTGGATTCTACATTTAAGTACAAGTGGAATATATCAACAAAGGTAGAATGCAAAAATGAAAATGAACACCTATCTGATAAGTATACTGGGCTAATAAAAGTGGAGTTTTGCACCAAACAAATAGACCTGCAGTCACTAAATAGGATAGTGTAACCTATAAGTTCAAGCATGCCAAGTATCCAGTGAAATATTTCAATAGAAAACGTTAATACTAAAGCTATGCCAATGACTACACTAAGTACTTGGTGAACTTTATCATATCTTTATAGAGCTTGTCTATTCATATAAAACAAGATATATTTTTGCACCTTTCATTCACCTGTGTGACTATAAAATTGCTGGATTCAAATTTAAGTGGCAAGGTGATAATCAACAAAATTGGAATGGCAAAATTGAAAATGAACACCTATCTGAAATGTATAACTGATAGATGAAAAGTGGAGTTTTGCATCAAACAAAGGAACCTGCAGTTTACTAGAAAAGATGTGTAGCCTATAAGTTTCAGGCTGCCCCAATATCCAGGAAATATTTCAATAGAAAACTGTATAATAAAGCTATTGCAATGTCTACACTAAGTCTTGGTGAACTTTATCCAGTATTCTTTATAGAGCATGTCTGTGTTCGCCCGTGAGGCCCCCCGCTCCGCTCCCGCCCCCACCCCCCCCCGAGACTTTACAGCAGTAGATGCTCCCTTTAAAATTCTCTATCTAACTATAATAAAATCTGTCCAATACTCTAATCTAACTAAGTTGTAAGATCACAGCTATAGTAGAGGTTACTCCATTGAAGAAATATAATACTTTCGCTGAGCTGATTGAACACCAGCATAAGCGCACTTCCTTCTGGCTCTGGACGCTTAGCAGACACTGAGGTTGAACAGGAAACCAGTTCTATGTAAACGAGGTCATGTGATATTTTCAAGCCAATCGCACCAACACATCCCAGTCATGACGTCGCACACACATCTCACCCGCTCTAATCTGTAATCTGATTTTGCTGGCCGCCAAAATACAGGAAGCTCCGAAAAGGCGCGATATCTTAATAATGATGCACAGATTTTAAACTAATTATCGGCATTATCTGAAAATCCGATCACCATAAAATGTGCCGATTTCAACTTTGTCGATAATAATCGCTCAACACTAGTCATGGGCCCTCCAACCGGATAATGACCCAAAACACAAAGCTAAAAACACCCAAGAATGGCAATGAGCAAAGCATTGGACTATTTAAAAGTGGCCTTCCATGAGCCTTGATCTAAATCCTGTTGAACATCTGTGGAAGGAGCAGAAACATGCAATCTAGAGAAGGAACCCTTCAAACCTTAAACAGCTGGAGCAGTTTGCTCATCACAAATGGGCCAAAATACCTATTGGCAGGTGCAGATGTTTTAAAGAGAGTTACAGAAATAATTTTTTTCAAGCCAGATTCATTCAGTTTGTTTTTTAAAACTTTATCTATTTATTATTACTTTGTCAGTTTCAAGTAATTTCAGTGACCATTGTGGATTATTCTATTCTTCTAACCGACGGTACCACAATTTTGGGTCAACGTTTGGCAAAACACTCATACAGGTTATGAGATTAGTGAATGAGATTAATGAGCTTTGTTTAATATATTGGTGTGGAGTCACTAACATTGAGCAAATTTCTAGTATATTAGGCCCTTTTCTCTTTCTTATACCAACTCATTTTTTTCCCTATGTCCACTCATGTCTGATGTACATACCAAATACACAATTTTTTGTGCTAAATAAATGTTGCCATTTTTTTCGCAATGAACCATGACATAGTGAGAAATTTAAAGCATTTAGAGGCAGTTATTGCATCAATGTATTTTTTATAAAATTGTTCTTTAATTTGAAATATTGTTGACCTTTATGTGTTGTAACATCCCTGGAAATATTGTGTCTTTTAGAACATAGATTTTTCACGCTCAAGCTTCAGTTACAGATGTCCTTGGGTTTGTCTTCTTACATTGTAGAATCTGATATGAACATATTACTGTTAAGTATGTAGTTGTTTTTATCCTAGCTTTGTTATGCTTTGTGACAGCTGCTCAGCATAAAAATAAATGACTGTTATTATAGTAACATTTTGCAGCATTAAATCGTGACCTTGTAAAATTTAATTCTATTATCTTTCCATAGAGAAGAATGCAAATGAATACGACACTATGGAATGCAGTGTTTTCATGCGAAAGAATACACAAGAATGACGTGTAATCCAAGTGGCTGTAGACAGTACGGGTCAGTGCAGTTGGAGTGCTACTCTGATTCAATAATGTTTCAGCAATAATGTCTCAAATACAACCACTTCTTCATATTGTGACTTACACATTAATTCTTTTACTTTAGGGCTTTTAATGTGATGAGATCCGACAGCAGTCTCTTTCACTAGATATGCCTCAGCATAGTCAAAACTTTAATGACAGTCCTGAGATGTAAATTGGATAGAATTGTCAGCATAATTGGCTAAAAGCATGCAAAACCTTTTGCTTTCAGCTTAAAACAACAGTTGAGAAAACATACCGACATTAACAGAAAGGAACAGAAGGAAAAGAGGACACTGATATATGTCAACTTTTCTTACTGTAATGATTTCCTAAAATAAATACAACTGTTCAAATCTACACTCCTAGTTTGTATTCATTTGGCATATTGGATGACAAGAATAGAATAGATTTCTATACAGTAGCCCATATGATCAAATGCATAAACTGTGATCTTATTCTAATTATAATCTGGCAATCTTGGCATTTGTCAAAATGTGGGTAATATCTTGAGAGCATGTGTACGCATCATTATTACCATCAGTAAATTTATGCAGGCTTTAAAGCAAGCCGTAATGGCATATTGAGGACCCTTTTTATCACACAAATTAATTTCTGTGTGGATGTATTTTTTTATTTAGAATATATATCATAGAAGTGTCCTAAATCTACAGAAGACATATAGAGAAAATAAATAGTCTACATTTTAGAATGATAAGGCAAAAAGCAGCTTCAGAGGTAAATGATAACATATTTGTCAAATAAATGAAAAGATAGTCATAAATAAAAATTATACGTATGTTGCCTGTCATGTCCCAAAGTTACATGCAGAACTATTCATACTATACCCATCATGTAATTTTCAAGCAATTTTGTATAGAGCTTCTTTAGAAAGATATGTGGCTTCTCATTTGCACTCCTTTCCCAAAACAGTATTCTCAATGGACATGCAACATTCCCCTCTCCACATCAAGACTTGTATCAAAATTGATCCCCAGCAACAAAACTATTCCTATAAGAACCTGTGGGATTCAGTTTGGTGGTTTACTAACCTCTGGTATTTTTGTACTAGTCTAGAGACAATGTGAAACTATGCTGTACATACAGTATGTAAAACTGCCCTAACAAGTTATATTCTTACATTAAAAGGCTTATCCAGCCAAAAGTGTTATTTGCCTGTCCACTGCATTGGTGGTAAATTCTAGATTGTGGGGGTCTGACCACTGGAACCTCCACCAAACGGCCAAAGTGCAGCAAAGAGGAGTTCAAGTAGCGTGGTGGCCAAGCATGTGCTCTGCCAATCTATTTACAATCTGTGGCACTGACAAACAACCAAGTATCAGAAAACTTTTTCTATTGTTCTTATTGAGTTCCAAAGTTAATTGATACAACTGTTGTTTAAAACAGTTGCATCACATTGGTAGGACATCATCAGTTTACATAATCCAATGCTGTACATTTTCAGTACCAACTGAAAGAAGAAATAAACTACTTCCACAAATTTGAGGACTCCATTTTATCTTGTTTTACCCTAATGATACAGTTAAGGACAAAAGATTTATCTAGGGCCAATACAAATTGAGCAGTTTCTGAACTGTTTGCATGCTGCTGTACCATGTATCCTCAGAGGTCAGATCGCATCATTGTGAATAAGCGACATGCAAACTGCAGAGCTCCATGTGCCATTGATGTGAGAGATGAATGTCGGCTATGAAGGTGCACGGAGGCGGATGGATAAGCAGCAGTGGAACAATTTACCATTTAAATGACTCAGGGGGCTACCAGACATGTGTGTAAAAACAGTTCAGTGAACTCCACTGTGTATGGGGCTAGTGTTGATCAAATCGTTCGAGAAAAGTTAATTTCGAGTCGAATATTTCGATATTCGAGTTCGTCATGGCATTCAATGTGCCATTTTAAGAGTTCTCAGCACCTTTCTGCACTTTTGGCAGACATTCAATCGCTCAGAGCACAGAGAAGTGTCGAAAATGTCATCGCTGAGGTGTAGGGCTCTCATTGGCTGCTAAAATCACATATACCAGTGCGTTATTGTGATCCACATATTTATATATACTTCTCTCTTTTTTATTACATACAGTATATCTTGTGCCACATGCAGAGCTATAATATTTAGCTTTTTATCATGGTGAGAACTACAGGTGGTAAGCGAGCAACGAGGGGCGTAGGAAGTGGAGATAGAGGTACGAGACGAGGCACTCCTTCCAGTGCTCCGGACAACACACAAGCAAACGCATCGTCAGTCGCAGGACCGTCGCCAGTCGCCTGTCATCGCTTGCTCAGTTCCCTGTGTGTCTCATTACTGAACAGCATCACCAATCTGTTCTTCCGTGGTTATCAGACTCTGCATCCAGCAGTTTTACCTACTCTTCCTCTCAGTCACGGCCACAAATGTCATCATCATCATTAGTTCAACCTGAAGAAAACACAGGCCGAATGTCACAACCCAATTTACAGACCACTTCAAATAATCCATATTCTGAACAGCTCTTTGATCACACAATGCGGTTGGGGTCAGAAGGCATTTCAAAAGATCAAGAGGCCAAAGAGGAGGATTTTGTCTGCTCTGACGCCCAATCACTGATGCCCTCAGAGGAGGAAATGGAAGCTGGTCCGTCGGCAGAAATACCGAGCGGCCAGCAATGCCTCTCGGTGCCTGTGGCTTGCCTGCAGCTTGAGGATGTAGACTGTGAGGAAGAGAAAGTCACCTGTGATGATGACATTGCAGATCCAATGTGGTCTTTTGAGCAGCAGCTTGTGAGTGCATCATCAGTGGAGGAGGAGGATGATGGGGTAGTGTCAGTGCGGGACCGGCCTCAGAAAGGGAGAAGGCGGTCGCACAAGTCCGCTGACATTACTCCGCCATCCATGGTCAGTGGTGGCAGCGGGAACACTGGTACTAGGTTTTCAGTCGAAGAGGTCCAGAACCTGTGAAGCCTGGGCCGATTGACATCATATGCCGGATTTGCGGTCAACGTGTCAGTAGAGGAATGAATGAAAAGAGTTTAAGCACTACGAGCATGTACAGGTACATGCATGGAAATCATGAATTGCTGTGGGATTGTCGCATAGAAAAAAAAGACCACACAGGTCCTGGGCTTTCAACCACCGTGACATCTTCTGCTTCCTCCTCCTCTGCCACTTCCAAGCCCAAGCAGTCCTTTGCAGCAAGAGCAAGCACCATCCCCAGTCCCAGATACTGTCGGCCGATTCCCACCACCAGCAACACAGCCTACACCTTCCCCTTTCACCAGTGTGACCTGCAGGCCGTACAGCAGCCAGTCCGGCAGCTAGCCTTCTGTGTACCAGGTGTGGGAGCATAAGAAACTCTTTCACCCCAACCATCCCAAAGCCAAAAGCCTGAATGTCGGCATTGCCAGGCTGTTGGCCTTGGAAATGTTGCCTTTCCACCTGGTGGACACAGATGGGTTCTGCCACGTCATGGCCCTGGCATGCCCCCAATATCAGATGCCGAGCAGGCATTTCTTCATTAGAAAAGCTGTCCCTGCCCTGGCCTGCCACAATGCAGAAAAGATCTCCAGCGTCCACCAAAGTCCCTCTCGCTACAGACACATGGACTAGTAAGCATGGTCAAGGGCGTTACATCTCACTGACTGCTCACTGGGTGAGTTTGGTGGATGACAGTGCCTCTGGTGATGGGTCTCGGCCGACACTCTTTAACACTGCTGGGATGGTGCAGCGTCCAGACCCCATCCTCGACAGGTAGCATCACATGTCTTGGAGACCATCAACACACAGGTCAAGAACTGTGGACGGCTCTGCGCACTCAGACCGACCAGTGGCTGGGTGCTAAGAACTTAGCGCCAGGCAAGGTGGTGTGCGACAACGGGAGCAATCTCCTTGCGCACATCCCTTGCCCGACACACGTCATGAACCAGGTTGTGCAGAAATTTCTCAAGCGCTACTCGTGTCTTGAATGTCTGCTGAAGAAAGCACAAGGTCTTAGCTCACACTTCCGGCGTTCGCACCCTCGTTCTGCATGACTGGCAACGTTGCAGCGTGATCTGGGTCTCCCCGTCAACCGTCTGATATGTGATGTGGCAACACGCTGGAATTCCATCCTCCACATGCTCCAGCGATTGTGGCAGCAGCGTCATGCCATTATGCAGTATGAAATGTCACATGGACTGACTAGCAGTGGTGCGGACCTCGGAGTGTTGACCTACAGACAGTGGAGGCAGGTGAAGGATCTCTGCACCATCCTTGGCAGTTTTGAACAGGCCACCAAAATGGTCAGTCGGAACGATGCCCTAGTCAGCATGACCGTTCTGGTTATATTTTTACTGGAACAAGCATTAGGCACTCTGTGGCAGCAGGTCCCAGCACTGATGAAGGAGGAAGAGGAGGCGGACACAAAGCCTTACTCGCCGGAGGATGTAGAGGGTCCAACTGTTTCGCATTTGTATAGGTCTTCTTTAGGCAGTGGTTTTAGGTCGAGGGCTGGTGCAGGATGGCAGTTCAGTTCACAGAGTAGAGCGCATGAGGCTAGCCAGGGCTCTGGTGACGGTCAAGATGAGGAGGATGAGAAGGCAGGGGTGGACACCAACGGTACTGATTACCCTTCGGTGGTAAGAGGTTGGCACAGATTACTGGAGTAGGAAGAGGAGGAAAATCCCGTTAGTGCCCCTCGACCCCGAGGCTTGGGCGATACCGGCAGCATCTCACACATGAGTGCTTGGATGCCACATTACTGGGTGGCCACCCTCCTTGATCCATGTTACAAGACAAAAGTGAGCAATTTTCTTCCACCCACAGAAATTGACAGTAGAATGCAGGATTTTGAGACCATTTTGTTGCCACGTTTGCCTTTGTCACTGACTAGTAAACCTTAGCACGTCTTCTTGACAATGTGAAATACACATTTAAACTGCACTACATCTCATCTCTGTAGTTCCTGTGCCTGCTGCTTCTACAAATTGTATTCTACTGCTGCCAACAGCTAGATTTACAAGTCGTACGGCTGAATTTATTTTGAAATATACACCTGTATGACCCTGATGTGCACTGCATACACCATTTACTCCTCCTCCTTGTAGCCCTCCAAATCTTTATTTTTTAACGCCTCCACCTGTACTACCACCAAATGTACTAAGTCCTGTTTTCCTGAACCTCAATGTTTCCCATTGTCATGTTTTTGCTGCCACCAATGGTTCTGCCACCTAATCTTGTCAAACCAGAAGCTCCATGTTCCCCATTGGCATGTTCTCGCTGCCACCAATGTTACTTCTGCCTATTCTTTTCGAACCGGAACCTCCATGTTCCCCATTGACATGTTCTCGCTGCCACCAAAGGTGCTGCTGCCTAATCCTGTCGAACCGGAACATTGTTCCCCATTGGAATGTTCTTGCTGCCACCAATGGTACTGCTGCATCCATTAACTGTTTCAGGGCCCCTTTTTTTTTACATGTCAGTGGGCCCCTTTTTGATTAGGGCCCCTGACAGGAGTACTGCCTGTACTGCCCTATTTGCAGCCCGGCCAGTTACCATGTGTCACTACCAATACTTATGTGTCAAAGGGGCTTTTGGGCCCTCTCAGGATGCAAGGCCCCATAGCGGCTGCTACCGCAGCACCCCTTTAACTACGACCCTGCCAGCTGAACCTCCATGTTCCCCGTTGGGATGTTCTTGCTGCCACCACATATATCACATGTACAAAGCTTGCAAGCAGAGACGTAACTTGAAGTTCTTGGGCCCTGGTGCAAAAAGTGAATGGGACTCCTGCCTGTTACCAGGTGCCATTTCCAATACCGGTGTCTTCTTATGTGTCAAATGGGCTTTTGGGCCCCCTCAGGATGCAGGGCCCCGTAGCAGCTGCTACCACTGCACCTCCTATAGCTACGCCTCTGCTTGCAAGCTGTCCTCATCTTTTCAGTTAGCCATTGAAAGGAATGAAGTATTTTAGCCTCTCAATTTTTTTCTGTCACTCTTAGAGCCAAATTTTCTTCACTAAGTTATTCCACATATCCAGTTTACTGTTATGGATGGTAATTACAGCTTCTCCTCACCTGTATAGGTATAACTTAACCCGAACATCTTCTCCCATTGACTTTAATGGGGTTCGCGTTTGAATAGAACCTCGAACCGAATATCACTGCTGTTCGAAGTTCGACTCAAACTATTTTACTGTTCGCTCATCTCTATATGGGGCTCCAAAGCAGATGGGTGGTCACTATATCTATGCCAATGAAGTTGTATCAGCAGTAAAAAGGCTTAAACTTTCAAAGGGTTACCTTTTCCAATTAGTCATGTTTTCTGCTTTATTGAATGAATGGATATTGGTGTGTCAGGTGAGAAACATCAGAGAACAAACATCATGCAACCATTGCTGGAGGAACACAAGCTGGTAGTGGCAGCGTTATGATCTGGGGAATGCTTTTGTGGCCTTCTCTGGCCCACTTATTCATTTGGAAGATGTCACGCCACTGTGCTTTCAGTCGCTTGCAACCTACCTTGCGTTTGCCATGCGGCTTTCCTGTTTGTTTGTACCATGCGGCCGCCTTGCATCCTTCTGGCTACTAAAGGTAGCTGCGGCCCCATCCTGATGCTTTTTATTCCTGTGTAGGTTCAGTTGGATGTGGCTTTTCTAGCTAATCACCTTCACCTAGAGCTTTGTTAAGCACTCTCTCCCACTACTCTGGGCCTTGGTCTGATATTTACATGACTTGTCACCACCTATATTGTACAGCTGTATAACAATATTTAACTGAGCTGTGCAGTAAATTAGCATATAGAAGCTGGCAACAGAACCTCTTGTCTATGCCCAAGAATTAACAATATAATAGCACACATAGGCTTCCAAATCACAAATAGACTAATACTCATTCAAAAATTGTCAATACATGCTATTTAGAAAAATAAAGATATTTAGTTGTAAAAACCTGGTGGTGCACAGCTGCACTTGTAGACAGTTACAGTCCAGAGCGTCTTTACTTCATGACGGCTAATTTAGCCTACAGCACTGTACCCCATTTCTTCATTGTATGTTGAGGGAGATTAATCAGTGAGATACTAGATAAGCCTGTCAAACTAAGATTTTTTTTAACAGCCATAGTAAAGCAAAAATAAAATATGTAATTATACATTCAGAAAAATGTATCATAAGTTATCTCAATTCGTTTTATTTGAAAACCACTTCTAAAGTTTAACAAAATGAAGACTTATACTAGATATAACAGAACTCATTTTATTAAACATTATAGTCCACCAAAATTTATAACCATCAAAACATGCATATTTATAGCAAGCAGGTCCATGTGACCTAAAACTGGCAGTAGGAAAAGAGACACCATGACTGCTTCAGACTGACTCTGGAGTGTTGCTGCCAATAAAATCACAGATATTTTAATAATATGATGCCTGCTTAAAGGGTTTTTACCATTAGAAGCTTTCATAGGCCTGAGCTGTTTCTATCTGTTTCAGTTTCAAATCCAGGGGCGTGTCTCTCCTCCCAGGAGGTGAGTCTCCACTCACTGAAGAGTTGTGACATCATCATTCTGTGTTAGCAGGGGGGAAGGGAGAGGATGTCAGCTTTGCAGACCTCCTGCTATGCTTCTGGCTGCAGAGCTGCAACCAGAACCCCTGCATTGCTGTAACCAGAACACCTGCATTGCTGTAAGCAGCTTTACACACAGCCTGAACTGATAAAGCAATTGTGAGAAATGCTCTCTGCCCTCCTCCCTCCCCCCTCTGTTATCAGGCAGGAGATAGAGCAGATTGTATAAGGCTGTTATATGGGGGGAGCACAGGGTATAAACTGTGTTATATGAGGGGAGAGTGAATCTAGCAGTTAGATAGTAATTGCCCAAATATTTTACATAGAACTATAACTGGAGATCCATCATATAAAAAGAAGCTGAAACAGTCTTCATTATACAGACACACAGCCATCTCAGGCAGCTTGTTTCTCACAGCTCAGAGGGGAGTGAACACAGAGTGTGCAGGCAGCCAATCACAGCACAGGGGTCGTTTCCCATTCGGGGGCATGTCCCAACAGGCTGAATGACATATCAGTAAACCAATCACAGAAAAGATGGAGTGTCCTGTCAGCTGCTGCAGATATAGCTATAGATGCACAATTTAGCTCATATCTACTATACTAAGTGACTTAGGTAAAGCAACCAATTTCAAAAGTGCTTATTTTTACTGTCCCCATCATTAGAGATATGATCTTTGTAGCAAGAAAACCCCTTTAATGGCTATAAATAAATTATGTACCGGTCGGATTATCGGATTATTACCAGTATTTTGAACGTAAAGGAGGACGGTTTCTGGTCGTGGTTTGTGAATTCATCCGTCTCTCCTCTACATTGAACAGTTCATGTTCTACCCGAAAACCGAGCAGAAGAATGAACATGTTCTAAGCTTTTTAGACTGTCGGATTTGCCATCAGAAAGTCCGAGCTGTTTAGACTACAGCTCGGAGTTTCTATTAAAGTCTATGAGGATGGTTGACAGTCGGGTTACCACCGTTTTCAGATCCGAAAACCGTCTGAAAATCAGTGCCGTGTGGATGGACCCTCTGGCCCCGTCATGGCTCTGCTGCAGCTTCTATCTGGATAAATTTCCTGGTATCCAAACAGATGTGAATGGGGTCCAATACATCTATTTACAGCCATTGGAGATCGGTATAGGAGAAAAGAGAGATGCATTTATACCGCTTACCAACTATTAAACACTATACAAAATGAACTGTGAAATAGTATGGAACGATCATTATAGGCTACAATATTTAATATTGGTGAGGAGATTTCAAACCTGTTGTGTGCGTATGTGCAAGGCACTAAAAGATTATTCCTCAACTAGAAGCATTCTGCAAGAGAGAATAGGGAAAAATAATTAAAGAGAAACTAGAAATACTGTTATCTAGAGGCAAGAAACATTTGTGGATGTTACAGCTTTGTGAAAGATATAAAAGTTTAATTGAACCCATATTCTTTGCTATATCTTAAAAGAATATGTAACACTCACACAGACTCTGTAAGAATCAGCATTTTTGAAGGGTTTTTGTGGTTACTCTTTTTTTAACAAGTCATGCATCTTTGTTACCTGGTTTCCATTTATTATCAATCAGATTTTGGAAACCGGGACACAATCTATGTTAGAAACCTTTGTTACTCTGTATTGTACAATGATTAAATATAATGTTATTATGTCAGCATGTCTAGTCTATAATAAAATGACAGTGGTTTGTACAGATATGTGAAACACCTCCAAACAGCATGTTTGTAGCCAAAGAGAAACTGAAGAAACGAATAAAATGATATAATACAGAAATTATGTCTCAGAATGGACATTTAATTTCACAGTGACATCCAGTATCCTTACAATTTACTATGATAAATACAAGACTCTAGTTAATGCTTAGTGAATTCAATGAGAACAGCAGGCGTAACACACTTCCTGCATAATGGACTACCCACTGCTTAATCAGCGGTAGCATTATGAGAAAAAAGTCAATGCTATTTTAAGGAGCAGAGCTCATGTACTTATTTTAGAGTACTCCTAGACAAAACCTCAGTGACTTTAAATTTAGTATGGCATATCAGCTCTGGATCAACTCTACTATTCAGGGATACATATGATTGTTGCCAGAGCCCTTAAAGGCCCGTTTACACGGCACAGGACAAATACTGGTTGGTCTATCCGACGGTATTTTTCCGGTTTTCGTGCCGTGCACGCGACCGTGGGTGGACGGCTTTTCTCCACGATTAACAGAGAAAAGCCCTCCCCCTTCACATTCACTTGTTCATATTCCGTCCAAAAACAGAAGAATGAACATGTAGAATGTTTATCGGACGGCCGGAGGTTTTTCAATGGGGACTGCTGCACGGGTTTTCCATAGAGCCCTATATTAAAGTTTGCGGCCGGTTGTTCAGACGGTTTGCAAAACAGCAAACCGTCTGAAAAACCGGCCACAAACCGGTGCTGTGGGGACATGGCCTGATAGTCCACAAAATCATGGTAAAGCATTTATCAATGATAATCTGAAAGGCAATGTTAATCCAGAATTGCATGAATTTGGTGGACCCAACAAAAAAAAATCAGGTGTAAATACAAAGAAAAATAGGGCTGTACCTGATATTCTTGTGTTCCCTGTAAAATAACAATTCTGCTGTTCAATTTAGGCCTAGAAATTTACTAAATCTGACAGATGGGTGTTACCCATTGGGGTGTGTCCCGACACATTGTCCAATCAGTGCTGACATAGTCATTGGTACATATGCACTATTGCTGTCTAACAGACAGCGTAAACTTAGACAGTCAGTCTAAAAATGCACCAGATCTTCAAAGTGGCTCATGCTGCTTGATAAATTGGTGCAGCTTTAGAATTCTGCCTATTTTCTATACCAGACTTTTGGCGCAAATTGGGTGCAGATTTTGGTGCAACATGTCGCACAGTAACCCTGCTGCTTTCCAGCCACACCTACTTTTCGCAGCACAACACCCACCCGTCAAGCAGTGTGTAGAAACTGAATGTGTCTGAGACATGCGACATGCTGCAACAAAATTTTGCCACTTTTTTGCACTTTTCTGGTGCAACCACCTTAGTAAATGTGGGCCATTGTGTGCAGGGACACACCTCTCTGAAGACTGGAATGATAACACCTATTTGACTGATTCAGTAATACATTTCTAGAGCGGATAACCGAGGAACAGCAAAACACAAAGGGAGACATGTATGATCGGGTTTTTCACCCTTTTCTGGCTTCAAATCCCAAAGTGAGCCGGCTACGATGTCTAACAAATGTGTTAGGCGCATTGTTCATATGACTCGACACTTTTTAATGTGCCTAACATGAGAGGGTGTTCTGGGGGCGTCCCCCCACACTCGTATTATAAGACACATATATGAATGTGGTTCGGCAATACTAGGCGCATTACTGCTCCGACAGGCAGACCTATTTCAATGTGGTCTGCCTGAGCCTGAATAGTTGAAGTGAAGCTAGATTTGCTGTTAGGGGAAAAAATGTCCAATATTTCTCATCTTAGACCAGTACAATAATAAAAAGTAATTTATGATAATTATCAAACTATATAAAATTTAATTATTTAGATTTAATATGGTCCTATAAAATTAATATAAAAATATATAATATCCCAAAAATATAAAAATATCTCCTTTAAAATGTATTTACAATTAAAAGAATCTAAACTAATTTTACATTAAATAAGCCACTGATTATGTTGTTCAGATTTTTTAATTTTTACTACATTAAATTTGAAATTTATTTTTGCTGCTCTCACCCTTTATTCTACATACAGCAGGAGCCAGCACACCACAGGTCTTGCTGGGACCTGTGGTCCACCAAGCAGGATCAGTACCATAGTTTCTATTCACTGACATGCTATTCTAATGACTTTTCTTTTATTTCCAGCCTATCTATAGCCTTTATACATGTTAGGCGCATTACTAATGCGCCTAAGTTCTGTAATGCGCCAAACACACAGGTGAAGCGCGATGAACTTTATACACCATGTATGAATGCACAGAAACCACTTTCATACATTCAGGCGCATTATACACTGAAAATGAGACTCGACAATTCACTTTGAAGCGCCTTCCTTCATACATGTCTCCCAAAGTTCTAAGAAGATGTCCAGAATTTTTGTTTCACAGGAAACCCAAGAATTTACCAGCACAGGCATGTCAGGAGATGTCATGATACCTCTTAAAGACTGTTGTTAGGTCATTGACTGGTCTAGGTAGATCTAATTTTTCCAACTGCATCTCATTCTTGCTTTATCAATTGCAAATTTATTGGTGGTTTGGTCAGATGGTTTAGTGGGAGATGATGCATCTTCTTGACAACTCTAACAGATGAGCAGATTTCTCAGAGGTCTTGCCTTTACTATAAGAACTGTAGCTAATCAAACAGAACTACATCTTTGACAATCAATAGAATTATAAAATAGATGAGCTCACTCGTTCCCTAACTCTGATTCATGACTTCTTGACTAACATTTCCAATAATGGCATTCAATGCAATTTTAACACGCTCCTAGAGCTTAAGATTTTAGACAGAACTTGAAACATTCTGTTGCATGTGAATGGAGTATTTTATGTCCTATGTACATGCTTTAAAAATCAGTGTTAATAAGCTTCGAAGTGTGTGGCTTCCATGCTTAAATGCCACAGATGACATCCATCGAACTTGTTCCAGATTCAGCTAATCCAGGTACAGATCCACATACCAACCATGATATATACCAGATTTCTACCGCAAGCTATCTTGAAGATCTATGGCAGATTTGTTTAGTGCAAATACTGGCCTTGAAAACAACTTATTAGTTGTTGCTCCTAAAATATCTCCTGTGAAAATGATTAATGTACAGTGATCCCTCAAGTTAGGGTATGTTCACACGGCGTATTTTGGCATGTAGTTTGGTGTAGTGGCTGTAGTTTGGTGTAGTTCGCACCAAAATATGTACCGAAATACGGCCAAAAAGATTTTCTAAACACTTATCATACTCTGAAATATAAAATACGCACCATCATTCAATCTCACATTTTTCGGCGTGCCTGAAAAGAATTGACATGTCAATTATTTTAGGCATATACACTGCATCGGCCACTATGCAATAATGCAACAAATGCATTTTGTTGCACGGAAATGTACGTGCCACAAATGTATCGTGTGAACATACTCTTATAGTGTCTGCAAGATACAGTATTTTCAACATGTAATGGTCACGTTGTATATTGAAACCACACTCACCATAAAATCTCAAAGACACTGCTGATCTACAGCTCATGTGATTTACTGGAAGATCCATTCAATTATCATGAATTAGGGAAGTGCATATACTGATTGACAGTCTAGTAGCACCTCTCTACAGTACAGTGCGGTAATATATGTCCTGTACTTCTTTTCACATGTGCCAGGATGAGCGGCTCCTTTGGGCATAGTCGGTGGATGGCCCTGTTTTTCCGGTACATTATATATTAATTCCATAACCCAAAGAAGCGACTGTCCTAAAAATAGAAAGTGATTTACCACTTAAAGCAGCTCTTTCAGGCTTCTCTATGTATGGACTTGCTTTATCTATATATATATTAGTTATCTGCTTAATTTTCTTTAATCGTTATTCTGCATTATATTGGGTGATGTTTTGGGGCTTTGGAACCAAATTACCAGTTATGGTTTCAATATACAATGGTCTTCCCAGAAACAATTAGTATTGCATGTTGAGGGACCACTGTATATAAATTAGTTGCTTGATATACTTCTTCATTTTAAGAATGATTTTGCACGTTTCCTCAATGCAAAACATAGAATTTAGATTTTCAGATATACTGTATATTTAAAAGATAAAGTGGGCCCATATCAGGCTGCATAGATTTTAATTGACTCAAAATATTGAAAAAATTTCAGCTCACCTATTTGGACGAGGGGTGATTGCACGAAGAGCCAGGGAGTCCAAGGTCAGTCTCTCCCATGAATACGTATGGAGAAAAGGAAGAGGTGCACAATCCAGCAAAACACGAACTCTCGTTCTATCTTCCAAATAAAACTTGTAGTTTATTTAATCTATTTAAAAAGCCTAAGAGAGGAAACAAGTAGTAGAACACGGAGAACACACCGACGCGTTTCAGGAACAGCTTCCCTTATTCATGGTGTCAATGAATAAGGGAAGCTGTTCCTGAAACGCGTCGGTGTGTTCTCCGTGTTCTACTACTTGTTGCCTCTCTTACTCTCTTAGGCTTTTTAAATGGATTAAATAAACTACAAGTTTTATTTGGAAGATAGAACGAGAGTTCGTGTTTTGCTGGATTGTGCACCTCTTCCTTTTCTCCATACAGATTTTAATTGACGGTGAGAACATGTACAGCCGGTATGCCAACAGTTTGTACACTTCTGGACAGTCAATAAAAAATGGGGACTTTTTATTGTTCATAAAAAAGGCTGCATCCATGATTTGTATTTTTGAAGCTGAAAGAGCTTGAGCAGGTTGTTCTTGTCATGTCTGTCATTTTACAGGTCTCAGTAAATGTTGCTAGTATGATTATATCACCAGTCTTAACTTCATACATATATTACTTATCATGTAGTATTATTATAATAATCAACCTTTGATATTTGGCCAAATTGGTACTCAACGCCAACCAATGCAAAAGAACGGTTATGGTACTTGTCCTGTACCTGGTACTTGACACTTTGCAGTCCCAAACATTATGTACACATTGACAGTTAGTTGCAGCGTAGCGCTTTCCACAGTGCCAGTGCTGTTAACTTTCTCAGTAACACTCACTAAGTTCAGCCTGCATAGGTACTGTACAATAATAGTAAGGTGTGTCCACTGGGGCAGCCCTTTAGCTGTGCCCTGTATGCCCAAGCTACCCACAAGTAATAATATATACTGTACTGGCAGTCCAGTTTAGCAGTTGAAGGAATGATACCATTAAGCACTGATCTGCATAAGGTTAAAGGGGTTGTTTCACTACATTGATTTATCTTACCTCAGTCCAGAGCGGGGCCGGACATGGGGGTGCAGCCCTGAAGTGAGGCCCCACATGACTCCGGCGTGGATAGGGTAGGAGTTGAGGGGAGGGTGGGTTTATAACCGCCGCGCCGTGCGGCAGCAGTTAGCACGGAGGCCAGCAAGAGAGTCCCTTCCTCCCTCCCTTAGAGTGGCAGTTTCGGTTTAGAGACCCCTTGGGTTTGAGGCGGGAGCAGTGGTATATTTTGGTGCGTTTCGGTTTGCTTGTCACAGTGGTTGGTGGGACGGGGTCCTTGAAGTCAGTGTAAATTGGTGGGGGAGTCAGGTTTCGGCTTGGTTCCCAATTTGAATTGACCGGTCTGGCGAAGGTGGGGGCTCCGCAGGGCAGGGTCCTTGGGAGCTGGTGAAGAGTGGTGAGCCACCTGAGGTGCCTTTTTGGTGCCCTTGGGTGACGGCTGAGGGTAAGCTACTTGAGAAGTAGTGTAAAGTGGTCGCCAGGCTTGGTCAGGTTTATGGTAACTTCAAGGACCTCAGCCCCAAGTGGGTATCTAGGAAGGTCTTTTAAATGTGGTTATGATAGGTCGAATGGGTATAGGGGGACTATACTCATTTGTTTATGAGTATTATGTTTATTCATGTTTGTATTAATAAAATGGCTGCTGCGGCCAATTTATCCAAGCTACGTCTCGGAGTCTTTATTGGGTGGTATGTGGGTTGGTGGGTTGGCCAGCAGAGATAGGCGCTGCTCAGGGTCATGTTTTCTTGGTTTCATTTTGAATTCAGGAGCGTTTTTACTGGCTTCTACTAGACTACAGTAGAAGCCAGGTCTGTAGCTATAGCGAACAGTGCTGGCAGCCTATCAGGAGAGATTGAACAGGTCTGTTGCTATAGCGACCTGAGGAGCTGATGCAGCCCATACAAGAGGGGATATCTCAGAATAGGTAGGACACTTTCAATGGACATATATTGCAAAGTGACTTGTTTTTGCAAGATCTTTAACATAAAAAGCAATCCCTGTAGTGAGACAACCCCTTTAATTCTTTGTAGCTCTTGGTGTATTTTTGAGCTGCACTATTTTTTTATGAAAATAAATCATCATGGGCCCCTTCCAGACAATAACGTCTCTCCTCCTCCCCATCTTCCTTTCCACCATCTCCTTCGGCCATGAACTCTTAAACATTTAAGAAAGTGATAGAGCCATGAAAATGAGATGGAGACACTAGGATGTCCAATACAAGGTAGTCAAAAGTGTGGTTGTATCAAGCAGCACCTAAATTGGACCTAATTTGTGTCTTTACTGTGAGGATCTGTCCTTTTTGTATGACACTGTACATATAAGGAGGTATCTCCGAGCCTTTTATGCTTGGTTTAGCAGAGAACATCATAGTTTATTTACATTTTTGAGAGCAGCAACACATTCCAGACAAGTAACTAGTCAATTCAATGTAGAAAGAACTTGAGTAACAATACTAACTGTGCTATGTGTTATGGAATGGGAATTCAGATCCAGACAGTGCTTGGCGACCCCTTCAGGATCAGACCTGGATTTAAAGCACAGCATCGCACTTGAGCTAGAGTATGCTAGTTCTCCGTCATATGACTCATATGAGAGAGAATTAGGGCTTTTGTCTAACTCTGAATGTGTTACCAACAGATCTCTTTCATAATATAAGCAATGTTAATTCTCATACTAATATTATACTTAAGAATTACTAACAGTCTGGGAACTGAATGGCAAGTGAAATGTTTCTTTTGTGTTTTATGGTAAAAAATTTGTCAAAAATGGGATTCATTAACACCTTGTGCGTGCTATTTTCATACATGCAATATTCAGATACAGTAGTTTCTTCATAAAATAACACTCTGAAGCCAGCATTACATGTTCAGTTTAAAAACCAACTTCGCAGTTATCATCACACAGCAACAAAAGCTTTTTTGTTACCAAAAAAAAAAAAAAAAAGAAGATGCCTAATCTTACGTCAGCATGTCTGAGATTTCAGACAGTCAGCTAGCTTCATGTGGCCAGAGTTCCTGTGAGCAAAACTGCACGCGTTGCACTAGGAGTGACTTTCAGGTGTTCAGACAGACAAGTCTGGCTTGCTGTTACAGTGTTATTTTAAATTTTGGAATGCTCGTTCTTCTCCGCAGTGCTTTTTTTTTCTCCGAAAATTGGCCTTTTTTTTGGGTAGAGGACATTGAATGATAACACTACAAGTCAGCTGACTGCTGTGTCACAGAGCTGCTGCTTTCTACATTTCCACAACTGCAAGAGCTCTTTCTACTGCAGTTTTCTGGTCGCAGTGCGGCAATATAGACGCATAGGACGGGATACGGAACATCTTTTTTTTCATGGGGATTTACCCTTATGTCTATTTCGGATACAAGAAGGATTGGTCTTTTTTTGGGCAAGAGCTGGAAAGTATCTTGGATATAGACGGTGGCATCAAACTTGCAACGTTTTTCAATTAAACAAGCACTGCTTAAATGCTGGAATCCAAAATGCTTCGAAAGTACGAAGAAACATCTGCTTTCTCACCTGGTAGAATAGTTTTTTGTGCCACGCTAGCCTACCTGCAAAGAAAAGGAACCTTAAGACAAAGGATCCGATGCTTCCTGGTGTCTAGATCTGGGGCCTTTACAGCCACTGTACAGCCGAAGCTTTCTTATATATCCTGGGTTTCATATAAAGCTGGCAAAAGAGTACGAGGCAATTTATCTTTTACAAGAAGGAGAAACCGGCTAAAAACAGTAGCCAGACTTGCTGACCTAAATGAATCCCAATCCTTCTCTGGATACAGGGCAGCAGCCGTCTAGCAGTGACACCACCAGCCATCATGTGGAGAATTTCTGGGATTGCAATGTCTGTTGGATGGAACATCACTGAATGAAGCACACTACTTTTGCTTCTTGTTTTATTGCTTTTCTTTTGGATTTACCTGCAGCAGAAGCCGGCTCATTGTGTTTTCTTCATTTGCAGCAATGAGTTGTCTGGTCTAAGTGCATGTTCGTGTGGATTAGTCTGTCTGTAATGCAGTCCTTATCTGCTCCTGCTGGAAATCAGGGCACTAAGTCAGCCTGCTTTAACAGTTGTTTTGCGTGATGCTATGCAGCTAGGATGCCTCGCTGACAACAAAGGAGAAAGCACAAAGCATCATTTTATCTTCTGGGTTGTTACAGGAGAACAACTCCTCTTCAGTATAATGCCTCATCCTTTTCCTTCCTTTCCTCCTTTTGTTTCTAATTCATCTAATCGAAGAACCTGGCAGAAATCGTCATGGATGTGTGTGGTTTTTTTTTTTTTTTTAATGGTTTGGAAAAATACAGCCTGTGAAGACTGCAGCACATTTTAGGTTATTGCCAATTTGAAATACTTGGTTTGCTGAAGCTGAGCCCTAAGGGACAAGCTCAGTAGCTGAAAAAGAGATCGTAGATAAAGAAATAAAAATGACAAGCGTAATGGAGGCTCTGGAAAAGACCCTGTCAGAGAATCAGTTCATGGGTAGCAGTTTCTTTAGTATGAATCTGAATTATTCATAGATTGAAATTACCCTGCTTTCACCTTTCTATTTAAAGCGACATGATCTGAATCTCTAATAAATTTTCAGGATAAAGTAAAATGGCAATTTGAATGTGAAGTGCTTTTGAAACCAGATGCTGAATCCTGAATCTTTCGATATCTTTCACAATTATGCGGTGAGAACTCCCCTTCATCACGAAAGAGCTTTACCAAGGAAAATTACTGTGATTACAAAAGCTACAATAGAATGCCATCAAATGATCTCTAATTTGCCTAATTTCCAAAGACTGACAGTCGTGCTTGAATGGCTATTGCAACACCTATTCTGGCAACCCTGGATCAATACTCTTTTTAAACAATCATGTATTCCTTTCTGTATTTTCTATGCTGAAACAGCAAAAAAGCAATGCGGCTGTGATTACAACATAACATAAATCTGTCGTTAAGTACCTTTGTTTACACTGGCTTAGTCTTCTTATGTCATTCCATAATTGTATCACTTCCCACTTTACTAAGCTCTCAGTGCTATACAGGTGAATGTCGGTTCTATTATGTCGGCCCGCACAATGGCCACTGTATGCTCTGTACGTGTGGTTAAACTGTCTACTCAATGTGAGCTACACGCTTTCATTCGTCTCTTTGTGGAGTAACTTTCAGTAAGATCGTCTGCATTTGAAGCACCTGCTGCTGAAAAGATACATATGAAGCCCGTCAAGCCATACAACTCTACAACTTCAATCTATTCCTTTCACAAACCAGCCAGACACAAAGCCCTTGGAGCAGCTCATATCCCAGATATGTAAGTATACGAACGTAAGTAAGATAGGCTTGCGCAGTTAGATATGCCAAAGCTATCTCTTTCTAATTTTGGGAGGTAGCAACTTATACTGCAATGTATGTTTCATGCTTTTGATTATCTAAAATGTCATAGACAATTTTCATTAATATTTACAGTGTACTTGGCAACAATTTCATTTCTCTGTTTCACGAAAAACTCTGTCCATGCCTTGGCTGCATTTTAACAGCCTTAAAAATAGGAAATAATTGCAAATGAAATGTCCTTACCTTTGACGTCACTTTCATAGTGTAGAATTTTCAGAAAGATAAGCTGGTATAAGAATATTTGGGATCGTTTGATCTGAAATCATACAGTCTTAATTTCCTTTGTAACGAAATGCACCAACCTATGCTTCATTGGTTTCATATACTAGGTAAAGATCACGATTAATGCTAATGTCCACATATGTGAAATAGTATTGTGTAATATAGCAGTGCCAGATACGTATTTGAGTTCTATCAAGAATGACATGTCCATGCTATTTAGATATTGTGCTGGAATTGCTTGTGGGGCCTGCAAACAGACAAAGGGTTAACATGAATATGTAGTCTGCTAATCTGGTGCGATTGTATCTGAGGAGAAAAACATTTTTAGACAATAATTGTCAAATTTCTAGCACCTATGATCCTTTTATCAGCCTGCAAATATGCACCAACTATCCACTTCCAGTATTGTATGTTGACGAGCTTGAATCCTTAAGAATATAATTGCATGTTTACTGTTATGATACACATGGTAATATAACGTTGGAATAGCATTGCTATTCATGTTGACCTAGATATGCTTTGCGTTGCTTTCATCCCCCTGGAAAATGTCACACTCAGACAGTCATTCATTTTGATACAGTCAGACTGCTCTCCTTCCCAAGGGCTATATTCCTAATGTTGTGTGTTTTCAGGTTCACATAGCATAAACGGTGACTCAGCCATGTTGCTTTCAGAAGATGAATATGTTCTGCTTAGCATATTTCATGTAGCTTACCAGTAATTATGACTGTATGTTTTGTATGGAAGGGAATATAAATGCTCTTTGTACTACACTAATGTATCATTTGTGGAGTGTAAAATGCTATCTTGAATTCTGTTTCCGTATGTGTGATCAGAATGGTACTATGTTGTAGCTGTATTCTCAAATGGATTATTTTTCCAGGCCACTACATAACTATTATGTATGTTGTCAGGCAATTGTGTAACCCCCCTCTCCTCAAACCCCCCCTCCACCATCCATGCTCTGACGTTCTGTCTGGCCATGAAAAATAATGGATTAAAGTCGCAGCAAAATGCACATTTCATATAGAAATCTCATGTAAGCCCCGGGTTGTTCTAGGTAAAAGAACTGTATCCTTAAGGTAAAGGGCAACTGTTCTGCATAAATAGAATGCAGAGCAGTCAGACATGAGCAAAAAAGAAAAGGGGAAGTTGTTACTGTTCAGGTACATAGATTAACAAGTCAAGACACTTTGGGTATTGTCACTTGTGGGAAATAAATTAGTTTTTAACTCATTGCATACCAGAGCTTATGACTGAAGTGAGAATCACAGCATTCTACACCGCGGACACGACTAATTTTACAAACCATTCTAAAACATTGTTATATGCACCATATAGTTCAGGTCTAGTGTAGGAGATATTTTAAATCTGCAGTGTCAGTTTTACTTATTCACTTTAGCCGGCGTCAGGGCAATGGCTACCGCTAGGTAGCGCACGATACTTCAGCAAACAACCTTCTATAGTTATATCCATTTTAACTTAACTCAGAAAGAACTTTATTGCCGTAGCCCACGAATGTACGAAATATTGTTTATACTATAGCTATATTGTTCAACTACTTAACTACTCTATGTTGCAAAGAATTTTCTTTAGAAAAATCCTTTGTTTGAACCAATTAAATACCATTGATATTATAATTTTTTTCTTTTCAAATATGTACACAGACCGATAAAGACATTTATTTGGGTATTAGGGAACTATAAAAGAGCTATGCAAACGCTTTCTGTTTCTCTGGGCCACTACTATACACAATTCTTGTATAATTATATAATAAGTACTATTATTGTTGTCATAAAGTTGCTTCCTATGTTATTACTATTGTCACAAAGCTGATTCATATGCCAAGGTTTTAGGACAGAGACGTGATGCAGTCTTTATAAGGCTAGGTACGATACATATCTGCAAAACAGATTCCGCCTAAAAGCTGGAAGAAGTGCAGCATAGAATACTATTTTTTTCAGTAAAATGAGACCACACAAAGGAAACTCATATGACCCCATTGTAGTCAATGGGGTCCAGCGGGCACCATTGGTGTCCCTGACGCGCTGCCATTATTTTCAGCTTTCTGTTTCTTTGATGGAACAAAAAAGCAAGAATATCATTACCCATCTCAACTTAGCCTAAAGCTGTGTGAAGGGGTTGATTTTACTTAAAGGGGTTGTCTCATTATGTTGATTCCTCTTACCTCAGTCCTGTTTTCTTGGTTTCATTTTGAATTCAGGGGCGTGTTTACTGCCTTCCACTAGGCAGTGCTGGCAGGCCATCATGAGAGATTGAACAGGTCTGTAGCTATAGCGACCTGAGGAGCTGATGCAGCCCATACAGGAGGGGATATCTCGGAATAGGTAGGGCAGTGGTAATGGACACATATTGCAAAGTAACTTGTTTTTGCAAGATCTTTAACATAAAAGCAATTCTTTTAGTGAGACAACCCTTTTAAATTCTAGTTCTTTGTTTCTAGTTTTGGCACTAGGAGCCTTAGGTGTCTGACTAGCTCCTTAGAAAACTAAAAGGTTCTCAACCTATTTTTTCGGCATTCAAAGGAGGTAATAATGTGGTTGTTAGAGGTTTCCTTGCTCTGCCCTTCACACCATGACAGATCAGCTGAAGAAGTGGATAATGTGGTTAGACTGGGTTTACAAAAATGTGTATGAAAAATCTGTTGCAAAGAACATTACCGCTCATGTGAATAGGGTTTTTCAAGGTCAGTTTGCAGCAGGTTACAGGCATGTTGTAGATTTTCAAGTCTGCAAACTGCCTGTTGAGGAATTTGGATTTTGCCATGGAGTTTACTAACTGTAGTTCTATAGAAAAATTCATAACAATATCACTCTGTGAGACATGCAGATTTGCAGCCAATTTACTGGACAGTTTTCTGCTATGTAAGCTTAGAGCCTTATGGATGAAAACTGTCTAGCAGTAAGGGTATGTTCACATGCCGTATTACGGCACGTGCTGTATGCGCCACAATGCGAAGTACGCACTAGCCAGCATGTACTTCTAAGCGCTGACAGCCGGCTCCCATTCCCATTCACTTTTACGAACCGGAAAGAAGTGATGTCAATTCTTTTCCCCAGCGCATATTATTTGCCAGGGAAGACGGCAGGTAATCATAGCTCTCAATGAGAGCGCCGAATTACGCCCCGCAGATACACTGTGTGAAAATACACCTAAGACTGTCTTTGCTGCCCATAGCAGCCAATCAGAGCTTAGCTTTAATTTTATCTAGTACTACGGGCAACAAAGACCGTCTTCCTGCCCAACAGTTTTCATACATAAGGCACTGTATTCTTAAAAATCACTCAGAGTCCCTGAGTTGTTCATCTAATGGTTGGTTTTTGCCATATTGACATGTCATTTATTATTTTAGCTAGCATTTTTAGGATTTCACACACTATACTGTACATGTATGGATATATTATGATTGAGTGTGGGATCACCAGTAGGAGGGCAGGTGTGACTGGCAACCAAACTCCCACTGTAACAGCCAAGTATGGAGAAACATGTCCATTTAGCCTATTGATTGACATGGTTAATGCTGACTATTGCATAATCAAAGGAATAGCTTTGATTGTTTGTCTAGAAAGGCGCCCAGGGCTATCTTTGCTTTTGTAAGGTTTTGTATACCCCATCAGGAAACTGTGATAATAATATCATTAGACATATTATTAGCTACCTCATTAGTTGAAAAGTTAATTGTCTTATTAGTTAAAAAATGATCAATAGTAGTAACTATTTAATGAATTTAAAGCAAAAAAAGAAAGTTAACAAAACTGTTAGAAAACATATCATTATATGTCACTATTTGATGGTGGAGATTATATGATCTGTGCCCTAATACTGTCAGGGATCACCAATGTGTGTTTTTGCATGTCAGACTAGCATTCATCATTTTGCTTTGCTAATCTTCCATGAAATCACATTCGCTCTCATTCTTATTATGAGGTTATCACCACTGACCTTAGCTATTGTTAAAGAAGCCTGTAGTCTTTGGATGGAACACAGTTGCGCAAACTAAAAAAAGAAACAAGTCTATTAAGTTCTACCATTCTTAGACTTTCTTTAGTCAAAGTAAGGCACAAAAAATTAACAGAGATAACTTTGACCAATTATTTTTTAAATATGAAATAAATGATAGTTTGGTAATTTCCCTGGATCAATTAAAACATCATTCTCTGTTTCTAACGATAACTTTTATTTTAATGGGAAGGCAAGAGCACATCTATGCAGGTGGCTATTAGAATTTAAGTGTATATAAAGAGTTAGGCTGCGTCCCCCCCACTGCACAGGACAAATACCAAGTATGCAAGGCAGAAATACAAAGAGAGTATATGATCAAATATAAAAAAATCTTTATTTCACAAAATATTTTAAAAACACTAATGGAGGTACACAAAGGATTCACCGATAAATAAACAGGAGTCCCCTATTAATTGCTATCTAAAAAAGATGTAACATAGATGTCTGCTGACATGAGTAATATTTCCAAAGTGATTAAAAGAGTAAAGAAAGTATCTAAACTACAAAGCATAATCACTGGCATATAGTAATGTAAATTCAAGTGAAGTGAACTCATATAACATCATACTAAAGCCATGCAAGAAAAACTATATGCATATAACAGGTTTACAAACAATATCAGCAGAACATATCATACCTAGTGCAAGACAGCGAGTAGGTGAGCCCTGTCTCCCCGACGCGCGTTTCGCGTATTGTTGCTTCCTCAGGGGGTGAGATTTTTTAATTTGCTTCCTAGTTGTTTAAATAGTGCAGCTCCTAACTATTGCACCTGTGTTCCTCCTAGCGCATGCGTCGTGTTCGGAGGGACGGCACACGTTGCCCCACTTCCGGCAATCCCGCACCACTGCGCATGTCCGTGGAATTTTTCCCGGATATGCGCGTCGCGCGTCTGGATGCCGAAGTGGTTGCTGGCACCAGTTCCCCACACCAGGCATGCGCGTCAACACAGACAATTTTACATTACACGTGGTGCCATATACCGATGTCAAGATGGCGAAACCAGGTATTTTACAGGACATCTTATTACTTAAATATAGCACCATATTTCAAACTCTATTATACACCTTATATCAAACTATGCCTGGTATCTCATATAACTATATACGATTAAGAAGACAGTAAATATTATCATAGAAATGTTTAAACATTCATCGTTGCACTGCATGTAACAGGGAACAAGAGGAGACAGGCATGGATTTCCAAGTAGTTATGCCATCGTAGAGTTTGTATATTTCAATTGGTCTCCAGAGCATGGAAGGCATATTTCTAGTGTAGTAAAAGATGCAGTAATATAGTAGGAGCTGCAGCTGTTAATCAAAAAACACAAGAAAAAAAATTAAAATTAAAAAAAGTTAAAAACAAGGACAATCATGGGAATACAAAAAATGATGAAATGGAAGGAAAGAGGTAAAGCGTGTAATAAGGGGTAGTCAGAGAGGGAGAGAAAAGGTTTACAAAAAAGATGCAAAGCTCAGTTTTTCATTGAGCCCATTCGGGACCATAGTATCTAGGGCCACAATCCACTTAGTTTCTCGTTGCTCCAGGGCTCGCATTGCATCACCACCCCTAATGCCCAAATGGACCACATCAATACCACGCACTTTCAATAATGTGGAATCACAATTATGGTATCGCAAAAAATGTCTCGGCAACGTTTTGAGTTGACTGACATCAGAGTTCCTAGCTGCTGTTATGTCGCGTATGTGTTCTCGTACACGTACCTTAAGTTCACGTGTGGCTATTCCGATATAGCTTTTTAAACAAGGGCAACATGCCATATATACTACACTTTTTGTATGGCATGTAATATAATGTCGGATTTTGTATTCACGAGTTGCATCTGATGTTGAAAAGACATCAGTCTTAACCATGTTACAACATGCGACGCATTTTCCACAGGGAAAAAAACCTTGTTTAGGGCCTCTGGTGCTAAACGGATTCCGATTTTCTACAATGTAGTGACTTTTGACAAGGTGGTCACGTAAGCTAGGTTCTCTCCTCGCTGTTAATAGGGGGTATGTCAAAATCTCTTTTGATAGGATTGGATCAGTTTGCAACACCCCCCAATGTCGATTCAAAATCTCTCTCAGCTTAACCCATTGTTGGTTATATGTTGTAATAAACCGAATGTTATTATCACTACCCCTTTTTACTTGATTTTAACAGGTGGTTTCTAGGGGTTCTCCTGGCTCTTTGATAGGCTTTCTTCAGGGTCCATGTTGTATAAACCTTTCCTGTAGATCCCTAGCCTGATGTTCAAATTTAGAATCCACAGAACAAATCCTGCGCATCCGCAGGAACTGACCCGTGGGGATTGCTCTGATGGTAGCGGGGTTATGGAATGAGGAAGCGTGGAGTAGGGCATTAACAGACGTTTCTTTCCTATATACATCCGTCTGTATCATACTTTTTTCATCGACTTCAATGGATATATCTAGGAATTCAACCTTCTTCATTTCTGCTTTGAACGTGAGTTTAATGTTTAAAGAGTTGCCGTTGAGGTGTTCCATGAACAGAGCTAGCCGGGCCATCGACCCGTGCCATAAAAATAGCACATCGTCGATGTACCTCAGCCAGCACTGCACATGTTCCACCCCAACAGCACTCTCTTCCTGGAAGATCTGCCTTTCCCAGTAGCCCAAAAAAAGGTTGGCATATGCCGGGGCACATGCCGCACCCATAGCTGTCCCCTGGCATTGGATATAAAAATTATCCCTGAATACAAACACATTATGTGTTAATATGAATCGTAACAGTTCAAGGATTAAGTTACCCAGATCTAAGTCGAAGCCACTCGCCCTTAAAAAGAACTCAACAACCGCCAGACCATCTTCATGGCGGATGCTAGTATATAGGGCTTCGACATCTGCCGTAACTAGGTAGGTACCCGGCTCGACATAGATCCCATCAATCCGCCTCAACACGTCGGTCGTGTCCTGCACGTAAGATGGTAATAGCTCAACAAGGGGTTTCAAGTAGTGATCTATAAATTTACATATGAGGTCACATAGTCCCCCTATCCCGGACACGATCGGACGTCCCGGCGGATTGATGGGATCTTTATGGACCTTTGGAAGAAAATATAAAGTCGACACTTTGGGCGATTTAACCAGAAAGCTCTCATAAATTTTTTTAGGAATAGTACCAGCTTCAAATGCCCGTTCCACTATATCCCTAAGTTCTTTGATAAATCTATCCATTGGATTAGAGTGGATCTTTTTATACGTATGTCTATCCCGTAATTTACGGAATGCCTCCTTTTCATATTTGTCGACAGGCCAAATCACCACATTTCCCCCCTTATCGGCTGGTTTAATTATTACATCTTTCATATTCTGCAGTTCTTTAAGTGCTTTCCTTTGGGAAGCAGTAAGATTATCTTTCCAACGTCTAGAAGATAGATGCCTCATCTCTGCAGTCACTAGTCTCACAAATATCTCTACCTGTGGACATAGAGACAAGGGGGGAAATCTGGTCGATTTAGGGTACAGATATGAAGGAAAATTACCTGATTGAGGTCTATCATTTTGTTCTTGATATAATTCCTCCAAAATCGCAATTGCATTTCTCTCCTCCTCAGTGAACATCAGATCATGATTTTCTTTTTTGGCGTGTAGTTTTTTGGCGGTATTTGTCCTGTTTTGCGGCCACCCTTCACATTCATTTGCACATATTCCGTCCGAAAACCGGACGGAAGAATGCAGGTAGAATGTTTTGTGGCCGGACCGCAAATGCAGGTTAATGAAGGTTGAAGAAATAAATCTTGACAAATATGGGTGCCCATTATCAAGGGCCATATAGGAGGCAGCTGACTTGAATATGTATTAACGTATGTAGATGTTGGAGACCTGGTGTGTCAAGGTAAGAACTGTATGTTCTTAAGTGAGCATAAACTGATTTATTTGTGGCCCTTTGTATTTTCTCATAGAGCATCATAGAAGAAACACTTGATACTACTTTATCTCTTAACGATACATAATGTAAAGCATATGTACTTCACGGCTTTATTATGCAAGTATGGAGCAACCTCAGAAACTGAATCCACTCCCTACACAGCTGATTACAACTGACTACCACCATCCGTGGTCTCCGATCCTGGCGGTTTAGCTACTACGAGGCTTCGGTCAGTGTGCCAGAGGCAGAGTCTAGTAGGAGTTCACTGAAATGACAATATAGCATCATCAAAATAGTATTGCAGTATATTGTGTAAATGGACTTAAAATATTTTTTTTCAAAATATGAATATTTTAAAATAAAAAACTGTTCCCATTTCTCATTTAAAAACAGTTGATGATCAAAGTGTCCAATAAAAACTACCGCTTGTCCCACATAAAACATGCCCTCACCCAGCTTTTTGCCAGAAATATAAAAAAGTTATTCACCTTAGAATGCTGTGATGCTCTGCAAATTTTTATGAACAGAGAAGAGGTTTATCAATACAAGATATTACTAAGTGCGCTGCCTAACGTAAATTCATTCCCAACAACCACTAGATATAGATGATTGTACTTAGAACAGTGTGCATCTAAGTAGTTAGACAGAAGGGACTCTGTCACCTGATCGCTCCTTCCCAACACAATAACTATTGCAGCGCATTGTACAGTTTTAAACTGTTCAAATCCCCTAGTGGGACTAATATTAAAAGTAAAAAAGTTCAACAAAGTTTTTGAAAATTTCAAAAACAACAGATTTTTATTCCTATTCATCATATAAAATAATTTAAATAAACATAAAAACAATTCTGTATCTAAATATTCAAATTACTTTTATATTAGTTATTTACCCTGCATCATGATCGCTGTAAAAAAAAGACAGCTCAGAATGTTTCGTTATTTGTCACCTCATTGCTCAAAAAAATGGAATAAACTTGATCAACAGCTTATACAGTATCTAACAAAAGTGAGTACACCCCTCACATTTTTATAAATACTGTATTATATCACATTCATGTGACAACAGTGATGTAACACTTTGATACAATGTAAAGTAGTCAGTGTAAAGCTTGTGTAACAGTGTAAATTTGTTGTGCTCTCAAAATAATACACAACCATCAATGTTTAAACCGCTGTCGATGTAAGGGAGTACAGCCCTAAGTGAAAATGGAAACATTGTGCCCAACTTGCCATTTTCACCTCTAAGGTGTTATGTGACTTGTTAGTGTTGCAATGTCTCAGGTGTGAATGGGGAGCAGGCGTGTTAAATTTGGTGTTGTTGCTCTCATGCTCTCTCATAATGGTCACTAAAAGTTCAACATGCCATCTTATAGCACAGAACAGTCTGAGGATCTGAAAAAATAATTGTTGCTGTACATTAAGATGTCCTAGGCTATAAGAAAATTTGCCAACACCCTGAAACTGAGCTGCAGATGGTGGCAAAGACCATGCAGCGGTTTAACAAGACAGGTTCCACTCAGAACAGGCTTCACCATAGTCGACCAAAGAAGTTGAGTACACAAGCTCAGCGTCATATCCAGAGATTTTATTTTCATAATAGACTTATGAGTGCTGCCAGCATACTACAGAGATTAAAGGGATGGGGTGTCAGCCTGTCAGTGCCCAGACCATACACCATACACTGCATCAAATTGGTCTGTATAACTGTTGTCCCAGAAGAAATCCTCTTCTAAAGATGATACACAAGAAAGTCTGCAAACAGTTTGCTAAAGACACACAGATTAAGGGCATGGATTATTGGAACAATGTCCTGTTGTCTGATGAGACTAAGATAAACTTATTTGGTTTGGATGGTGTCAAGTGTGTGTGGTTGCAACCAGATGAGGAGTGCAAAGACAGGTTTTTCTTGTCTACAGTCAAGCATGGTGTTGGGAGTGTCATGGTTTGCTGCATGAGTGATACCAGCTGTGGGGAGCTACACTTCATTGAGGAAACTATAAATGCCAACATGTACTGTGACATACCAAAGCAGAGCATGATCCCCTAGTTTTGATGACTGAGCCGCAAGGCAATATTCCAACATGATAACAACCCCAAACACACCTCCAAGATGACCATTGCCTTGCTAAAGAAAATGAGGGTAAAGGTGCTGCACTGGCCCAGCATGTCTCCAGACCTAAACCTGATTGAGCATCTGTGGGGCATCCTCAAACAGATGGTAGAGGAGAGCAAGGTCTCTAACATCCACCAGCTCCGTGATGTCGTCATGGAGGAGTGGAAGAGGATTCCAGTGGCTGCAACCTGTGAAACTCTAGTGAACCCCATGCCCAAGAAAGTTAAGTCACTGCTGGAAAATAATGGTGGCCACACAAAATATTAACACCTTGGGCACAATTTGTTCATTTTCACTTATGGGTGTACTCACTTTTGTTTCCAGCGGTTAAGATATTTATAGCTGTGTGTTATTTTGAGGGCACACCCAATTTACACTGTTATGCAAGCTGCACACTGACTACTTTACATTGTTCTAAAGTGTCATATCTTCAGCGTTGTCCTTGATGTGAGAGTTGTATTCACTTTTGTGAGATACGGTATATACCCTATTAGGCTACCCATAAAAACTGCAGATCTCCTAGCTACAAGCCTCCTCAGAACACCATCCATGTAAAAAAAAAAAAAAAACAACTTTAATAAAAGTAGTAAAAAGTAGTAAAGCATAAAGATAGACAGTATATGAATTTGGTATGGCTGTAATCTTACTAATCAAGATAACACATTTAACCCCTTAATCCCCAGGCCTGAAAAGTGGTAGTTGATCAGCTAAATTTTGTAGTTTCAACAGTTGTAACTTTTTTTTATCTCTTAAGTGAGCACTAGTTCTATGCAGGAGAAGTTGTATTTTTGGGGGGCATGGTTTAAGTTTACAAATAAATTTGTGCAGAATTTTTTTTTATATATATCATTCACAATTCACACTAAAGGAGACATGTATGATCGGGTTTTTCGCCCTTTTCTGGCGTCCGATGCTCCAAAGTGAGCCGGCTATGATGTTGAATGCACCTAATGAATGTGTTAGGTGTATTGTTCATAAGTCTTAACACTTTTTAATGCGCCTAACATGAGGGGACGTTCTGGGGGCGTCTCACACCACACTCGTATTATTAGACATATATATGAAATTTTCCAATATTTCTCAACTTACACCAGTACAATAATAAAAAGTGATTTATGATAATTATCAAACTATATAAAATAAAATTATTTAAATGTAATAAAAATTTTTATCATATAAAATTAATACAAAAATATATAATATCCCTGAAATATAGAAATATCTCCCATAAAATGTATTTAAGATTAAAAGAATCTAAAACTAATTTTACATTTAAATAACCCACTGATGATCAGATTTTAAAATTTTTAATTTTTACTACATTAAATTTGAAATGTATTTGTGCTGTTCTCACCCTTTATTCTACATATAGCAAGAGCCAGCACACCACAGGCCTGGCTGGGACCTGTAGTCCACCAAGCAAGATCAGTACCGTAGTTTCTATTCACTGACATACTATTCTAATGACTTTTCTTTTATTTCCAGCCTATCTATAGCCTTTATACATGTTTGGTGCATTACTTATGCGCCTAAGTTCTGTAATGCGCCAAACACACAGACGAGGTGCAATGAACTTTAGACACCATTTATGAACGCACAAAAACCACTTTCATACATTCAGGCACATTATACAATTGAAAAACAGATGAGAAAATAAACTTTGATGCACCTAGTTCCATACATGTCTCCCTAAATAACCAGTTAGATGAATTCTATCGGTTATTATGGTCATGTAGATACCTAATATGTGTAGTTTTTATAACTTTTTTTATTAAATATTTATTTTATTTTTTTTCTACACTTTTTTTTTTTTTTCCTTTTTTTGTTAATCCCATTAAAGGATAACTATTGTACAATTTTTTTTTCACACTTAGTAATGTTTTAGCCTATTCATGAATGCTAATTACAATCTGTGTCAGTGTGACACAGGCAGCAATAAGGGCAGCACACAGTGTGCCCTGTCTGCAAGCTTGTTATACAGGCAGCCCTGGAGCTACTCTAGGTCCCCAGTACTGACTGTCCAGACGTTCTCCTGGGCTCCATCGGGTCACTGGAAGTCCGATCACCAGATGGAGCAGGGGAATGCCCTTTGATTATGTCATGGACTGCAGCAATCAAAGGGTTAAGCTCCGGGGCTCGGAGGACTCCTCCGCTTCCCAGCGCAAACAGAGACTGCTCTCGAAACAGCTGTTAACTAAAGCTCTGTTCCTAGCTCAGCTGCAGTGATGGGAACTGCAAAATCCCTCCTTCGCAGCAACGTCCTTAACCACATAGTTTTTACCACATAGTGAGCACTTTTTCATATCCATTCTACCTTACAAATAATTGTTCTCAATAAATTACATGGTATATTAAATACTACCATCACAAAGTACAACTTGTCCTGTAAAAAACAAGCCCTACAGTTATTTCAATGGAAAATTTAGAAGGTTATGGCTCTTTAAAGGCAAGGATTAAAAAATGAGAACTGGGTAGTTAAAATGGAATCTATCACCAAAATTAGATATTGATAAAAAAAAAAATTTCTTCTTAGCTGTTTTAATTTTCTGACTGTAGATTTTTTTTTTACTTCTGTTATCTTTATTCAGAGACATGCTTTATAGCAGCTTTATGGGCATAGCAGCCTGTGTACAGGATCAGACCCATTGACTTAAATAGTGTTTCTAAACAGGTTCTGTGAACTGGGAAGAAATCACTGAGGAGGGAGGTGGGGGTGACTATCACCTATTATGAATGGTGGATCCGGTGTTATATATATATATATATATATATATATATATATATATTTAATATATAACACATATATATATTATATATATATATATATATAGTTGAAAGCAGAAGTTTACATACACTGTATATGTTAACACGCATATGCATGTTTTTTTCACTATCTGACATGAAATCAGAATAAACCTTACCCATTTTAGGTCAATCAGGATTGCAAAAATTATTTATATTTGCCAAATGCTAGAATGAGAGAGAGAATTTTTCAAGACATTTTTATTACTTTCTGCAAAGTCAAAAGTTTACATACATTTCATTAGTGTTTGGTAGCATTGCCCTTAAACTATATGACTTGGGTTAAACGTTTTGGATATCCTTCCACAAGATTCTCACAATAGTTGGTAGAGATTTTGGCCCATTCTTCCTGACAAAAGTGGTGTAACTGAGCCATGTTTGTAGGTCACCTCGCTCGCACGTGCCTTTTCAGCTTTGCCCATACATTTTCAATAGGTTTGAGATCAGGGCTTCTTGATGGCCACTCTAAAACATTGACTTGATTATCCTTAAGCCACTTTGTAACCAGTTTGGCAGTATGCTTCGAGTCATTGTCTATTTGGAAGACCCATTTCCGCCCAAGCTTTAACTTCCTGGCTGATGTATTGAGATGTTGCTTCAGTATTGCCACATAATCTTCTTTCTTCATGATGCCATCTGTTTTTTGAAGTGCACCAGCCCCTCCTGCAGCAAAACAACCCCGCAACATGATGCTGCCACCCCTGTGTTTCACAGTTGGGATGGTGTTCTTAGACTTCCAAGTTTCTTCCTTTTTCCTCCAAACATAATGATGGTCGTTAAGGCCAACCAGTTCAATTTTAGTTTTGTCAGACCACAGAACGTGTCTCCAAAAATGTAGGTCTTTGTTCCTGTGTGCATTTGCAAACATTAATCTGGCTTGTATATGTTTCTTTTGGAGTAATGGCTTCTTCCTGGCAAGGTGGCCTTTCAGAACCCATTTCCTTCCTGAGCAGTATGATGGTTGGACATTCCCATCTTGTTTGTACTTGTGTATAATTGTTTGTACAGGTGAACGAGGCACCTACAGGTATCTGGACATTGTACCCAAGGATGATCCAGACTTTTGCAAGTCCACAGTTCTCCTGATATCTTGGCTGATTTCTTTAGACTTACCCATGATGTTACACACAGAAGCAGTGTGTTTCTGGTGTACTTCAAAATAATTGTCCCGGGCGCTCAGAGAACGGTCCGGGAGTTGGGGACTAATGTCCCCGACTCCCGGGGCGCGCAGTGTCAGCGAAGCACAGCGCCACTAGCGCTGCGCTCCGCTGATCTCCCTGGCAGGCTGAAGGCATTAGGCTCTCAGCCTGCCGGGCGCCGACCCTACTGCCGACGTAGGCGGCGCGGTGACGTCACTTCACCGCGCCGCCTATGCAGGACGGCAGGAGCCGGCGGGGAGATCGGAGCGGCCAGGAGCGGGGCTCAGGTGCTTTTTTTTGTTTTTTTTCTTATGAAAGCAGGCCCTGACTCTACCTAAAAGGGGGCCCTGACTCTACCTAAAAGGGGGCCCTGACTCTGGCTAAACGGGGGCCCTGAAGCTGGCTAAAAGGGGGCCCTGATGCTGGCTAAAAGGGGGCCCTGACTCTATCTAAAAGGGGGCCCTGACTCTACCTAAAAGGGGGCCCTGACGCTGGCTAAAAGGGGGGCCCTGGCTCTGGCTAAAAGGGGGCCCTGACTCTGGCTAAAAGGGGGGCCCTGACTCTATCTAAAAGGGGGCCCTGGCTCTGGCTAAAAGGGGGCCCTGGCTCTGGCTAAAAGGAGGCCCTGGCTCTGGCTAAAAGGGGCCCTGACTCTACCTAAAAGGGGGCCTGACTCTACCTAAAAGGGGGCCCTGGCTCTGCCTAAAAGGGGGCCCTGCCTCTGCCTAACAGGGGGCCCTAACTCTGCCTATAAGGGGACCCTGACTCTACCTAAAAGAGGGCCCTGGCTCTGCCTTAAAGGGGGCCCTGACTCTACATAAAAGGGGGCCCTGACGCTGGCTAAAAGGGGGCCCTGACTCTGGCTAAAAGGGGGCCCTGACTCTGGCTAAAAGGGGTCCTGGCGCTGGCCTAAAAGGGGGCCCTGACTCTGGCTAAAAGGGGGCCCTGACTCTGCTAAAAGGGGGCCCTGACTCTACCTAAAAGGGGGGCCTGACTCTACCTAAAAGGGGGCCCTGACTCTGCCTAAATGGGGGCCCTGGCTCTGCCTAAAAGAGGGCCCTGGCTCTGCCTAAAAGGGGGCCCTGACTCTGCCTAAAAGACGGCCCTGGCTATACATAAAAGGGGGCCCTGGCTCTACCTAAAAGGGGGCCCTGGCTCTGCCTAAAAGGGGGCCCTGACTCTGCCTAACGCTAAAGGGGGCCCTGACTCTGCCTAAGACTAAAGGGGGCCCTGACTCTGCCTAGCCCTAAAGGGGGCCCCGACTCGACCTAGACCTAAAGGGGGCCCTGACTCTACCTAATCATAAAGGGGACCCTGACTCTCCCTTATCATAAAGGTGGCCCTGACTCTACCTAAATATAAAGGGGGCCCTGACTCTGCCTAAACATAAAGGGGGCCCTGACTCTACCTAAACATAAAGGGGGCCCTGACTCTGCCTAAACATAAAGGGGGCCCTGACTCTGCCTAAACATAAAGGGGGCCCTGACTCTACCTAAACATAAAGGGGGCCCTGACTCTACCTAAACATAAACAAGGTCCTGGCTACCTACAAACTAAAGGGGGCCCTGACTGCCTACAAGCCAAAGGGGGCCCTGACTACCAACAAAATAGCTAAAGTGGGCCCTGACTGACTACAAACTAAAGGGGACTCTACCTGCACACTAGCTAAAGGAGGCTCCTAACTACCTGTATACTACCTAAAGGAGACCCCTAACTGCCTGTATACTATCTAAAGGGGCCTGCTTATCTACCTGAGGGCTATTTACCTATGGCTAGGTACCCACCAACCTACATGGGGCCGGCCTAGCAACTTATCCAGCTGGAGTCTACCTACCTAAATAGGGCCTGTCTAATTACCCTGCCCATTTGCCAACCTACCTAGGGTCTTGTCTACCAACCTGGTAATATAATTGAGAGGGGAGCAGCCCATAGTTGTAGTATTATCTCCAGGGGGTTAGTCCTCTCCCCACCCTCCAACCCCTTAGGATACTAGGCCTCTAAGTTATGGCTTGTACCCGCTCTCTCACCCCTGGGAGGTTTGTACAGAGTTGGGAATAGATAAAGAGATGCTGGAAAAGTGAGGATTCTAAGATATTTGTGTGTAATTTCTGCAGGGATGAGTTGTGGCCGGGACAAGTCACCATTCCGGTGTGGAACGGATGCAGAAGGGAAGGGATAAAGAACGACCCAAGAGAAGAGAACGACTCATCAGATAGGACGTCTCCGATGAGTCTCAGATTTCAGGGGTTATTTTACTTCTTTACTAGATCAGTGCTGTATTCACTGTAATGTGATGTGACTCGAGCTGGTGTCAGATCACTATGTAGTCTCCATATAGTAGTGTTCTAGGTTATATCGGTGAGGGTATAGTGGCAGCGCACATGTGTCCCTGATTGTGAGGGAGTGAGTGAGGGAACACCTGACCCTGTGATAGGAGTTACACTTGTACTTTCTTGCTGGTGATTATTTTAGAAGGTGGCGAGGTACGTGACCAAGCGAAACGTGGAGGGGGATATTGTATGTGGGGTGGAGGGGGATATTATATGTGGGTGGAGGGGATATTGTGGGTGGAGGGGATATTGTATGTGGGTGTGGAGGGGGATATTGTATGTGGGTGGAGGGGGATATTGTATGTGGGTGGAGGGGGATATGGATGGAGCTACTTAGCCCTGTGTCAATGATATGCTAGATTGACAGCTATGTGAGACAGACAGATATGTGACTCACTTAGTATAGTACTACACAATACAGTTCTGTTTTGCACACTGTATTATGGGGTAAAATGGGCGCGTTTATATCCTACAGGCCGTTTTTTTTGCTGTGGGTGGGGCGATCGTGTTGCTGAGGGCGGGGCGATCGGGTTGCTGGGGGCGGGGTTTACAGGGGGGGGGCAGGTGCTTCAGCTGTATGGGGCCCTGAAATTTCTGTTGGCGGCCCTGCATGTCGCCCTCTGTGTTTACTCCCCTCCGTGCTGTTAAAACCGAAAGTAAAGCCATCTATGTGAGAGGGCTGCTGGCTCTATACTCATCTCCCAGCTCTAAGATGAATGATCTGGGTAATTACTGACTGTATAACTTATAGATCCCCTCATATAACACAGTGTTACATCCTGTGCTTCCTCCATATAACACAATTGTAGTCCCCTGTCTGATAACAGAGGGGAGGAGGGGGAGGGCAGTGTGCCTTCCTCCATATAACAGTCATATAGTCTCCTGCCTGATAACAGAAGGGTAGGGGAGGCAGTGTGCACTCCTCACATGTGTTTCATCATTACAGGCTGAGTGTTTAACTGGTTATAGCATAGCAAGGAGCTTGTGGAGCCAGCCTGGAGATGAAAGCTCTGCAGACACAAGAGAACACTGCAGGAGGCTGCAGAGCTGTCCAGACAACCTTCTGCTTCCCTGCCTCACACACAATGATGATGTCACATGTTCAGTGAGGAGAGACACGCCTCCTGGCAGGAGAGACACACCTGCTGAGAGGAGAGACACACCTGCTGAGAGGAGAGACACACCTCCTGACAGAAGAGACTCGCCCCTGGATTTTGAATTCTATCTCATAGAATCAGCTCAAGAGCACGAACAGTTCAAACGATAACACTCCTTTAATCCTAATTGACCTAAATCGGGTAAGGTTTATTCTGATTTCATGTCAAATAGTGAGAAAAACATGCATATGTGGATTTTTATATAGTGTATGTAAACTTCTGGTTTCAAAAGTCATTGGTGTCACCTTTCAGTGTACTCCTGCCTCTGCTGATAATGAGGAGACTAACACTTTCTGTTCTGTAGAGAAAGCTTTTCAGCCAACTGTTATTAGGCCTAGTTGAAAACTGCAGGATTTTAAGATTTAAAAAAAAAATTTGATAGTGAAAAATCACAAAATATTGAAAAATGTAAATTTAATTAATAAACATGAATAAAATAGTAGGTAAATTTTAATGACATATGCCCTTTAAGTTAAAGGGATGTTTCGACAGCAGAAAATGTTTGTAAGCCTGTTGGGGTATGATGAAAAATAAAGAGAAGAAGCATATTTACCTCCTGGACGCTGACATTCTGTTGCTGCGGCCGTCCTGGTGATCCTAGGAGTAGGCTTAAACATTCATCATTCATGTGCATGTGAACCTTGTGGCCTGTGGTTGGTTGCACCTGTCATTTGAAGGGATGGCCACAACGACAGAATTACAGCATCCAGGAGGTAAGTATAATTATTGTCCTCTATTTTTAGTCATGTCCTTATAGACTAATGAACATTTTCTACTGTCGGAACAGTTTATCATCTTTAACCCCTTAACGACCTTGGGCGTATGAGTACGTCCCAGGGCCGCTAAGGGGCTTTACAGGGGGATCGCTCCGCGACCCCCCCGCACAGCCGCCGGGTGTTAGCGACAAATCGGCAGTAACAGCGCCGGCGGGTGGCTCCGCCCAGTGGCGCTGTTTAACCCATCAGACACCGCGGCAAAGATGGCCGCGGCGTCTGATTTAACGCCGATCGGTGCCACGCACCGATCGTTACGGTAATCAGCACCGATCCGGATCCGACGACCGGGCATTGTGGTGGGGAGCCTTGTGAAGGCTCCCGTCACTTACCCTGGCCGGTTTGACCCACTTCCGTCCGCAGACAGGAAGTGGGGAAACCGGCATCTTTGTACACCCTAATGCATTGCCTATGCAATGCATTAGGCTGTATTAACAATCGCGCCACCTAGTGGTCAAGTACCATAGGTGGCCCCAATGTTACAGTAAAAAAAAAAAATAATAAAGTTTTAAAATACAAAAAAAAAGTATTAAAAGTTAAAATCACCCCCCTTTTGCCATTTTACAAATAAAAAAAAAATCATAAAAAAGTTACACATATTTGATATCGCCGTGTCCGAAAAAGTCCGATCTATTAAAATAAGACTTCATTTATCCTGTACGCTGAACACCGTAGAATAAAAAAAATTCCAAACGCCAAAATTGCGTTTTTTGGTCATTTTACGTCACTCAAAAAATGGAATAAAAATGATCAAAAAAGTCGCATGCATTCCAAACTGCTAGCGATAAAAAGTAAAAAAAAAAAAAGCCTGGTCCTTAACCCCTTAACGACCTTGGGCGTATCCATACGTCCAGGTCGTTTGGGGGTTAACGCACCTGGACGTATGGATACGTCCTGAGGATCGCGCGAACTCTAAAGCAGAGTTCGCGCGATCGGCGCGGGGTGTCAGCTGTATATTACAGCTGACATCCCGCACCATCGGCCCCGACCCCGGATCGCTCCGGGGGGGGGGCGGATAACCCCGTAATTATCGCGACAATCCGGTCGCAATAACTAAGAGAGACGCAGGAGGAGATCGCTCCTCCTGCGTCTCTGTCGGTGGCAGCAGCGCACGGATCGGGCGATCCGTGCGGCTCCTGCCTCCTTACAGACACCACGGAAGGCAGAGAATGCCTTCCGGGTTGTCTGTGACGTCACGACGCCCGGCCGTGCCCTGTGGGCATGACCCGGAAATCGTGACTGACATTTGTCATAGGAACCAGTCATAGCAACAATCTATGCACTGATTCCTTTTGAATGAGAGTTTCTAAAGATCTCTCATTCAAATCCCCTATGGGGAAAAAAGTAAAAAAAAATGTCAAAAAGTGAAAAAAAGTAAAAAAAAAGTTAAAAACAAGTAAAACACTAACACGAAAAATAAAATAAAATACGTAACACCCCCCCTTTTCCCTTTACAAACGCCAATCGCCCCAAAAAAGATCAAAAATAAATAAAGTACCCATATTTGGTATCGCCGCGTGCGTAATGACCTCCCCTATAAAATCTGTCATTTTAAATTTAAAACCCGTACGGTGAACGCCGTAAAAAAATAAAATAAAAAAACAATCACAGAATTAAGATTATTGTTCATCCCGCAGCACATAAAATGGAATAAAAAGCGATCAAAAACTCCTATAAACGGGGGCGTGGTCTGCCATGGCTGCGTGAAGAAGCCTTTCTCCTGAGCTCCTCTGCACCCTCCAGGGAATCCACAGCCATCTGCCTCACAATCAAGGGGCCCAAAGCTTCCAAAAAGACGAAAAACCGGCCCTGCAACAGTTGCTGACCCGCTCAAGGGATCATTGGCCAGTATTCGGCGTTTTGCAGCTCTTATGCCTCCTGAGAACTCGGAGGAGCGTGGACCCCAAGATGGCCGCCCGGCCCACCCAGCAGCTGTGTTCCATGGCACAGCGCCCGACATCAAGGAGAAGCCTGCCACTCGCTCGGCCCGCAAGAAACGGGACGCCCTACTGCCCAGCTCCTTACCGGCGGCTCCAGCCAAGGCGGGACGTCCAGATGCCGTCTGCACCGCCCGGGACGTGCGCTCTCCAGACGCGGCCTGCTTCTCTGCCAGCCTGGACCTGAGACCGGCGCCTGCTCTTATCGTGGCCTCTTCTTCCGGGACTTCGCCGAGTGGATCTTCGGCGTGCGCTGTCCCAGGTATTCTGCCGCCCCCGGCGCCCGCCGGGCTCGGGTGTGAGTCAGCGGGGCGCAGGCCGGTGACGCATTCTGTGCAGGGAGACGGACTGCCGGGCGCCGCGGCTCCGATGGGGATGCGGCTGCAAGGGGAGCCCGGTGCATTGCAGCATGGTCCTAATGAGGACTCAGAGCTTAGTCCCGGCTCCTCTCCCCCAACACCTTCGCCGGGGGACTTGTCTGGGCCACATTATAATGGCTCTGGGGCCCATGCCCCTATGACCCTGCAGCCACCTGGACCTCCCACCTCTTGTGAGGGGCCCACTCAGCTCTCGTCTCCGGACTCCCAATCCTGTATGGGGGGTGGACCCCCTAATACTGGGGCCCCTGCAACCTTAGCAAGTCCCTTGGCCCCCAGGTTGGGGTCCCCAGACTGGACTGCCCCTACATCAGGCACATTAAGACCCCCAAATTCCTACCTGGGCCAGGAGTCGGCCCTTGCTGCTCCCCAGCGTGGTCCACAGGTAAATCATGGGGCGAAGACTGCTACCGGGGCCATCCCAGGGGCCCTCCAGGAGCACAGTCCTCTGCATCTGCTGTGCCCACCGCGTCGGTGCCCAGTGGCTCTCCTTATGCTAGCCATCTAGTTATCTCTCCTCCCCTGGCCAGGGCTAGCCCGCATCTTTGCCCGGATGCCACCTCCTTTACCCCCAGATCTACAGCCCGGGAGCCCTCCACTTCTTCCTCAAGTGCATCTGTTCATTCTATGTCGAGAGAGGGGGCTGAGTCGTCACCATCGGCCGCAGTGTGCCGGCCAATAACTCTGGCGGACCTCCAACTTCTTACACAAAACCTCCCCACTAGGCAGGATATCTCCTCCATGGAGAAACGGCTTCTGAACGAGTTTGCTCAATTCCGCTCTGAACTATCATCTGTGTCCACCAGGGTCGATGTCCTACAGCAGGCTCAGGACTCCTCCTCGCCTTCCCCTCTGCATTGCAGGGTGTAGTGCAGCAACATTCATCTCAACTATTTGCCCTTCAGCAGCATCTGGACGATGTAGAGAACAGAGGGAGGAGGAATAACCTCAGGATCCGGGGGCTTCCAGAATCGGTGCCTGCCTCTGAGCTATACTCTACTGTATCCCAAGTCTTCAATAACATCCTGGACCGCGACCCGAATACCTACATTGAGATGGACCGAGTCCATAGAGCCCTGCGACCTCCTAGTAAGGACATTCAGCACCCTAGGGACGTAGTCTGCCGGGTCCATTTCTATGTCCTTAAAGAGCAAATCCTTCAGAAGGCCCGCTCACGCCGTTCCTTGACATACCAAGATCATCAGTTACAGATATTCCCAGACTTGTCTCGCCATACCCTGGCACAGCGAGCTATGCTAAAACCCATTCTTAACGTCCTGAAGGAGAGGAACATCCCTTATAGATGGGGGTTTCCTTTTGCGCTTATTGTCCGCCGGTCTGAGCGCACCTACACCCTGCGCACTCCGGAGGACTTACCATCATTTGTGCGGGACTTACAACTTCCTGATGTCTCGCTGCCGGACTGGCCCTCCTTGTCCCTGCCAATGGGGGGGGGTGGGGGAGGTCGGGATGGCTCTCTCACTCCTCGTCCGGACGCTCAGGGCCTTCCGTCCAGAGGGCCCCGCTCTAAAGGCTCCCGCACACCCCAAGTGTAGAGACTCAATTTGCAGTTTCTCCTGATATCTTTATCGTCTGGGCTCAGTTGGCTAGCTGTGCAAGTAGCGGGTTCCTTTCTTGAGATGCCTCTGTCTCTCCAATGGTTCTTCTCCAGTACACTGATCTGTTGCCTGATTATGGTACAGGGTTATGCTCTCTTTTATTGTCCTAGTTATAAGAGTTTTGGATTCTCTTTCATATGCTCTGATCATTACTGCTTGGGAGCGCTCTTTATGGCATGCCTGCCATACGCACCCCCCAAATAGGGTTTGGACTGCCTTCTGGCCACATGTGGGCCACCTGGCTCTCCTGGTTTTCAAGAATGTGTGTAGTTATTTTGTGCGGGAGTTTTTTTGGTTTTATCCTGTGTTCTTTACTTTGCCCCCCTCCTGCCTTTTTTTTTTGCCTCTCCTTTCCCTTCCTCCCCTCATCCCCGCCGGATGTTGGAGACAACATCATATGTATACCGCTCAAGCTAAATGGGAGATCTTAAGCTAGTATCCTTCAACGCCAAGGGCCTCAACATGCCTAGGAAACGCTCTCAAATCCTGTATCACTTTCACCGACAAAAAGCCCAAATTGTGTGCCTTCAGGAGACACATTTCAAAACGAACCATGCCCCCTTAATTAAGGATAGATACTTCCCCCAGTGGCACTTTGCTAACTGCCCCTACTCCAAGACTAGAGGGGTGGCTATCGCCATCCATAAATCCCTGGCTCACCGGGTCATAGACTGCATCTCTGATGCAGAGGCCAGATATCTCATTTTAATCCTTAATATTAATGGGCATGATTTCACGATCGTCAACGTATATGCTCCAAATCATGGGCAGGTTGCTTTCCTACTGAAGGTCCTAGACGAGTTACACTCCCGGGCTAGGGGCACAGTCATGTTTTGTGGGGACTTTAACCTTACCCTCGACCCAACTCTTGATAATTCATCTGGGCGGTCCTCCATAGCATACTCAGCTATCAAAAAAAGTTAAGAAAGCCCTTCTCCAATTTCAGCTGGTGGACGGATGGCGGCTTCAGCATCCGTCCGATAGGGACTATAGTTTTTTCTCACAGCCCCATAATACTTATAGCAGGATCGATTATATTTCTCCTTCAGCATAGGGGCCCCCCCATGGCTGCAGTCTTCCTCGATAGGCAATGTGTTATGGTCGGACCATGCACCGATCTTTGTCTCTTTACATGTCCCTTTCTTCTCCACTCAAGCTAGACCTTGGAGACTTAATGAGTCCCTGCTGCTGGACTCTGCTTGTTTGGCGGAGCTCAAGTTGACAGTTGAGCATTTTAGGTCGGACCATACTGATGATCCCACCTCACCTCTTCTCAAATGGGAGGCACTGAAATGTGTCCTTCGTGGCATTTTGATCAAGCATGGCAGTCGCCTTAAAAAAGCCCGTTCGACCGCGATCGCTGCGGCGCTGCATAAGGTAACCTCGCTTGAGCTCTTGCACAAGCAAGCCCTCTCTGCAAAAGTGCTGCAGGATTTGCTGTTGGCTCGGTTGGAGGTCCGGGTTTTTTATTTGAGGGGCCCCCTGGGGCAGACTCTTGCAGCAGGGTCGTAGTAGGTTCTACGAATATGGTAATAAGAGCGGTCGACTCCTGGCGAGAGCCATAGGGAATAGGACAGCACGATCCCTGGTTACCAGTATTAAAAATAGCGCAGGTAATTTAGTGTACTCCACTCCAGAGATCGCGGGTGAATTCCAGTCATTCTACTCTAAGCTGTATAACCTTCCAGATGGCAGATCCCAGTCTCTCTCCTCAGGTCGGGGGCCCCCCTCCCCATTTCCAGCTCTAACGGTTGAGGTCACCCAGAGGCTGGAGGAGTCTTTCTCGAAGGAGGAGTTGGAGTCGGCCGTTGGGGATCTCCCTAGCGGGAAAAGCCCGGGGCCTGATGGCTTCACTGGTAAATTCTTTCAGATTATGCTCCCCGCTCTCTCCCCGGTTCTTCTGGAGGCCTTTAACACTGTTTCAGCGTCTTCGCCCTTCCCAGGAGAGGCCTCCGCGGCCCATATCGTAGTTTTACCAAAACCAGGTAAGGACCCACAGATTTGCAGCAGCTATAGACCGATATCCCTACTCAACGTGGACCTTAAAATCTATGCCAAGCTCTTAGCGAATCGCCTTAACCCCCTTTTGCCCACCCTGATCCACCCCGACCAGGTGGGATTTACCCCGGGGCGAGAGGCAGGGACAATACCCTGAAAACATTGGACATCATTCAATATGCTAAACTACACGGGGTGCCACTGATGATTTCCTTTTCCCTTGACGCTGAAAAAGGTTTTTTGACAGGATCTCTTGGGATTCACTGACCGATACCCTCAAACATATGGGACTCGGTCCTATTTTTACCACTAAAATACTGGCACTTTATCAAAACCCTTCCGCAAAAATTAAGATCAACGGTGTTCTATCAGACCCTCTTGAAATACGGAATGGCACCAGGCAGGGTTGCCCCTTATCGCCCTTACTATACATTCTGATCATGGAGCACCTACTGGCTGCAGTGCGATCCAACCCGGACATCAAGGGTATAACGATTGGAGGGCATGAGTTTAAATGTTCGGCTTTTGCAGATGACTTGTTGATCTATCTGACGGATCCTTTTATATCCCTCCCTTCTTTGATGTCCGAGCTGGATAAATTTAGCCTATGGTCTAACTACAAAATTAATTATTCAAAATCTGAAGCCCTGAACATTTCCCTTGATCGGGCCACTGCCCAGACCATTAAGTCTAACTTCTCCTTCTCCTGGCCTGGGGGGGGATTCATACTGGGGACTAAAATTCCCAGGGACTTTAGCTCAACTTTACGAGTGTAATTTTTCTCCCGTTTCTAGCCCAAAGTTTCACGGCTACTAGGGGGCTGGGGGCAGGGTGACTTCTCGTGGTTTGGTAGAGCAAACATTATTAAAATGTCCATCCTCCCGAAATTGCTATATCTGCTTCAGACAGTGCCGATCTCCCTGCCCTCCTCCTTCTGGGTGAGACTCCATCGAAGTTTCTTGAGGGTTTTTTTGGCGAGGCCGCCGCCCTAGACTCAGAAGGGATATAATGTCCAGGCCGAAGACGGAGGGGGGAATGGGCTTACCCGATTGCAAGGTGTACTACCTAGCCACAGCGTACGCCAGGTTTTTGGATTTGATCCACAGCCCCCAGGATAAACTCTGGGTATATATCGCACAGACAGTCTCTCCCCAGGCTATACTCTCTCTCCCGTGGGCCCAGAACCTTTCAACTCGAGACCCTAGACTTCTGTCCTTCAGCGCAGCCCATACGTTATCCATTATACTGAGGTGTAGGGTCCCGGTACCTCTATTAGATTTAATGGGTCCCCTGTTCCCTATTTCGGACAACCATTTATTTCCTCCAGGCCTTCGGGGAGGTCTTTCCTGGGGAGTTCTAAGTCTCGCCCGCTCCTCGCAGCACAGGTACAGGTCAGGGGGGCCCTAAAACCCCTCTCGGATCTGACTCAGGACCTTCCCCCTTCTCCTAGATACCACTTTGAATATTTGCAGCTTCGGCACTTCTTCGCCTCTGTTATCGCGAAGGGGGTCTCTTTTCGAGCACTTTCACCGTTTGAGAGACTCTGTGTCGCACCGTCGCCCTTTCCCCGGCCCCTTAATCTCCTTGATCTACCAGTGGCTGATTTTCCTCCTCTTGTCAAGATCTCCCTCACTACTGTAAAGATGGGAGAAAGAGCTTCGGAGGACTTTTTTCTGTTGAACAATGGAGAAAGTGCTTTTTATCTCACTCACAAAGCAGTTGATAGCCTGCAAAGCGCAGGAAACAAGCTTTAAAATACTCTCCAAAGGGGGTATAGAGTGCCGACTCTGCTTCATAAGTGGTATCCCAATGTCCCTGATACCTGTTGGAGGTGCAATCAGGAGGAGGGGTCTATGTCCCATATATGGTGGGGTTGTCAGGCCTTACGGCCCTTTTGGAAAAGGGTCCTTCAGGCTATCTCGGATTGTTGCGAGGTCTCCATCCCGGACCGCCCAGAAGCGGTTCTTTTATTTATGGCCCCTTTTTCGCAATCCTCCTATAAAAAATCTTTGATAAGACATCTCCTACAGGCGGCAAAGACGGTAATCCCCCGTCGCTGGCGTCAATCCGTTCCCCCGTCCATCGCTGAATGGGTGGAGGAGGTATCCTCTACTTATTGTATGGAGGAGATGATCGCCCACTCCCCCGAGGAGGCGATTAAAGTACTGCACACTTGGAGGCCGTGGACCCAGTATCAGTCCTCCAGGGAATTTCGGGGGCCCCCTTGGGGTATGGAGTCCTTCCTTGATTCTTCGCTTTTTCTCCTAATATGGGGGTTCCGAACGTAGTTGATTGGGCCCTTGGCGATTGAAGCTTCCATTGGGAGGGATCCTCCCGTTTCGTAGCTCTTCGTATGACGTTTGGTGTCTCTCCGGAGTTCGGTGGTGAGGATTTCCTCTTCCCTTCCTTCTTCTTCCTTTCCTTCTCCCCCCCCCCCTCCCCTGTTAAACTTATTGGAGTATCAGGACCTTATAGGTCACTCAATGTTCAGACTCATTGTCCACTGGTGGGTGGGGAGTCTGGTTGGCTCCGCCTCCCGGTAGTGGGTGCGTATTATGCTCTGTATGTTGACCTGTCATTTTTGGTCGCAGTATTGTAGGCCTACATGACGAATTGATTATTTACTCAATGGACTCTCACACTTCTATAGTAGCGCCTTTGTTCATTTTTTGCGTGCATGTTTTTATATGTTTATGGATAAAATTGTTCCAATAAAAATCTATTATAAGAAAAACTCCTATAAACGCCAAAGTTGTACCAATTAAAATGTCAGTTCATCCCGCAAAAAAAAAGTCCTTATACAGCTCTGTGGAAGGACAAATAAAAAATGTATAGCTCTCAGAAGATAGCGATGCATAAATATTGTTTTACACACTAAAAACATTTTTCTTTTTTTTTAAAGTGCTTCAACATAAAAAAAACTATATAAATAGGGTATACCATAATCGTAGCGACCGAAAGAGTAAAGCTAACTTATCACGGATACTGCACGGTGAGCCCTGTTAAAAATAAAAAAAAAAAAACACTACTAGAATTGCAGTATTTTCTTCACCCTGGCCTCCAAAATGGATTTAATAGCAATCTAAAAGCCTTGTCGCCCCAAAAATCAAACTAATAAAACGTAACCCCCCCTCTCGCAAAAAAACCCAATCCCTAAAACAGCCCCAACCCACAAAAAATTTAAAAAGTTATGGCTCTAAAAACTATGGTGATGCAAAACCTATTTTCCTGTTTGTTTAAAATTGTTTTTTATTGTATAAAACCCCAATTTTTAAAACCAAAAAATTTAAAAATATACAAATTGGGTATGGGTTTGTAATCTTATTGCCCGGGGCCGGGTTTAAAGCTACCATGTCATATTTCCCTTTCAGTGACCGCTTTAAAAAAAAAAAAAAAAAAAAACACAAAAAAGTTTGGGTTTGTTTTTGAAAAATAGCATATTTTGCCCCTTTTTAAAGGGGGTACCAATTAAAAACTTAAAACTCACCCCGCAAAAAAAAACCCCCATACACAGCTCTGAACAAAAGCAAAAAAAAAAGTTATGGCTGTCAGAATAGGACAACAAAAAACGCAATTTTTTATAGATGAAATTTCTACTGTGAAAAAGGGTAATAAAACAAAAAAAAACTATTTTAAAAATCTATTTCATTGTTAAGGTCCCCGACCTCCAAAGAAAAATTTTAACACATCATTTCCCACTCCCACGGCGAATGCTGTAAAAATTGAAACTCAAAAAAAATGCCCTGAACTGCGTTTTTCCACCCATTTTTAAATTCCCCCAATCCCAAAAAAAAAAATTATGAACAGTACACCCCTAGTTGAGATCCCTGATGGGTTTAAATTCCAAAATGGGGCGCCCCTTTGGGAAATGTTTCGCCTGTTCTGTTATTTGGGGGTTTGCAAATCCCGGACATTGGCCCCCACCAAAAACTCCCTTTCCCAAAAAAGGCCAAATAGCTCTCCCCCCCTTTTATAGGGCCCGGGCCATGGGGCCCACACACCCATTTTTAAAACCCACATTTTGGGTTTTTGGCCAAATTTGGGGAAGAAATTGCTTAAAAAAATTTTTTTAACGGTTTTTTTTCCGGTTTCCCTTGTATATGTAAAAAATTTTAAGCAAAAATTGCAGATTATTGGAAAAAAAATTTTTTTTTAAATTTTTCCCAAAAGTTTTAAATGCAAAAAAAAATTTTGTGAATCACCTGGGGGGTCTATATACTCAATGCCCCCCGGGAAATATTTCCCTTTAAAGGGGGTGATTTTATTTTTCCAAATTTGTGGTCTATTTGGGGGTTTTTAAATTAAGTTTTAGCCCCTTAGGATGCCCCCAAACCGGGAAATGGCCCCAAAAATAAAATCGTTTTAAAAAAAGGAGACCTCAAGCCCGGGTTTAGGGGGCCTCCTTTTTATTCTGGGGCTTTGGGTTGGCCATATTCTGGGCTAGGGCCCAAACATAGGGGAATATCTCAAAAAAGGCCCAAAAGGGGGGGGGAAATTTGGGAATATTAGGTTGCTTTAAAATAGCCCACTTTTTTTTTTTTTAACCGTATTTCCGGGTGAATAATGGTAAATATTAAAAATTCTCCCAAAAATAGTAAAATTTTAAAATTTCACCTCCACTTTGTTTTTAATTTTCCTGTGAAATTTTTAAAGGGGTTAAAAAATCCCAAACCCCCTTTCCTAAATAGTTTTGTAAATTTTGTTAAGGGGTTTTTGTTTTTTTTAGATGGCTTTTATTTATGGGGGTATCTAACATGCGGGGCCCCTCAAAGCCACGTCAAAAACTGGATGGCCCCTAAAAAATTTTTAAAATTGCAAATTTTCTGAAATTGTGAGAAATTTTTTACAAAAATTTTCTAAGCCCTCTAATGTCTTTAAAAAAAAAAAAAAAGACTTTTTAAAAAATTATGCCAACCTATAGTGGACTTTTGGTAGATGCTAGTTATAAAAATATTTTTGTGGTGAATAATTATCTGTCTTTCACGAGAAATTTTGCAAACCCTTTTAAAATCGGGAAATTTTTCCAAATTTTCATGAAATTTTGATTTTTTTTTCACAAACAAAAAAGGATTGTATGGATTAAAAAAATTTTTACTAACTTAAAGCACAATTTTGTCACGAGGGGAAAAAAATCTCTGAATCACTTTGGGTAGGTAAAAATGTCAAAAAGTTATTTCAATTTAAAAAGGGCACATTTCGTTTCAAAAATAGGGCTGTGTCAGGAAGGCCAAAACAGGCTGGGTCCTTAAGGGGTTAAGGGGTTAAGTCAAGATGAAAGTGTCAAAAAACCTTTTAAGTGTTCAATGGAAAGAACAGACCACACCAGAAAAGACAAAAAAGAAGAAGCTCGGTAGAAGAGGCTCAATAGGAGTGCAGCAAGGTAGACCAATAGCAGTGTACATTATCATAACTTCTCACCTGCAGAAGTTGTGCAGCCATTGGGCACATCTCCTATGATCATTTATCTGCAGGAGATAGTGATCAGTGCAGCAGTCTTGGGGACTTTAGGGGGAACCTTCCATTTAGAATCCTTATGAAAACTTCATTCTGAAGTTGAAGAACATGCAAATCATTTGGACTTGTAGTTTATTGTATGTAAAACAATATCACAATAAAATCATAAATACTATGGTCCTCATTTATCAAAGCTGTCTAACAGTAAAACTACCTTTGTTGCCCAAAGCAACCAATCAGAAATCAGCTTTCATTTTGCCAGAACAGTATAAAAAAGGAAACCTGAGCTCTGATTGGCTGCTATGGGCAACAAGGACAGTTTTACTATAAGGGCATGTTTCACACCCGGGTTTTTTGGGTCTTATTTAAGCCCCTCCAGAAAAACTTTGAACACTTCCCGTTGACTGCCATGTAAAATCAGCTTCGCCATTCAGATGACGCTGATTTAACTTGAGGTTTTTGCATATCGTCAGTACTGAAGTATAGAGGCAGAGTAATCCGCCTCAGGCAGTCCGCATTGTTTCCTAGTGGCAAGCGTGGAATTTTCAACGAGGATACAACACATTTTCGTTGCGTGCTGTGTAAACGTCCCCTTAGTATCTATTATTATTATCATTTATTTTAAAGCGCCATTGATTCCATGGCGCTGTACATTCGAGGGGGGTTACATACATAAGTCAAATGAGTACAATAATAACAATGAATGACTTACAACTGGCACAACAGAAGGATAGAGGACCCTGCCCGCGAGGGCTTACAATCTACAAGGACGAGAGAAGAGACAGAAGGTGAGGGGCAGACATGTATGCGGGTTAGTACAGTGACAGCAGGGTTATTGTAGGTTATAGGCAATCCTGAAGACATGGGTTTTCAGGTTGGTTTTAAAGCTGATAAGAGTGGAAGAGAGTCTGATATGTTGGGGGCAGTGCTTTTCCAGAGTGTGGGGGAAGCACGAGAGAAGTCTTGGAGACGGTTATGTGAGGAGCTGATAAGAGGAGAACAGAGAAGAAGGTCCTGTGAGGAGCGGAGATTTCTTGAGGGGAGATATCTGGAGATTAAGGCAGAGATGTATGAAGGGGAGAGGTTAGGGAGAGCCTTGTAGGTCAAGGTTAGCAACTTGAAATGAATTCGCTTGGCAATTGGTAGCCAGTGAAGGCATTTTTGTGGTGTCGAAGTTGAGGAATGAGCGGATGCGAGAGATATTTTTCAGGTGGAAGCGGCAGGCAGAGGTGAGGGTTTGGATGTGCGGTTTGAAGGACAAAGCGGAGTCAAGGGTCATCCCAAGGCAGCGGACTTGCGGAACAGGTGAGAGTGTGGAGCCCTTGACAGTTATAGAGAGATCAGGTGGTGGGATGGAGTGGGATGGTGGAAAGATGATAAATTCTGTTTTCTCCACATTTAGTTTTAGGAGACGGGAGGAGAAAAAGGAGGAAATGGACGATAGACAGTCTGGGATCCGGGAGAGACGAGAGGTGACATCAGGGCCAGAGATGTAGAGTTGTGTGTCGTCAGCATATAGATGGTAGCGAAAGCCATGTGAAGCTATGAGCTTTTATTGTTATATTTTTTTTACATACAATAAATGACAAGTCCATACGATTTGTATACTAACTACTAGATAGCACAATTTACAATCTGAAAAACCTTTTATGTCAAAGGGTGATTGGGGAAGGAGAAATAAATATCATTAGTATGATATTTAAATGTAGGACCTTCTAGTTGTTGTTTGGTCCTTCTTAAGAGGGGATAAACCCAGTATGATCTTCTAGATACAGAAATGACAGGAGCAAATGTAGCCTGATAGCTAAGGGTATGTTTACAGTAAAATGTGATTTACAGTGTCCATGTCAGAATAGCAGCAAATGCATTCCCACTTTGAACCCATAAGTTTTAATAGACCAAAAGTATATTTTTGTCTACAATTTTTCTGTTTTATGCTGACATACATTTTATTTGTGGGTAGAAGAGTGTGTGAAAGAGCAGTCGAATGTGAGTGACTTTACAAACCCAAAATGCCAAACTATACAGCCTTCATCTGGCATTTCGACTGGCCTAGTGGTGATCATCTTGCTGGGAGTACAAATGTGAAAGGGTTAAACTTCACAGATAATAACTCAAGATATTATAGAACAGAAAGTTATTTCAACCTAATGCTTTTCAATTACTTTTCTTGTGACATTGTGTTCAGGATTTCTTTTTCATGTTCCTGCATTGGCCACATAATTTAATTGGTCCGTCTTGCATGTGAATCTTGACCACACTGATAGGGTATGTTCACACGGGTGATTTTGACGCTGTTTTCAGAGTATTTCTGCTCCCAAAGCAGCATCAAAAAAGCCTTCAAAATGCCCCCAGTTCATTTTCACTGATTCCTATGTAAAACAGCGTTATAGTTCACACACGACGAGGTTTTTACATATGTTTTAGATGCTTCTTTGGAAGCTGATTTGGGCCCTGAAAAAGAAGAGTCATGTCCATTCTTGAAGCGTTTTTAGTGCTGAAAATCCCCACAGGAATCAATGGAAAGCTTCTAAAACTTGTCCAAAACCTCAATGGATTTTTGGAACTTTATCAGGGTGGTTTTTGCCCTGGCTATTAATTTGTATAGGTGAAAACAGTGTTGATAACCTCTTCCAAAACCTCACCCAAAACCTTGTTCAAAACACATCAAAAACACGCCAAGAAACGTGTATAAATCCTCTTCTGAAGAAGCTTGTTTCAAGCAAGGTTATGATGCTGTTTTGGACGCTGAAAAATCAGCGTTCAAATAAGCCATGTGAACTAAACCCCTTGTGGTTGAGGCAGCAGTAATGAACTGTGTTCTGTGGATTTTTGTTATTGTAAAAGTAATATATTTAACTAATCAAAAAACAATATTTGTAAATGGGAATATAAAATAATCAAAAAATAGATGACTTCTAGGAAAAGGACAAATCTAAGGCTATGTCTACACAGCCATGTTAAAATGCCATCCAAAATGAATGTACGGGAATCCAACGGCAATCTGGTGGAAAATCTGACAGGTTTGAAAATCCACTGGAATCAAACGAATTTCAAAACTGACCGGAAAAAATCTGTGCTGTGTAGACTACTTTTTTTATTGCTGTCTATGGGGTACAGGTTACAGTTGGATTTTCAGAGGATTCTAAATACTGAATCTGCCGAAAATCCGAGCAAAACCTGTGCTGTGTAGACATGGCCTCAGTCTAACTTTACATCTCGGACTTTTCCTTTTGGAAAATCTGACGTTCGAGAAGGATCCGCTCCAAAGAATGGACATGTCCATTATTTTATTTCTACATCACGTATTTGAAATCCATGGGGTGGAAAGTCTGTGTTGTAGTTTGCACTGTGAATAGCATTCAAATTACACAAGAACTTTAATGTGGAATCTGAAGTGTAATCCGCATCTCATTTTATGTTAAAATTTGTCGTGGAAACTTACCATAAAATGCTTTGCAACTGCAGCATTTTGAAAGCATGAACTTCATGTAACATAATGCACTTGAAACGCTACTGCAAGGCATCTGAACGCAACTGTGTCACATGGCCTTACACTAAAGCCATTCAGCAAATGGTCTTACCCAACTTTGATGGTGGAGGCCACCTCTACATTAGTGAGATTCGTATAGGGTAGAAAGCATTTAATTGTTGGAAGCTTAGACTTTTTCCAAATTAATTATAGAAAGTTTTCTCCCTTTTCTTTTGGGAAGCCATCTGGAAGAAATGGTATAAAGACCTTGTGGGCTAATCATACCCATAGAGGGCTAGTATTGAATGCTAATTTTATTGCATTGGGATGTGGGATGAAAGTAGTAGTTTAATGAAAGAGTCAGTTTTTATTATCCTGTACTTGTGTAGACTGAAACTGATTCTCAGTCAGTAGAAAAATACAATGGCCTCTAAAAGCACTTCACTGCCTATCGGAGCAGGAGAGTTGTGCATATTTTGCTTCTTCTCTGACAAGCAGAGAAGAAGCAAGTGAATCCACCGCTAGAAGATGGACACAAGTCAGCAAAACAAGGAACACTGAGGAGCACGTCCACTTATTTAAGACTTAAGATAATAGAAGCGTAATCAATTAAGACTAAACTGTATAACGCCTGTAAATTATAGTACCAGTTATTGTGAGCCAGCAACTAGAATACAGGGCTGTGGAGTCGGTAAGCCAAAGCTCCGACTCCGACTCCCGACTCCTGACTCCGACTCCAGCTCCCACTCCCTCATACGTGGCGCATGTTTAAGTGATAACTTTACTGTAGTAAAGTGGTAACTTAGGCTGTTTATCACCTTATGATACAATAATCAAGCTATTTAGGTAGAACAGACACTGACAAGCAAAATGGTAACAATGTTTTTAACTTTTGACTTTCAGGCCCCACATCTCACCGTCCACTACGGCTTTGAACATGAGGCTACTGTAATTTTATAGACAATCATCTTACCTATCTTATACATACATTATTTAGTATTAGCATCTGCTTAGTTCTGCAGATGCAACTCCAGTGTTACTGTTTTACTCCTAAACATCAAAATTTTGCTTTCAGCTCTGCCTGAATCCTTCTGGGCTCTGGATCAGATTCAAGCAGGTCTTGACCAAAATCTGATCCCAGGACTCTTCTACACGAATACAGCTTTGTCTTTGTATCTTCACACGATACGATCGTATTGTACGAGCAGGGAGAGGAGGCGTAATCCATAGTTCTCTATGAGAGCTATGGATTACCGTAATTATGGGGCGCGTTTCCCCGCGTATTAAGTGCAGTATGCCGCGAAATACGCCCCAAAATGAGCCGTGTGAACATAGCCTTAGTGTTGGATTGGGTTAAGGTCTGGGGACAGTGGAGGCCAATACAGCAACTCTTCTTCATTGTCATTGAGCCCTTTCTTCTCTTGACGTCTGCTTCAGGTCGTTGTCCTGCTGGACACTATGTCGTCCTCTTCCTCCCCATAGTCCTCAAGCGTATGAAGTAACTCATGTAGAATACTCACATATAGCTCAGCATTCAGGTTACCATCTATCCTGGTCAAGTCTCCAACATCTTTGGCTGTGACCCCTCCCCATATCCTCAGGCTTCTTCCACTGAACCTGACAGTTCTTCCAGCTTCTCGATCCATTATCCCTCTTTTCCCTTGATTCTTCCCATTCCCCCCATCAAAGCCCGGTCTATTGACTTTCATCTCATCGCTCCAAATCATCCGTTTCCAATCTTCCATTTTATGTACTTTTTGGCAAACTCGAGCCAACGCTTCTTATGACGAGATTGAAGTTGCGGCTTCTTCCCCTTTTTTCGGGCCATCATTCCAGACCTGTGTAATGCGTGTTGCCCGGTGCTATTAGCGAATGTGAGAACAGGTTGTAATTTGTCCGACCACCAGGAGCAAAACAGTAACAATGCAGTTAAATGAGAAGAATCTGCAGAACTAAGTAGATGCTAAATAGTTGCAGGTAAAAGTTATGTATGAGCCGAGATGATTGTCTATAAAATGATGGGAGTCTCATGTACAAAGCTGTAGTGGATGGTGAGATATGGAGCCTGAAAATCACAAGTCCAAAAGATTGTTACCCTTTTGTTTTTTGATGTAAAATATATTTACCGGATCCGACTTTCGAACACATAAAACTTTAATAAATTGTAAATATGAAGTGAAAAATTTTGCTGAAATCTGGTCACTCTGTTTGCTATTGGAGCGGAATCTTTTCCCCTGGGGCAGTGCTTTGCCTGCTCCATGTCATCAATTACACTCCTCATGTGATGAGGCTGAAGATATGGGAGCAGTCGCACTGGCCGGACCCAATTCTTCTTGCTCTTTGCATCGAACTAACTGGACCAATTTGTTATATATTTTAGGAGTCGGTCCATTTTTACCAACTCCGACTCCGACTCCTGCAAAATGGGCTCCGACTCCACGACTGCGACTCCGACTCCACAGCCCTGCTAGAATAGTCAATACTATTTTTACTTTGCATACGTTTGTTTATTGAAAGATAAATATATATTTAGACTATGAAATGTTTTTTAAAACTTTACCTCCAAGTAATTCACCATGGCCACAGGTAGACACATTATATTTGCCTTACACTGGTTAAATGAGAATAGTTGGGAGTTCTGATGATACAGTTGGAGACATACAGTATCTGTTTAATATACGTACAATGTTTGATGCAGTTTCTTGAGTCAAAGCCAGAGCAGGATTAAGCATTGAGTCCTTATAGGACCCTGCTGCTTTATAGTTCTCATTCCTTTTGAATCTAATACTGAACTGCAGTTGAGAAGCTCAGTCAATTAACAACATGGGTTGAGGACACCAAGCTGATCTTTCCCTACTATGAATCAGTGTAAGCAGCCAGTAGCTGTACTTGTGGTGGACCAGAGCACAGGGGGAGCAGAGGAGAGAGCCAGAAGCAGAGGCTACCCTAAAAGAGGCTAATGCTCTGGTCACGGGGTCAAAAACACCTCTCATACTCCACCAGCACCCGGCACCAGTGAAGAGGGGTCTGCACTATGGATGATGTTGGTACTTGTTCACCCGGGGCACACTCTGAGGGTGGTCTCTCCCTCGACTGCCTGCTGTAGGTGGTGTGTTCGATGCAGAATAAGCAGGCAGGAGACAAAGGGTTTACTTTTCAAATCAAATTCCAGCAGAGGCCTCCTTTACTGCACCCGGCAAGATGTTAAAACACACGGTAGTGGATTTAATTCACAGTTACATCTTCACAGTCCAAGTCACTCAGTAGACAAATTCAGGAGCAGTGATCTTCACAAATTAAAGTCCCTTGCATAAATTCCGTCCATAATTACAATGTGGTATATCATTCCAAAGTTGCAGGGTATTGGGCCAGGCCAGAGGCTTAACTGGGTCCCAAAGAGTGTGAGGTCTGGTGGGACCAGTATTACCTCACAAAGTCTTGTGAATCCAAAGTCCTGGTAGCCCAGCTGAGACCTTCACTGTTGAATTAGGCTCTCTCCACTCCCATGCGACCAGGGGAATAAAAGGATTAAAGTTGTGCCCTTAGCCCAGGAGCAGCACAGCCTATGTCAGGGTTGCATGATGATGATGATGATGATGATGACACTGATAACCCAAAGGTGGAAATCAGTGGAAGAGGACTCCAGGGGAGAACCCCCCCCCAGTGGAAAGACCTCTAAACTGGAGAGAGACCCAGAACACTAAATTTTACCTAGCTTGTATAACCTACCACTCTATGTGTTGTCATGGTGATTCCTGCCATAAGCTCTGAGTGACGGAAACTGGTTACATTTCTGCAAAGCAGCATGACTATATACTTCTCTGCAAACATGTACATGAGCTGTTAGATGAATACAGTGGTAAAGTAGAAAACATTATAGAAAACACACATGATACTACTTATAGTGCACTTATCAATAAACGTTATTAACTCTTTAGTAGTGTATTGTACCATGAACTCCTGTACACTACATACTGACAATGCAACAAACAAAAATGGCGAACCGGCGCACGTGGATTATAAGTAAATGCCAATGATGAAGGCTGGTATATAGAAAACTTCTGAATTTTATTTCTAAAACAGTAAGGATATTATCCTAAACTGATTAAAAACATACATAGACCTAACGCGTTTCACGCTCCAACTTAGCGCTTCATCAGAGGTAAAATAAAACTTTTTTCCACATCTCATTTATAACACAACGTATGTCCCAATAGGTTCTTGATTACGTCAATCACTTCATTTTCTTTTTTCTTTTTTGGCTATTGGACATACTGACAATAACGTTCTTGTTTTACCTTTAAATCTATGTATATTCATTGGTTAAATGGCCGCTTACAGCAGGTTCTGACTATAATTAACAGCTGGCACCCACCAGGTGTAGAGTAGACTGAGCACATGACCCTCCTGCATATCCATTAACGCCACCATGATGTAATAGTATGTCATGGAGTTATTTTTACTTACTACCTGAAATAGGAGGAAGTCCTCTGCAGATCATCAGTGGTTAAAATTACCTGACTGTAAAGGGCTTGTTTAGTGAACCACAGAAAAAAAAAATCTGAAGTGACTTGGCTGGCATTCCACTGTGTTCTGAGCTAGTTTGAGCATTTCTTGTACTGTCTGTAGCCTCCTTTTTTTGCTAAGCAGCAGCATTTCCTGTCTGTATACTGTTTTTCTTTGTCCTGTAAAATTACAAGACCCAGAACCCTTTAGGCCGTGTTCAATGGTCTATTTCCGCTTTCCTAAATTAGCTACAATGCATGGGCACCTGTTTAGCGCGCATGTCACGGCCAAGACAAAGGGTTTGGGCTTTAAGACGCTCTGATAAAAAGTGCAAACTAAACTTGTCCCTAATTTGCCGGCTGGGAGGACACGATCCTGCTTATGGTGCACGGGGATTGAGCGTTATGTGTCGATTCGCCGTTTTTGAAGCCAAATGGGTGCAGTACGACGCCAATCCGCGGCAAAATGAGCCGTGTGAACGAGGCCTTACTGTGATTTGTCTATCTTCCTTCCTCCTAAATTAAATCTCATTGCATGCACCTTGTTTACTCTCGCATGTAAAGGCAAGACCAAAGGGTTGTGGCTTTAAAGACTGCTCTGATAAAAAGTCAAACTCAATTGGTCACTAATTTCCTGGGCTGAACACAGAGCTGCTTATTGGGTGCACAGAATTCCTGAGCGTTATGTTATCTACAAACGTTTTGAAGCGGTATTAGGGCACGGCGTATTGGGGTGCTTACTGTGCGTGCCGCCGTACTCCGTGTGTTTTGGAAGTATGCACTGTTCAGTGTGTACTTCCAAGCACGGGGGGCGGGAGGGGGGCCCTCGGCCAGCTCCATTCACCTCTATTGTTATCCGCGCGTAAGCACCGCGAAGAAGTGACCTGTCACTTCTCTCCCCCAGCGTACAATACGAACGTATTGTACGCCTGGGGAGACGACATGTAATTCATAGGTCTCTATGAGAGCTATGAATTGCTGCGTGCATTTCGGCCATATTAAAGCGCAAATATGCGGCAAAATGCACGCTGTAATTACGCCGTGTGAACATATCCTTATTTAGAACATATTTTTTTCCTTTGAGTAAAACTCAGTGTGGGTGGTGAGACAGCGTCATGTCTACTGTGTGGTAAGAATTGAGAAGGTCATCTCTACTTTTTGCGGGGAAAAGAAAGGGGACCCTATTTCTAAGTAGATGAAGTTAAGAGGATCCTTTGCCTATACTGATACTATGACTGAATGCATATAGGTGTTTCTATAAAATGTTTATATATGCCTTGCAACAGTTTTTTATATGACTGTGGATCGGCTCTATTCTTGGTACTAGGACTGAATAAATGCAATATGCCTGGTACTACAAGGCTATGTTCACTTGGCATAGGTTTACCGCATGGTATTTGAAATCTGAAGATGAAGCAAGGAATTCTGCTGCAGATTGGTTTACCAATTTGCAAGTGGATTTGCTTCTTTGCAACTCATTGTGGTTGTATCATGACTTTTCTGAAATGAATCAGCAGCAATAATGAACAAGATCCGGATTTGAAGCCTTCCAGCACGTTTATTATTTCATGCTGACTTGTTCCGGAGCATGTGAACTGGGTATAGAATATCCCATTTATTTGTATTGCAAGATAAATGCCATCAATGTACCCTATAATTTGCAAATTTGTAGAGACATAATAATTCACGCTATTTTCACAGTATCAACTAGCCATATCACCCTTTTTCGCTGTCCATGTCGAAACTCTCAGAAGTTTAGTGGATCAAAACTGCGGGATGGTCAAATAGAAAACATCCCAGCTGCTGGTTCTCTTACGATCTTCTGGCTGCTGTGTACAAGCATATACACTGTTCACTAAGTGGCAATGTTCATTGCTCTGGTCCTGGGGACTATGGGCGACATGTCCCAATACAAATGCACCATAGTTGTGGTGTATTTTTGGCCAAAAAACTTTTGACGCCATATTGTCGATATAAATGAGCTGTAATACACCAAAACTAGGTGCGTTACACGCTGGGTACACCACATTGTAATGCGCCTAAAAAGGCGCATTAAATACCCTGTTTCCCCGAAAATAAGACACCCCCGAAAATAAGACATAGTGCATTTTTTATGCAATTGAGAGTTTTGCTGCTTATGCTAATGTTTGTGATGAAATCACTACACTACATTAATACATGTTGATGTTTTGGTCAACAATAAATGTGAATTATTGTTCATAGAAAAAAAATCCTCTAAAAATAAGTCTTAGCTCGTCTTTAGGAGCAAAAATTAATATAGGACACTGTTAAAAGAGAAATTTGAAAAAAATAAATAAAATATTAAAAATTCTAAACAGATAAATAATAAAAAAAAACTATCAAAAGCACAAATCACAAATTCACAGCAATATCCCCTCTCCCAAGGATTCAAAACTTCACATAACCTATATAAAAACAACCATTACAAAACAAATGTCCTGAAATAACTGGTAGAAAATATTCTGGTCTGGAAATGGTTTAGAAAAATGAAATATATCACCCTATTTCCCCCGCATGTAGCAGACGCACTGCACACTAAGCATGTCCGCTAGACTTTCATCTGACGGACACCATGTATAGGAAGACTGCTGTGTGCACATATCTGACAGAGCAAAGTGATAGAGTAGAATCAACATCAGCATATATCATAGTCCACTGCACTGCATCTTCTAGAAAAATAATTATTTTGCTAACATTCTCTGAAAATTTCATTTCTCAGTGATTTCTGTGGGGGATGTACAGCTTAAGTTTACAAATATCTATACAGAGAAATGTGATAAAGCAGAACCAACAGCGAAATGCAAATGAATAGAAGCTTTTTAAAGAGAACATTTTGGCTGTTTCAGCATTTCTTCACCATGAAAAACTATTCTGGAGCATCTTTTCTTGTTAGGGTATGTTCACATGGTATATTGCGGCATGTACTGTGCGCACCGCAATACACAGGATGCTTTAGATGTACACACCGGTCATTATCCACGGCGCGTAAGCGCTGCAAAAAAGTGACATGTCACTTCTCTCTCTCGGCGTACAATACGTGCACATTGTACGCTGGGGGAGACGGACGTAATTCATAGCTCTCTATGAGAGCTATGACTTAACGTAATGGCGGGGCACATTTCGGGCGTATTGAAGCCCAATTACACAACGAAATGCACCCCGTAATGAACAAACCCTTAGGCCCCGTTCACACGGCTTATTCCAGACGGAATTGCGAGCCGGATTGCGCTCGCAATTCCGTCTTGAATAAGGGGCGGGGGCGCGGCCCGCCGGCCCCATAGACTTCCATTATCCACGGCGCGTATTGCGCCTGGATAATGTGCATGTCACTTTCTCCCCGCCCGGCGGATTCGCCGAGCGGGGAGGAGCGACGGAATCCACTGTTCTCTATGAGAACGGTGGATTACCATAATTACTCCGACGGATTGGCGCCGTACTGCAGCGCAAATCCGGCGCGAGTACGGCGCCAATCCGCGCCAAAATAAGCCGTGTGAACTCGGCCTTACTCTGAATTGTGCCTTTCCTTTGTTATTCCTCCTAAAAATGTATGAATAAACTAACAACTAACAATGGCCCCCCTGGTCTGCCGTGTACATAAGCCACTGGCAGGACCTAATAGGCTGCCTACGAGTATAACACTGGAAAACATAATACATTACAATACAAAAGCAGTGCTCCTAAACTGAACAATTTAGAAGCCAAATGTGATTCTTAGCTGCCAAATTTAAATACATACACATAATTAATGTAATAAAAATCCTTACTCTATGCAGAACCTGCGTCTTTCTCCTCCTTCTACCTTCTTGTTTTCAGCTCCTTACAGCAGTCAACTTTGAACTTAAAAACTGTGTGTAAATTATGGGCCAGAGTGGAGCCAACACTTTCTATACAGCCTAAGGCCCATTGTTCTGTCTGGGCTGTTAGCTTTGCTCCATCACATTCCGCTGAGGAGTTTGCAAAAAATAAGCTATGTTCAAATGTTCTGGATTTGTTTAAAGTGGATTTTTATAGGACTCTAAGCTTGAAACTCAGTTATTTATCAGGAATGTGCCAACAAATCGACACATGGATTAGCCCTATTGTAATACCATTGGGCTAATCTGTAGCTTTCCCGTGCAGTATTCAAACAAATAATACGCATAGCAGGTAGTTGTTCTGTGCTATTTTTTTTATTGTGCTTCATGTGAATTTGTGAATGTGTATGCAGAGTATCTATGCCTTATCAGCCTAGGTCACCTTTTGTTATCCTAATTACCTTCTGTTAGCCCTTATCACCCGCTGTATCTGTTACCCCCTTTCTCTCTTTTACCGTCTGTCATTTCCCTTTGCCCTCTTTTGCCTATGGTATCCTATGTTATTCCATATATACTGACAAGAAAAGTGTAACAAGGTTTTGAACTTTTGACTTCCAGGCTCCACATCTCACTATTTACTACAGCTTTGAACATGAGACTACCATCATTTTATAGACAATCATCTTGGCTATTTCATACATCAATTTGACTTTAAACTATTTGGCATATGCTTAATTATGTAGATTCTTGTCATGTAACTGCATTGTTACTGTTTTGCTCCTGGTGGTGGAAAAATCTCTTCTTGCATACTACAAATTACAAATTACTGTTCTCACATTCTCTAATAGCTCAGTGTGTTATAAGGTTGATTCTCTAGCGAAAGGTCACTGGTCACCATGAAGAAGGTTTCCCAAGGAAAGAGAAACCCTTTCATCCAGCTCATCGATAGCAGTCTCTCGGCCAAGAAAATTGCCAAACTACATCATGTAAATGCTAAACAATTGGAAGAATAGGAAATAAAGTCCATCCATTCATTCAAAAGCCAAGAGGTGGTCATCCAGGCAAAATATCGGTCAACAAGTCGACTCGATTCTGGCAAGACAAAAACGGCAGAGGAAGTGGCTCGTATGCTTCTTAAAGTGAGATCACAGTTGTCTATTCAAGCACCGTGCATTGCATAAGTCTGTAATAGTGGCCTAAAAAAAGATGAAGAAGCCTCAACTTCAATATCATCGGCTCACGTTTGCAAAATATGTCTGAAAAGTGGATGGTAGACGATTAGAAACGGGTTATTTGGAGCGATGAGACAAAAGTCATTAGACCAGGCTCTAATAGGTGCAAATGGGTCTGGAAGAATCAAGGAAAAAGGGGGCTAACGGATTAAACAATTGAAGGAACTGTCAAATTCAGTGGAGGAAGCCTGATGATATAGGGTTGTTTCACAGACAGATGCACTGGGTACCAGGGTCTATGGTGGTCTCAGTGCTGAGATATATGTGAGTGTCCTACAACATGAGTTACTTCATACACTCAAGTACTATGGGCATGAAAAGGACAACATAGTTTTCCAACAGGACAACGACCCAAAGCATACATTTAGATTAATGAGGAAATGCTTTAATGATAATGAAGTACAGTTGCTGGATTGGCTTCCACAGTTGTGAGTAGAGTTGAACAAAAAGTTGCATTCGTACCCAAATGACTGGACCAGTAGGCAACAACATTGGGAATTTGTAGAAGAGATCTGAGATCTGGAAATTACTTACTATTGGAGGAGAGGAGCTCCTGTGGGTCATGTACTTTAAAACACAATGTACCAGAAAAGAAAGCTACCCTGAACTGGTGCCCAAAAGAGGCGCTCAGCCTGGCACATGTAAAGAGCAGTACAGAACATATAGTACCGCACTGTATCACAGACAGGTGCTACTAGACCTCCAATCACTGAAGGCACTTCTTGAAAACAGATGTTTTAAAAGTAAAATGTTCATGGTAATTGGTTAGATCTTCTAGTCAATTACATGTGACGAAGATCAGCAGTGTCTGTGACATTGTATGCAGAATGTGGTTTCAAGGTACAGTGTCCTAGGAAAATATTGTATCTTGAGGCTATTCCAGGGTGCACTTGTGACTATTATGGTCGCTATATGTAGCCATATGTAGTTATATGTAGCACACTAGTAAATATAGCTGCATTTTTGCCAATTGACTAGATGACTGGTAATATAATTACAAATGTACAATATTACTAGTTTAATATGTATTATTCTACATATGCACTACGACTGGTACTACAACATGTGGCATCTATGTCTGTTACTAAAATATTATTGAGTGAAGGATAAATGCCACACTGCATATTTTGATGAGTGCTGTGTTGTTGGGTTAGGTGTTGTTAGGGACCTGATAAATTAACTGAATAAGAACCCATAGGGCAAAGACCAAATACTGGTCAGATTTCCCGACCGGTATTTATTCTTTTTTTGGCACGCAAGGGGAGGCTTTTGTCTACGGTTTGCATATTCAAGCCCATCCCCTTCGCACCCACATGTTCATGTTCTGCCCGAAAACCAGGTGGAAGAATGAACACGTTCTAAAATTTTCGGACCGCCGGAGGTGTAAAAATCTGTCCAGTGGAAAATCTGTGCAGTGTAGACAGCTGCACAGATTTTCTATTAAAGTCTATGGGGGAGCGTTGCATGTCGGTTTTCAGATGGTTTGTAAAACCTCAAACCGTCTGAAAAATCGACCAATAACCCTTGCCGTGGGACAAGCCCTCAATGTGGCCCTGTCTCTATAGAAGTCCTATAATGTGTCTGAAAAAACAGAGCCATAGTACAATCATTTTTATGAGATCTGAATATGCAGTTTACTTAAAAAAACAACTACCCTGTTTTCCCAAAAATAAGACACCCCCGAAAATAAGACATAGTGCATTTTTAGTTTTGAAATTCAGAGTTTGGCTGCTCATGCTGATGTTTGTGATGAAATCACTACAGTATTTAAATACATGTTGATGTTTTGTTCAACAATAAATGTGAATTATTGTTCATAGAAAAAAAAAACATCCCCTAAAAATAAGTCTCAGCTCGTCTTTAGGAGCAATAATTAATATAAGACACTGTCTTATTTTTGGGGAAACAGGGTAGGAGCTAAGAACTAAATAAGTATGAGATTATAAAGGATAATCTCATGTACTGCTTTACTTATATAGAACAGGAGATACATTTGAAACAACTATGCAGCACTACATTCTGACTTTAAAAGAAGTTAGTTTGTTTCTACAATATATAGAAGTATAATTCTATCATCCAGACAAATAAAAGAGAGTTCTTGGTTTTATATAATAACTTTTTGTTGTGCTTTTTTCCAGACTCGACTCTCGGAAGATTTCAGAGAGGAATAACTGCAGGAATGGGCAGAAAACTGACTCCTAAACAGTAGAGCGGTGGAACGGAACCAAAACAACCTTATTGATCTGTGGATAATCTCATCTTTATTTAGTCCAGCTGCATTCCCTTGCCCCTAGGCTTTTGCTGGGTTATTTATGATTGCCAGTAGGTATTATTGAAGTTTGCTGAGTTTCTGTAACTGGAAAATGTTGTAACATTAAAATCAGGACCCAAAACATTAAAAATGGTAGATGCCTCCAAAACGTCATAAATCAACTCATCCTGAGTGCATACTCATGTGCTAAGTAAGCAGTTCAACAGGCAATCTTATGGCTAATGTAGAATATCTTCAGTATCTTGTACCAGTTATCAGCTTTCCATAGAAGTTTTGGTTTTACTGAGGGTAAGATTCAACTATATCATATACTAAATAAACATGTACAGTAGCCTAAGTTTTTTTTCTAATGATAATAAAATGCTACTAAAACTATGTGTAAAGGGTTTTCTCACTACAAAGATTAGCCTTCAACATGAAGTGAACAGTAAATGAAGACTTTTTTAAAAATACATGAGTCAAGAGATTTTTGTTTAGTCATGGTATTAAAGGCATTTTATGTGCTCTTGACTGCAGACAGATTTCTATGCTAACCTGCATACCAGAACATAACTTTTTTTTTAAAGTATTTTCTAACTCAAAAACCCTAGCTTTTTATCTGGTGCTGAATCAGGTCAAGGGAATTGACAATGCAGAAGCAACAACCCTTTAAATGGGTATTCCAGTTCAGTAAAGTTATATGTAACTAGGTACCAGGAAGGAAGTATAACTTTTTTATTACAGAAATGTGCCACGCTCTGTTATTACAGCAAACTGCTTAGTGGCTCAAAATATCCACTTTTCACTTTTGACATGCCATGTAAAATGATTCACTCCCACATTGAAGCAGCCTCCTTCTTCTTGTACCCTCTGTCTACTCTAGGTTGTAATATCGCCTTAATACTTTTGTTTTTTCCAGGACTGTGTTATTCATTGGGCACACTAGGCAGTTGCCCATGGGCCCCAGAAGCATAGGTACTCCAAGTGGTCGAAGGTATGTCCTGGGAATCCTTTGGATGCCAAAGGCTCTCTACCTTGCCAATTAGCCTCGTAGGCCGCAGGCTGCTTTAGGATGTGAGAGGTGAGTTTTTTTAAAAAATTTTCTGTTCCAATTGAATGGGCCTGGTGTGCTGTCATGTGTTTGGGTATAGTTAGAGGTGTGGTCTGGTGTGATGTCATGTGTTTGGGTATAGTTAGAGGTGTGGTCTGGTGTGCTGTCATGTGCTTGGGTATAGTTAGAGCATACTTACCAACCCTCCCGGGTTGGGCGGGTCACTCCCACAAATGGGGATCTTCTCCCACCCTCCCGCAAGGGGTGGTTAAACCTCCCGCAGCTGAGCAGCTGCCGTAGGTTCTTTTTATACGCAGCATCAGGGCAGCATCTCTTGATGCTGACCTGAAGCCACTGACTGCCACTGCCCTCATCAATGCTCTCATAGCTTACTGCATAGGAAGGAGCCTGGATGCCGGCAGCAAGACAGGTGAGTGCAGGGAGGAGTGTGTGGGGGGGGTGGCTGATTGTGTTTATTTGAGTGTGGAAGGGAAGGGTGTGTGTTTGTATATTTGAGTGTGTGGGAAAGGGGTGTGTGAGTGTTTGAGTGTGGGGGGCTGAATGTTTGTGTGAGTGTGGGGGGAGGATTGTATGTGGGTGGGAGGGATGTGTGAGGGTTGCTGACTGTGTGATTGAGTCTGTGAGGGGAAGGGTGTGTCTATATATGAGTGTGCGAAGGGAGGGGTGTATGTGTATATATGAGTGTGCGGGGGAGGGCTGTGGGGGTGGCTGAGTGTGTGTGTGTTTGAGTGTGTGGAGGATGGGTGTGTGTGTGTTTGAGTGTGCAGGGGAGGGTTGTGTGTGTTTGAGTGTGCAAGGGGTTAGGAGTTGCCCACTTGTCTTCTTTCCCTTTCTCCTGCCATCTGGATCTGGTGGTGGCAGGGGGAGGGAGACAGGCTACATGGGGTAGAAGTTGCTCTCTTCTCCCTGTCTCCTGCCCCATGCGTTCTGTCTTATGTGGCTGCAGGGGGCTGGATACAGACCATTGTCTCCTGTCCCTTGCTCCTGTCTCCTGCCACCTGCGGTCTGTCTCTGGCAGTTGCAGGGAGCAGGATACAGCCCACAGGTGGCAGAAGATGTCTCCTATCCCTTGCTAGTGCCCCCTGTGGTCTGTCATTGGCGGTCGCAGGGGGCAGAAGACGGGCTGCAGGGGACAGACTCTGGCGATTGCCTATGGCAAGAGCTTATTCAGTATCCAGAAAAGCTGGGTGACACTCCATCCCCCAAAGGTGGCACCCAGTATTCCTATCAGGAAAGCTGGATGTTACCTGTGGGCGACGGCTGTCGCCCAGCCTTCCTGGATGCTGAGTAGGGTATCCAGCCTATGTGTATGCATGTAATGTTTGTTTATTTAAAGGCTCACATTTGGACTACTTCTGATTCGGTGGACTATGTCGGATCAACCTTGGACCTGTTTTTTTTAAATAAAATTGTTAAAGAGGGCTGGTGTCAGTGAGTGTTTATTTAAATAAAAGGTTTTTTTGTGCAATTTGTGTGTGTGTTTTTTTCCACATAATTCCAGTGATAGTAATGAAGAGGCCTCTTCATTACTATTGCTCATGCTTGGTGTCAGCCAGTGGTGTTTCTTGTTGCCTAAAGCTGGCACTAACCTCGTGTCACTATTACCCCAGTACCCAATGCACCAGGGGTATTGGGAAGAGCCGGTAACCATCGGAAGCGGACCCTCTAATGTGATGGTCCACTTCTAGGGCAGCTGCAGGCTGGTGTTTTTAGAATGGGAAGGGACCAGTATCAATGGTTCTTCCCATTCTGATAGTATCAGGTTGCAGCTGTCAGTTTTACCTTGGCCGGTTATGGAAAATAGGGGGGGACCTCACGTAGTTTTTTTTTTTTTTTTTTTTACGAAAATTGATTTATTTAATAAGAATCTAAACATAGGTGTCCACTGTAATGATTACCGGAGTTGCCCACTTCAGGATTCTCAATAAATAAATAATTTTTGAGAAAAATAAAGTGGGTTCCCCCCATTCTCAATAACCAGCCAAGGTAAAACCGAGAGCTGCAGCCTGATACCATCAGAGTTGGATGGTTCATTAGCACTGGTCCGTTCCGACTCTAAAAATACCAGCCTGCAGCCGCCCCAGAATTGGACCATCACATTAGAGGGTCCCCTTTTAACGGTTACCCGGCTCTTTCCAGTACCCCTGGGGTGTTAGATTTTGGGGTAATAGTGACAGGGGATTAGTGTCAGCTTTGGAGTGACAAAAACTACTGCTGGCTGAAACCAAGCCTGAGCGATAGTATTGGAGAGGCGTCTGTCATATGTCTCCATTACTAAAACTGAAATTTAAATGGAAAAAAACAGACACAAATTGCACAAAAAAACCTTTTATTTAAATAAACACTTCCCAGCTACAGCCCTCTTTTACCATTTTATTAAATAAATCAATCCAACGTTGGTCTGACATAATGCAATGAGTCCGAAATATTCCAAAGGGGAAACCTGTTTGAATGTAAGAAAATAAAAAAAAATGACAGTACTAAACTCTTATCTCCTGCATCCCCTGAAGATTATGCCTATAACTGATCTTCTGGGGTTGCAGGGTACGGAGTTCAACCTACACAATATGATTCTGGGGGGTACAGAGTACAGCCTCTGCACAATCTCCCGGGAGATGGTACTATGCCCCCCCCCCCCCCCCCCCAAGAAGATTGTAAGCTCTTCTCTGTACTCCTCACTCCCACCCCTCTCCACCATTGTATTATGCATTCTAGTGCCAACACAAAATACAACCCCCCCCACCCCCCCCATAACCTCTCACCCATTACCCCAAGTCCTCTACCCCACTTATCACCCCCTAACCTTTCAATTGCCTACAGTGGGGTTTTACAAAAGGGGCCAAGTAGTGGAAATGCTGAAAAAAAAAGAATTGTAAATGTTTTTTGGTAAAATTTTTTCAGGGACGATGTGGCCAGAGAAGTCAGCTGGGAGTCTGGACGGGGGTGAAGAGAAAAGGAAAAAACAACTCCGTATAAAAAATGCTTGGTGAGACCCTAGATGTAATGCACGGTAATCAGTTATGTCTCAGGCCTGTGTCATGGTAACTACCACTAGGGGGAAAAATTGGTATAGTGAATGGTTTAGTTTTCAATTTTGCGTATCTCCAGCTTTTGGATCGGAAAAGGGTATCCCAAAGTCCCGGAAAAACGGGTGATGCCAAAACCCTAAATTAGCTTTCTTTCAGAGCTGTTATACAGTTAGGTGGATTAGGCGTGGATTTTTGTGAAGGGGGTGTGGTTCACCGCCAAGAGGGCGTGGCCATTCAACTTTTGGGGCGGCCACACCTTCAATTCTCCCTCATTCCCACTTTTAAAAGTTGGCAAGTATGAGTTAGAGGTGTGGCCTGGTGTGCTGTCATGTGTTTGGAAATTAAGGTGGGTTGGTGTCTGTCATGTGTGGGGTTTGTTTTGGGGGGGGTGGTTGGGGTTTTTTGTGTTTTTGCAGGGTTTTGAAGTGTACTGGTGTGCTGTCATGTGTTTGGGTATAGTTAGAGGTGTGGTCTGGTGTGCTGTCATGTGCTTGGGTATAGTTAGAGGTGTGGTCTGGTGTGATGTCATGTGTTTGGGTATAGTTAGAGGTGTGGCCTGGTGTGCTTAGGGGTTGGGTATAGTTAAGGTGTGGGCCGGTGTGCGTCATGTTTGGGATGTTGGATGTGGGCCTGGTGGGGGTGTCTTGTGTTTGGGGTATATTAGAGGGGTGGTCTGGGTGAGTCGTGTTTTGGGGTTTGTTAGAGGGGGGCCGGTGTGCGTCATTGTTTTTGGGGATAGTTAGAGGGGTGTCCTGGGGTTTTGTCATTGTTTGGGTTTGTTTGAGGGTGACGTGTATGTATGGTTTTGGGTATAGTTTAAAGGGGTGATCTGGGGTGATTCATGTGTTTGTTATAGTTAGAGTTGACTGGTTGGGGGGTCATGTGTTTGGGTTTTATTAAGGGGGTTTATTGGGTGATTTGTTTTGGTTTTTGTTAGAGGTGGGCCCGGTGTTTTCTGGTTTGGGTATAGTTTGAGGGTGCGGGTGTTGTTGTCTTGGGTAAGTAGAGGTGGGTCTGTGTGCTGTATGGTTTGGGGATGTTAGAGGGGTGGCCCGGTGTGCTGTCTGTGTTGGTTGTTAGAGGGGTAGTCGGTTTATGTCATGTGCTTGGTTAGTTAGAGGTGTGGTTTTGTGTGCGTCATGTGTTTGGGTAAGTTGAGGTGTGGTTGGGGTGCTGTCATGTGTTTGGGTTATAGAATGTGTGTTGGTGTGCTGCATGTTTGGGGTTTTTAGAGGTATGGTTGGTGTGTGTCATGGTTGGGAAGTTAGAGGTGTGCCTGGTGTATTATGGTTTTGGGTATAGTTAGAGGTATGGTCTGGTGTGATGTCATGCGTTTGGGTATAGCTAGAGGTGTGGCTGGGGTCTGTCCATGTGTTGGGTAAGTAGAGGTATGGCCTGGGTTTTCTTCAGTGTTTGGGTAGGTTTGCGGTGTGTCTGGGGTGCTGCTGTGTTTGGGTATAGTTAGAGGTGTGGCCGGTGTTTCTGTCATGTTTTTGGGGATAGTTTGAGGGGTTGGGGCCCCGGTGTGGTCATGTGCTTGGGTATAGTTAGGGTGTGTCTGGTTTGTATGGTTGGGTTTAGTTTAGAGGTTGGTTGGTGTGCTGTATGGTTTGGGTATGTTGAGGTGTGGGTTGGTGTGTGTCATGTGTTTGGTATAGTTAAAGGTGTGGCGGTGTGCTGTCATGTGTTGGGTAAGTTTAAAAGGGATGGTTGGGTGCGTCAGTGTTTGGGATTATTAAAGGGGGTCCCGGGGGTTTATTTTTGGGAAATTTAATATTTCGGGTTTATTCATGGTTTTATTAAAGGGGGGCCCGGGTTTTTTTGTGTTTGGGGAAACAAAGGGGTGGGGCTGAGTTTTTTGGAGGGGGGGGTTTTTTCCTGTGTTTGGGGTTTGTTAAGGGTGGCCCGGTGTGCTGTTTTGTTTGGGTATTTTGAGGGGGGCCCGGTGTGTGTCTGTGTTGGGTATAGTTGAGGTGTGGCTGGTGGCTGTATTGTTTGGGTATAGTTAAAGGGTTTTCTGGGTATGTCATGCGTTTTGGGGGTATAGAGGTGTCTGGTGTGGTATGTGTTTGGGTATAGTTTCGGTGTGATTGGGGTGTGTCTGTGTTTGGGTATATTAGGGTGTGGGGCCTGGTGGCTGTCTGGTTTAGGGTTAAAAAAAGGGGTAGTGTGGGGTCCCCCCTTTCCCGCTGTTAAAGTTTTAAAAGTGTATTGTAGTTTAAAGGGGGGGGCCCCCCTTTTTAGGTCATGTGTTTTTATAGTTTAAAGGGGGGGTCTGGGGTGTGTTTGTGTTTGGGTATAGTTAGAGGCGTGGTCTGGTGTGCTTCAGGTTTGGGTTATTAAGGGGTTGGCTGGTTTCTTCATGTGTTTGGGTATAGTTAGAGGTGTGGTCTGGTGTGCTGTCATGTGTTTGGGTATAGTTTGAGGTGTTCCGGGTTTTGTCATTTTTTGGGGATAGTTAGAGGTGTGCTGGGGTATGTATTGTTTGATATGTTAGAGGTATTGGGTGTGTGTTGTGTTGGGTAAGTTAGAGGTGTGGCCCGGTTGGTGTCATTGTTTGGGTATAGTTTGAGGGGTGGTGGTGTGGTCATGTGTTTTTGGGTTATATTAGGGGCTTTGGGGTTTATGTCATTTTTTTGGGTATATTAAGGGGGTGGGTGGTGAAAGTCTGTGTTTGTAAAAAGTTAGAGGTGGTTGTGTGTTATGTTTTGGAAAAAGGTATGGTTGGTGTGCTTCATGTGTTGGGTATAGTTAGGTGTGGCTTGTTTATGTAGTGTTGGGTTTAATAGAGGTGTGGCCGGGTTTTGCATGATTTGGGTTTGTTAAGGTGTGGCCTGTGGATTCCTGTGTTTGTTTATTAGAAGGGTTTGCGGTGTGTGCATGTCTTGGGGTATAGTTAGGGTGTTCTGGGTGTGGTTTTTTCCTGTGTTTGGTTAAAATAAAGGGGTTTGGCTGGTGTGTGTCTGTGTTTGGGATAGTTAGACGTGGGTTTGGGGTGATGTCATGTGTTTGGGGATATTAGAGGTGTGGGTTGTGATGTCTTGTTTGTATATAGTTAGAGGTTCTGGTGTGTGTCATGTATTTGGGGGAAAAATTTGAGGTTCCTGGTCTGTGTCAGTGTTTTGGGTATAGTTAAGGGGTGGCTGGGGCTGTTCATTGGGTTTTGGGGGGTTTTTGAGGTTGGCTGGTGGTGTATTTTTTGGGTATAGTTAGAGGGGGTGGCCCCGGTTTTTCTGTTTTGGGTATAGTTAAAGGGTTTTCTGTGTGATGTCATGTGTTTGGGTAAGTAGAGGGTTTTTGGTGTGCTGTATTTTTGGTATAGTTAGGGTGTGTTTTGGGGTTTTGTAGGTTTGGGGATTTAGAAAGTGTGGTTGGTGTGATGTCATTTTTTTGGGGATGTTAGAGGTGTGGCCTGGGGTATGTCTGTGTTTTGTAAAGTTAGAGGTGTGTTGGTGTGTATGTGTTTGGTTTTAATTAGAGGGTTTGGCTGGTTTGGGGTCATGGCTTGGGTATGGTTAAAAGGTGGGTCTGGGGTGATGTAGTTTTGGGTATAGTAGAGGGGGGCCTTTGGTGTGTTCATGTTTTGTATTAGTTGAGGGAGGTTGTGTGCTTCATTTCTTGGGTTTTTGTTGGGTGTGGGGTGGGGGTTATGTATTTGGGTTAGTAGAGGGGTGCTGGTGTGATTCATGTTTTGGGTTAAATTAGAGGGGTGCCCGGTGGGTGTCATGTGTTTTTTATAGTTAGAGGTTGGTCTGGTGTGAGTCATGTTTTGGGTATAGTTAAAGGGGTTTGGGCCTGGTGCTGTCATGTGTTTGGGGAATTAGAGGTGTAGTCTGGTGTGTGTCTGGGTTTTTTGGTATAGTTGAGGTGTGCTGGTGTCTGTCGGTTTTTGGGTATATTAAGGGGGTTGTTGGTTGCTTTGGCTTGGGGGTTTTATAGTTTAAGGGTGGTTGGGTGGTTCCCCTGTGTTTTGGGTATAGCTAGAGGTGTAGCCTGGTGTGATGTCATGTATTTGGGTATAGTTTGGTGTGGTTTGGGGTGATGTCAGTGTTTGAAATTAGAGGGTTTGGGTTTTGTGTTCATTTTTGGGTATGTTAGAGGTTGCTGGTGTGTGTCTGTGTTTGGGTTATTAGCGGGGTGGTTGGGGTTGGCTGTCATGTTTTGGGTATAAGAGGGGGGGCCTGGTGTGTTTTTAGTTTTGGGTAAGTTAAGTGTGGCCGCTGATGCAGTGTTTGGAAGTTAGAGGTGTGGCTGGGGTTGGTGTCATGTTTTTTGGGTAAGTTAGAGGGGGGGCTGGTGTGCGTATGTTTTGGGTAAAGTTAGAGGGGGTGCCTGTGGGGTCTTTTTTGGGTTTTTTTTTTTATTAGAGGTTGGTGATTAGGGGGTGTCATGGTTTGGTTTTAATTAAGGTTGGGCCCCGGTTTGTGTCCATGTGTTTGGGATGTTAGAGGGTGGCTGGGGTGATTTATTGTTGGGGAAAGATGGTTGGCCCGGTGTGATGTCATGTTTTGGGGGATAGTTTGATTCCCTTTTTTTTTTGGTTTTGGTTGTGATGTCTGGTGTTTTGTATTTTATAGTTTGAGTTGGCCTGGGGGTGTGTAGTGTTTGGGTATAGTTAGAGGTTTTGTTGTGTGATTATGTGTTTGGGTAAAGAGAGGGTGGGCTTTTGTGATTTCATGTGTTTTGGGTATAGTTTGAGGGTCTTTTGTTTTTTGATGTTGATGTGTTTTTGGGGGTTTTAATTAGAGGTTTGGGCGGGGGTTTTTCTTTGGGGATTTAATGTGGTTTTGTATTAAAGGGTTTTAAGAGGGGTGGCTGGTGTATTATTTTTTGGTATAGTTTGAGTGTGGCTGGTGTGATGTCATGTGTTTTATATATTAAAAATTTTTTTCTTTGGCTTTTAAATTTTTTTTTTTACTTTTGAAATTTTTGGTTGGTGGGTTATTTATTTTTTTAAACCGTTTTTTTTTATTTTTTTTATAATTAAACCTGGGTTTAAATTATTTTTGGTTTAAAAAAAACGGGGGCTGGGGTTATTCATTGTTTTATTTTTATTTTTTTTTATTTTTGGCTTTTTTTGGTTGGGTGTGGTCGGGGGGTGTTTTGGGTTATTAAGGTGTGTCGGTGTGTGTCATTTTTATTTAATGGGGGTTTAATTTTGGGGTTTGTTTGGGTTGCCCGGTTGGTGTATGTGTTTGGGTATAGTTAGAGGGGTGGCCGGGGGTGATGCATTTTTTTAATTAAAGGGGGGGTATAGGGGGGTTTAGAGGTGGGGGTAGCTGGTTGGGAAGTTTAATTATTTGGGTTTTTATTTAGAGGTGTGGCCCGGTGGATGTCATTATTTGGGTATAGTTGAGGGTTTTGGTGTGTTTTGGTTTTTTTTGAAGGGGGGGGCTGGGTTATTTCTGGTTTTTAGTTTAAAGGGGTGGCCCCGGGGTGATGTCTGTTTTTTGTAAGTTTGAGGGTGGCTGGTGTGATGTATGTTTTTTGGGTATAGTAGGAGGTTGTTTTGGTGTGATTCAGTTTTTATAGTTAGAGGTGTGGGTCTGGGGTTTCTTTATGGTTTGGGTATAGTTAGAGGTGTGGTCTGGTGTGAAGACATGTGTTTGGGGATTTTTTCTAGAGGTGTGATTGGTTGCTTCTGTGTTGGGTATAGTTAGAGGTGAGATCTGGTGTGATGTCATGCGTTTGGGTATAGTTTGAGGTGTGGCCTGGTGGCTGTATGTTTTGGGTATATTTAATTTTGGGTGGGGTGATTCATGTGTTTGGGTATGTTGAGGTGTGACCTGGTGTGATTTCATGTTTTGGGATGTTAAGGGGTGGCCTGGGGTGTGTCTGTATTTGGGTATGTTAAGGTGTGGCCTGGTGTGATTCATTTTTTTGGGTATTGTTTGGGTTGCTGGGTGATGTCATGTGTTTGGGTATAGTTAGAGGTGTGGTCTGGTGTGATGTCATTTTTTGGTATAGTTTGAGGGTGGGCCCGGTGTCTGCATTTGGGTTTTTACAGGGTTAAAAGTTCCTGGGGCGATGTCATGGCTTTGGGGAGGGGCCCCGGATGCATGTCGGAGCCCTTCAGTTTAAGACACCAGGGGCCCTTTTTTGCATTTCTACTTGCTGATTCTAGATGATTCTTCTCAGTCACTGCAGCCTGCTGTGTGACATCTAAAAGAAGACTCACCAGCAGAATCATTCACTAAAATGACTGATCTATTAAACAGAGTCTGACTACAGAGGAGATAGTAGTCAGTGTCCATTAGTTTAACCAAGAACTTGTGCATTACTACAAAAAAACAAATGGAAAAAAGAAATAAACAATATTTTCAAAAAAACTTCAACTTTTTCAGTTATTTGCCCCAACAAGGTAAATTATTTTCACTTGCTGCAGTTTCTTTTTATGGTACAGATCATACATACTGAAGTACAATTGGTCTTTAACATGTTGGTTTTATGTGATCACACTGTTGTAAAAGCACTCATACAATTTTTATAGCATGAATTACAGTTTCCAAAAAATTTTTTTTTTTTTTGTTCATTTTCAGACCCCCTAAAATTCCCTTTTTTTTAAAATTTTAAAGCAAAATACTTTTTAAAATAAATCTTAGCATGTGATTTTGGCCAAATTTTAAAATTTTCTAAAAATAGAGCAGTTTTTTTTAAAATTAAGATGCATATACAAAAGTAGCTCTATTTCTTGACTCTCATGTCAAAGCATATTTCAGAAATATAGTTATATCCTTTTCTTTGAAGCAACCATTCCCTATAGAGTACCAGTACTGCAGCCCCTCAAGCACTGGCATGTCAGCACAGTGCAGTCACTAAGCTGACTGTAAATGCTTTTAGTGTTTTAGCTTGGTAATGGACTGATTGTCAGTAAATAGATTTCTATAATTGTACACTGTGCCTCTGCTTACAACATAAAGCACTTAGGGTTTCATCTTGGACATTATTGATATGAAACAAAAGGCTTTGATACAATTACAAGTCATTGTGACTCAATTATTCATTGCTGATTACCTAAATTACCTTTTTTTTGTATTTGTGGTAACTGCATACAGTGTTTCAAGCTAATATTTAAAGGGGAACTTGATGACCAAACACATCTAAAAAGTATGAAGCTGCAGCGTGGGAAATTATGGTCTTGTTTTAAAAAGGTAACTGCATCCTAAGCCATATGTCCAATGTTACTTTGTTATGAGTTGTGTTGTATTGGAGTATGTTCAAATCCAGCAAAAATCGGAGGCGATACCTCACTATTTTTACTTTATAGAGATCGTCTTCTTCTATGATTTGGATGCAGGTTAGTTCCATCTCAATGGGTCTAATCTGTGTCGGTCTTGCTTGAAGCGAATTCGGGCAAGGTCCACTCGAAAAAACAGTAATGTCCATTTCAAATCGGTGGTGAGGAAAATCCTCACTGTATTTACAATGTCAACTACAGAAGGGACTGCCCTTTCAAATGAATGGGAGTTGGATAATTCAAGGATTTAAAGGGGTTTTGCCACGATCTCATCTCAAACCTCCTGCATCCAGCTCTTCAGCTCTGTGTGCTCAGAAGGGGGCGTGTGTGATTTGTTTGAATTGTAGATCATGTGACCCAACAGGATGACATCACCAGGCCTTTCCTCTCTGTAGTCACAAAAAGGTCTGTTTATGAAAAGAGCTGTGAGTAGCTGCAATGTAGCTCAGAGGTAAAATTTTTGCCTCCAGGCACAAGGGTCCTTGGTTCAAATCCCTGCAGGAACCAAACCTGTGGATTTTATTTCTATTTATCAATGCACAGACCTGATGGAGGTTTATTTTTTTTATTTATTTGCACTGTTTGACTAATTACTAAGGAGGACAGAGGATGGGAGTAGAGTGACAGCAGCCGGGGTTTGAACACTCAGTAGCTGCCTGAGAGGAGAGGTGATGTCTGAGCATGTGCGGCCAGGAGTGAGGAGCTCTCAGCCCTGGTCGTATCCCCTGGAGATGAGCTGTAAACAATGGATCACTAAAGGAGCAGCTAAGACAAAAATGGTGCAGAATTTTTAATTTTGATAATTGGTGAAAATGTTTATTATTTAATTTACAAACTTCCCACGTCAATTTTAGTTTGTGGCAAAACCCCTTTAAATATGGAATCTGTCACGGAATCTGCATCAAATTCCTTGTTAATACCCACAGTGTTAAGAAACCTGTGCAAGCCTTGTGCACAGAGCCTTTTCACAGTGCACTAAAGGCTTAAAGGGGTTGTCTAACTTCATTGATTCATATTACCTGAGTCCTGTTTTCCTGGGTTCATTTTGAATTTAGGGGCGTGTTTACTGGCTTCTACTAGGCTGCAGTAGAAGCCAGGTCTGTAGCTATAGCAATCAATGCTGGCAGCCTATCAGGAGAGATCAAACAGGTCTGTAACTATAGCGACCTGAGGAGCTGATACAGCTCTTACAAGAGGGGATATCTAGGAATAGGTAGGACACTGTTCAGGGCATGTCCCCACGGCACGGGTTCTTGGCCGGTTTTTCAGCCGGTTTGCGGTTTTTCAGACCGCCGGAAAAACCGGCCGAAAATGAGCACAATTGTGCTGTATGGAAAACCCGTGCAGCAGTCCCCACTGCATGGGATTACCGCCCGGCGGTTTTGCCGCCGGTGGACCGGTGGCAAAACATTGAACATGTTCATTCTTCCGTCCGGTTTCCGGATGGAATATGAACAATTCAATGGGAAGGGGGAGGGCTGTTCTCCGCTCATCGCGGAGAAAAGCCGTCACCCCCGCGGCCGTGGGGACAGCCGCAAAACCGGACAAATACCGGTATTTGTCCACTGCCGTGGGGATGCGCCCTAATGGACATATATTACCAAGTGACTTGTTTTTGGAAGATCTTTAACATAAAAAACAATCCTTGTAGTGAGACAACCCCTTTAATGGGGCTGTACAATAAATTAGATTTATCAGTCAAATTTTAGAAGGGCCTCACCAATCACAAGAACAGGGGTCCTAAAACCCCTTTGTCAATTGGAGCAGTAGTCATCAATGCACTTGGGCTCTTTATTTACTGTGTATAAGACTGAATAAGAGTAAAGCACAGTCACATTAACAGTGAATGGAGCATCAGTGCTTAATGTTGTTTATTGCCCAACCCCTTTTAAGGGGTATTCCAGGATCTAACACTGCTCGTTTGTATGTTGGGGCATGATTAAAAATAGAATAGAAGACTCATACTTACCTCCCGGACATTTCTCACATGACAGGTGCAGCTAATCACAGGCCACAACTTCACATGCTCGTGTCCTCCGTGACATGCAATTGGCTGCAGCTGTCACGTGAATGAAGACCATTCAGTACTACAGCCAGGATGTATGGACTGGTAGCCAGGAGTGAACAGGTGCGTCTTATCTTGTATTTTTAATTATACTCCAGCAGACAAATGGGTATTCTTAGATCCTGGAATACCCCTTTAAGGTTCCTTAGTACAAAGCTGCACACCCATTGTGTGCATTGCTTATGGGGAACAAGACCTCTGCACTTACAGCTGCAAATCTTGTCTATGCCAATTCCCCACTACAGCACATTGGAGAAGAAATGGCATGGACAAGAGGGGCATGTTTCCCCTCAACCTTGAATATACATCTAATGTGCCTGATTTCTTATTCCAACCTTGCTACAACAAATGATGTGATGTCCACACCTCCTTGAACATGCAGTAGCATATTGGATAGAAACTGTATAGACTAGTTGGCACTAAAGTCCTGGATGCCCCCAAGTTTAGGTGCAGTAGCACATCAGGGCAGGAAAGGCATGGGCTAGAGCTGTTAATATGACCCTGTGCATGGACCTTTAAATAAAACTGTTATTAATAGTAAAAATTTGTATTTGATTAAAATGAATTTCAGGTTGTAAACACCATTTCTATAGCTTCTTTTGGTTTTATCTATAGTGTATACTTAAAGCTTAATGTCACCCAGAGACTTTCCTTAATGTATAGTTTCCAATACACAATGTTGAGTCTTATTTTATTATTCTTTACGTATGCCACATTTTTTTTTAATTTTGGAAAGTTTTTTTTTAACTACATTTATGTCCCATTAAAGAGGGTTTCCATCCAAAATATAAAATATACAAAGTTTTGGTAAAGCAAAAGTGTGCTACCTATAGTTTATTTACTTAACTTTATATTGACATTTTTGTGCATTATTTCAAAAGCTATTTTTGACAGCGTGACAACAGAAAGTAGAGTATATGGTTTGTTCACTTTAAATGAGCATTTCAAAAGGCTATAGTTAAATTTTCATTTTCAGTTCAATCAAAAAAAGTAAGTTTTCCCACCAGTTTCTGAGAAATAAATGTAATCAATATGCCTGCACTTTTGCTTCACATTTTTAAAAATGATGGATGGGTCTGAATAGAAAAATGCCATGGAACAAAAAGTAATTATTGCTCTAACTTCAAGTTTACTAATATAAGCCCAACTTTATTTAGAGTAGAAGCCCTCTAGAAATAAGTTGATTACACAAAACTATAGTGTTATAAATAATGAGTATTAAGTTGTAATGTAATACTAATATCATATAGTGCACCTTCAAACAAAGGATTCCTTTAAAGGGGTTTTGCCATGAAGTGAGTTGCTTTCCTCTTATCTGGCTCAGGAGACAATATAAACAAATCATGAACCCTGCAGAGAGAAGAGGGAGGGGACTGAGCAGCGAGGAGCACAGAGGGAGAAGTAAGGGAGCATCTGCAATGTTCACTCAAATAATAACAGTAAAACCAGTGGATTGTCTATACAGCCGAAAGCCTCATACACTGCACATTCTCCACAGTCCCTTGGAAGCTCATTCATGTTCCCTGTCATCAGATAAGAAGTGGAGACAATGCAAGCACGACCAGATCAGCTCCTCAGCTTCTGTCAGCTACTGGTTGTGTCTATTGCAAACTTTTAAGTAACTAAGGGCTTGTAAAGAAAGAGGCTTCACTTTTTGTAATCACATATATTTAGAAAAGTGATTAAATACCAATTTTGGAGGATCCCACGTCAACATTACTTCGTGGCAAAACCCCTTTAACTAATTCAGAGCGCCATTTAGTAACCCTAAAATAGGATCACCACATGTATCTCACAACTTGTAAGAAGGATTCTCAATTTTCCTAAGAAGTCTTTACCCTGGGATCAGGAACCATTAATACATTCTGGAGGTTAAATCAGAGTTGGTTTGTGTCATCTCTTGCTATTGTGGGTCCCTGAGAGGCTAATGTACACTTTGCACATATATTGTACAACCCAGAAGCATTGACCCCTGGAGCACCTATCACAAACATTTGCAAAGAGAGTAGTGTTTCTATAAGGGACTCTTAACAACAGTAACTTTTACCCAGATTCTCTCTCACTTGCAGGTCGGAGATGACTCCCTGTTATTGTACTGATTCTCCTGCAACACTCTTGCTTAGTTACTGCTACTGGACAGAGAGTCTCCACTAACTCCTGGAAATCCAACTCTGCACTGGTGCACTGACAGCCCACACTGAATAAAGTTTGTGAGTCTCTCTACCAGCTCACCATTTTGTCTCAAGGTATTTGCACTCATGCCTCGCTGCGCAACACCTCTCAGGCTCCTCTGCTCTCTGTCCTCAGCTCTCATGCTACTTTATGGAAGCTATAGTTAACCCTTTGGTGCACACTACTTTCAGGCTGTTCCAGTCTTGTGGCCTCTTCCTGCAGCCCACCGGCTATTCTCACAGTAGATAGACTTAGGCCATGTCCCCACGGCACCAGTTTGTAGCCGGTTTTTCAGACAGTTTGTGGTTTTGCAAACCGTCTGAAAAACCGGCCGCAAACTTTTACACGGGGCTCTGTGGAAAACCCGTGCAGCAGTCCCCACTGCACGAGTTTTCCAACCAGCGGTTTTTCAGACCGACGGTCGCCCGAAAAACATTCCCTGCTTGCTTTGCATTCTTCCAGTTAGTCACTCACGCACAACATATGATAACTGCAAGACCTCCTATTCTGCCACCTGTCTTGCTCCACAATGCTTTTCAGCACTTCAGCATTAATCCCTGTTTGGCCTCACAATGACGCCTGGTACCTCCTGTAAGTTGGCTTTCCACAAAATATGTTTTCTGATGCCCAATGACACTGGCAGTATCACTTGGATGATTAGTTTTAGGTGAATATCCGTGCAGTTTCCTTAAAGTTAACTTTATTAACAATATGACATCCCCTACAAAGGCAGCGGCTACTAAAATAATAGCACACAGTGAGGAAGTTTATGAAATGGCCATAGTAACAATAATTATTTTACCACTATTCAGTTGCCCCATTGATGTCATATGACACTGCAGCTAACTAAATGCTAAGATGTCACATGACTGACGCCATGTTTAGTCCATGGGAGCCTTTACTATAGACAGGAATTTGGGCTGTATCATTCATTTTTAGATAGGGGCCTACTGCATTGGTATAAAAAAGGTACAGGAGCAGAATTTTCAATACATGTATGTTAGAAAATTGTATGATTTCCTACAATATACCTAATCAATAAAACAATATAAAGTGGAAAACCCCTTTAATTAATATCCATGTAATATCAAAAGAAATTTTATTTGGTCTCAAAGACATGGATATCAGTTTATTTAAACAGATCCCACCCATTAAAAAAGGAAAAAAGGACAGTGTATATTTCATTCAGAATTATATACCAGTATTACAATTGAACAGAGTTTTCAGGTCAGTGAACTCTAAGGTAAAAGTACAAAATTAATTACAGTACATCTTAAATGATGCTCAACTGTGTTTTAAAAAGGAGCAAGAGGTTTCATGTTACTGATTAACTTGAATTGCTAGCTTATTCTTTAAAATGATGCTTTACAATAGCCAATTTATTCATTACAATACCATTCCCCATATGTTGGCCTTTATTTAAATAAAAAGGGAGGAAACCTCAAAATCTATTTAAAAAAGACAAGCTGGTCAACATAGGGTGACGTCACCCTCACTACAAAGTCTTCAGAAAATGAAACTACCGATGCGTTTCAGAATAGATGTATTCCTACATCTATTCCGAAACGTGTCTGTAGTTTGATTGTCTGTAGGCTTTGTAGTGAGAGGGACTCTACCAGTCAGAAAAGTGAGCGCTGCCGGCCGGAGCACACGCTAGTTAGTTTATCAGAGTAAAGAGAACTATTGCAACTCTAATGTGGAATGGTGGAACAGAATACTGGTGATCCACCTTTTGGGTATGCTAGCGGTCTTTTCTACTATTTTGGCTCACTGTTTTTATGGTTATTTCTGTGCTAAGTGGTGCTTGGTTGTGCTATAGGACCGATGGTGATTGTGGACGTCTTTTCATATATTCATGTAGTTTCTTTGAATAATTAAACGTCCCGCGGTATTTGTTATCTTTTGGTTACAAAAATTGGGCCATCTATTTGTTAAGACGGGGGTTTTTTACCCAAAGTATATTTATTTACTATTTCTAATGCTTTAAAAGCGCTCGGGCAAGAAGCCTCCTTATATTTTTTTCAGAATACAAAATTAATAATATGTATCAGTATCTCCTTGTAGTTAGTAAAAAAAAATATTATTGGTGATATATCCCTTTTAAAATATCTCTGTATTGTTTATGTCTAAACACAGGTTTTAACAAATTACCAAGTTATCAACATATCCACAGGAAATTCATGTGAGTTAGTACTGTTAGGGCATGTCCCCAAGGCAAAGAACAAGGCAAAGAACAAATACTGGTCAGTTTATCCGACCGGTATTTGTCCTGTTTTAGTGCCGCCCCCACAGCCGCAGGGGGGCCGCTTTTCTTCACTATGAGCGGAGAAAAGCCCTCCCCCTTCACATTGACATGCACATATTCTGTCCAAAAACCGGACGGAAGACCCGTGCATGGGGACTTCTGCAGGGTTTTTATGAGCCCGTTTTTGTTAGTTTTGGGCCGATTGTTCGACATCTGAAAACCCAAAAATCATCTGAAAAACCAGCTGAAACCCCGTGCGGGGGACGCCCTTAGGGTAGTTCAACTATTAAACAAGATTGCCTTGACAATATGGGGTGCTTGGGAAGGGTAATTCCAACCCCGTTAATCAAAAGCAAAGAATAAATCCACAGCACTCAAATATAGTTTCGGTTTAGAGTAATTTTTATATAAAAGTTTTTACAAAATTGAAAAATTACAGTGATTGTTTCCAAAAAGTATAAAGGGCAATATATTTAATTTGTGTAGAATATAACAATAGGGTCAAGGAAAAACGTGATCGTTTGGAATTTGACTGTCCTTCAGTCTTTTTCAGCCAATACTGTAAAAAACAAATTAAGAAACTCAGTGTTTTAAAAAACATATCAAAGATCATAAACCCAATAAATGGGGAAACCGTAGGGGGGAAAGAAAAATATGTAAGCAGAAAAAAGGAAAAAAGGGAAGAGTGCCAGAGAACATGTGGGGAGTAAAGCAAAAAAAGGGAAAGAAAAAAAAAAAAAAAAGAAAAAAAAAAAAGGGGGGGGAAGTTTTGTGTGGAAGGCAAGAAAGATAAAAACTACCCTTTTTGTTGTTTTAAACACGGGATAAGGGGTAACGTATAGAGTAGCATAGAATAAAGTTATCTTAAAAAAAATCTGGGTACAATTGAATTTGGGTTCAGTGAGGCATAGTCCCGCCCAGAGGGAAAAACAGGGGAAATTGGTAGGGAGATGTTACCAAGGAGGGAACCTGAGCAAGGGGAAAGGGGCTGTAGAGGAAAAACAAGTTAGAAAAATAACGCTGGGAAAAATGTAAAAAGAAACAGGGGGAGACAAAAGCAAAGGAAAAATGGGGGCCCCCTTGGTGCTGGGGATTTATTCTTTGCTTATGATTAAGGGTTGGAATTCCCCTTTCCCACAAGCACCTCCATATTGTCTAAGTGCACATAAATTTTTTAATAGTTTACCTGACTTGATTTTGCACTAGAATTTTATTTACCAAATGTTTTTTGACACTTTTTTTCCCTATGAAAAAACGCCTTGGGGGCATTATTTTCTCCCAAGTTAAGAGGCCCCCCTCCTTTTTTGCACATACCCCGACAAAAAATTTAAACCCAAGGGAGTTTGAACGCCCCCCCAAAAGGCTTGGGCTTACCCACACAGCGTCACTGCTAAATATTTTTAAAGAAAGCCGTATCCCCAGTGGCCTTGGGTCAAATTCCAACCTACCCTTTTTCATGAAAATTTCCGCAATATTGTCCCCGTTTAACAATCCTAAATAAATGCCCCTTGATTTAATACCCTCACCATAGACTACCCCCAAAAAAGGCTTTTGAGTTTAAAAACGATAGATTATAGAAAATTGAAACACAATTATTTCTCTACCGAGGATTGGAGCTTTAAAGAGACAATGAACAGATTTTTGCCCAAATTTTTAGACCCTCTATGAAAAACGAAAACGCGATAAATTTTTTGCGAGATACAGAGGATTCCCTTTAAAAACCAATTACAGATGGCAGGGTTCTACCTTATGGCTTCAGGAAACCCAGATCTGCAAAAAATTTTACTCCTCCACAAGTTCGGATCAGAACACGTCTACGAACCAGGTCAACCTTTTTTAGGACGCGGCGGTCATGACCCCCCGCCACAAGAGGAGGGCGGGAGACCTATCAACACAGACGATCCAGGGGTCTACACACTCCAGGGGTACGTTATCACCTTTCCCCCTTCAGACAACACATCCAGCCATAACACCCCCTGCTATTTCCCCCCACCCCTCACACTTAGTTGTCATATCCCCTCTATTTCTCAAACTCCCGGAAGGGCATATTGGGAAAAAAAGGGCCCTTTGTTCTGCCCAATCCCCCCCTTATATTTTTCTCCTCGAACAGGAACTACATCATTTTTACCGTTCGTTACGCCTTAAGACTCACTTCAGCCTAATAAGCCCTGCTTCCACTGCAAATTCTAATATACCCAAATTATCGATCCTTAATCTGGGTTTAAGAAACCCGAGTAATTTCAATCCTCCACGGACATATCATATTGCAGAGACATATATCGCTCTTGTAGATCGTGACAAAAAAAACCTAAAACAGAGCCACCCCAATTTCCCCACTTTAAATTATAACTCATCACAATGAGAAAAAAAGCCCTCTTTCGCTACAGCAGAACCCGTTTTAAATATTAAGCCAGCGGAAAAAGGGTGGTGCTATTGTGGTGAGGGGACCGTAAAAAAATTCTTCAGGAGATCAACACCAATTAAAAGTGACCCTCCCAACCATGAACGCTTTACAGGTGACGTGTTTAACATCGTGCCAAAAATAAGCACTATTCTAGATACAGCACTTGATAGTGGTATCATAGATAGAAAGACTTTGACTTTTTTGAAAAAAACACCCTGTGCTCCAGTGATTTAATCTTACCTAAGATACATAAGGGGTTAATAAACCACCGGGGGCGGACCAATTTTTGCCCCCTACGAACTCTATTTTTTCTCCTTTTGCTCAATTTCTGAAAAAATTTTATCACCATTGTGGCTAAAACCAAATCTACTTTAGGGACACCCCCCCTTTTTTCCCTTTACTTTCCATTCCCTGAGTCTATTCCCTCAGACTCTTCTTTAAACACACTACTTTAATTCTCTAACTCCATACACAAAGTGAGGTTAAAGCCACATATGATTTCTTTTAACTTCTCATTTGAAGCCAGGGGATTGAGTTTTGTATAGCCCCCCTCACTGTAGTACTGGGGCAGACTTATTTTTTTTGGTGACGACTTTTCCCCCAAAAAAAAACAGGGGCACCGCCATGGGGTCTAACGTAGCCCCCCCCCTAGCAAATACATTATGGCTTCCTTTGAGGGCACCATGTCTATAACCCTCCATTTTTTCTGAAATGCCCCTTTCGTGGTATAGATACATTGATGATGTTTTTTGCATAGGCGTGGCGACAACATTTTTATTTCCCCAAATTTTTTAACCACCTTAATTCCAGGTTACCAGGCTTTTATTCATCTCCACCATGATTCTACAAGCATTAATTTTTTTGACACAAGGTCTTAAAATCCCAGAAGGCGTCATTCGATGACCTACACACCAAATTACTGCAGGAAATTTGTTTGTTTCCTCAATAGTGCCCCCCCAGCCATGTTAAAGGGGCCCCACCTTTTCTCAAATTAATGGGTCAAAAAAAATTGTGCTAAATTTGATCGGTTTCAAGACTTAACCAGAGGCCCTGGTTTTGATAGGGGTTTTTCCCCATCACCTTATTTCCCCGACAAAAGAACAAAACCAGTCCACCAGCCTATGGCCCTCATTTACAAAGAGTACTTTGTTAAACCTATCATCCCCTATGCCCAAACTACACCGAGCATAAGGAAAACATGGCACTCTTTCGAGAGGCTACCCTAATATTCCAGAGTTCCCAATTTCAAAGGGTATGCTACAAAGCCCAAAAAAAATTAGGGGGGGGGCCAATGGTAAGGCGACTAGGGCCCCCTCAAAACCGCCCTTCCCATCACATTTCCATCCCAAAAAGGGGTATTTCCGTGCCCACCTGTAATTAATTGCTTTTTAACGTCACAAAGGGGACACGTATTCCTTTTAAATGGATTCCCCCTTTTCACAAAAGGCTTTTTCCTTGTGACCTTTGTAGTTTTTATTTACTCAAATGTCCCGGGGCTAATATACGTTGGGGAAACAAAAACCCAAAGTATCAAAGACAGAAACAACAATACGGGGCAAAAAAAATTGGTTCCCCTTCCAGCCCATTTTCATAAAAAGGGACATCAGATCAGTCAGCTACGGTATCAAATATAGAACATGTACCCCCACCCCGACTGGGGTAACCATACATCAATTTTAAAAAAAAACGTGGGCTATGGATACACCGTCTGGGTCTTTTCATCCAGACCCTTTATTGGGAATGCGACTATATTTTTGATCTTTTTAATGATACAAAATTTTTTCCCAACACCACATCACCTTCAAATTTTTTCCCATGTTTAACTTTATACGATTTATTTTTATGTCTCTCAAATTTTCCTTTCAGATCCCCTAAGAATTTGTGTATACCAATTTGATGGGGATTTCATTTTTTTACACATATGTTGCCTTTCTTTGATTTATATAAAGGTTGTTCTTTCCCTTTTTACTTTTCTTATCATACTAAAACTATTTTTTTATAAATTCTTATTTTAAACTTAACCAAAAAAAAATTATCCTTTCATTTTTTAAATGTTTTCTTTCCCCCCCTTAAAAAAAACTTACTTTGGCTTATACCTATCATGCATTGCCTATGTATCTTTTTTCAGCATAAAGTATTTAGCTTGAGGAGTTGTTATGTATATACCCTTTTTTTTGACAATGCTCTATGTAAACCTAAATGCTAGTCACCAAAAGATTCTTTTATTTTCCTTTTATGTTTTTATCCCCAAAGCACCCACAGGACAATATCCTTTATTTTCCCTGCACTACTACCTAGTGGCGCCCCTTTTAAAATTTGTCTTTGCCTCTCTTTCTCCTTTTTCCGCATCTTGCTTTGTTCCCACTATCTCAAAAAATAGACGCATAGCGCGGGCCCGGCAATACATCGCGCCCTGGCATTCCCCCTCGCACTTGCGCCTCGCTTGCTCCAGTGCCACTGGGGGGAGCGCGGCGTCTATTTGACGGAATCCCCCGGGCCTGTGATTCTGTGGATATTACACGCATCTTCATGGCCCCACTCAGCCCCCTTTACTCGTGCGTCCCGGGCCACCAGTTGCCCCTTTTGCTTTGTTCTCCTCCTGTTAATTTACATTTTCACCAGCGTTTTTTTAACTTTAACTTGTGTCTTTAATCTACAGCCTTCCCTTGCTCAGCGTTCCCACCGTGGTAAGACATGCGACCTATCCTATTCCTCTGTTCCCTCTCTGGCGGCACTATGCCTCACCTGACTCAATTCAATTGTCTCTAGATTTTTTCAAGACTACACTTTATCTCCATGCAGTACTCCATACAGTTACCACTTATCCAGTGTTTAACTACTACAAGGGGGAGTTTGTTATCTTTCTTGCCTTCCACACAATTCTTCCCCCCTTTTTTTCTTTTCTTTCCCATTCTTTTCTGCTTTACTCCCCACATGTATCTCTGGCTACTCTGTCCCTTTTCCTTCTTCTGCTTACCATATTCTTCTTTCCCCATACCTGTTTCCGATTTATTGGGTTCACTGATCTTTGAAACGTTCCAAACAGGATCACGTTTTCCTTGAGCCATATTGTTATATTCGACACAAATTAAATATATTGCTCTTTGATACTTGTATGGAAACAATCTTACTGTAACTTTACAATTTTGTAAAATACTTTATATATAAATTACTCTAAACCGATAAGCATATATCTTGAGTGCTGTGGATTTATTCTTTGCTTAGGGTATGTTCACACAGCGTTTTGGGCCTGTGTGAACATATGCTTTTGGTTGCATGTTTGGGTCCTTCTAGACAGACCTAAACACGCATCTGACAATAAGCAGTGTATTTTACATTGCTCGCAATGTAAAACATGTATCGGCGTTCACATGAGTGATCACCAATGCGTGTCTACACTGCGCCTTTCGGATCCGTTCCAAGAATTGTCATGTCAATTCTTGGTTCGAAAGACGGAGCAAGAGCCCTATAATAAAGTATAGGGTGCAATCCTGCTGCATTCAAAACAGATCCAAACACGCAGCGGCATGTTGAATCTGTGTTGGATCCGATCAACGCTACGTTTTTGAATGCGATTCAAAAACGCCATGTGAACATACCCTTACTATTTATTCACTCACATTTAAAAATTTTTTTACATAAGCAACAGGTCAAGAGGTCATTTGTATTATAAATTTGTATGAACATGTTTCCACTTTATAGATGTCCTAAATGTTTAAATCATTGTCTGACCTATGAACAATATATATTGGACAAAAGTAGATAATCACTGTATTACCCTTCTTCCTATAACATGTTTATCACATCCTTTCTTTAATCTATATCTCACTACATATACATAGCACACACAAGACTTGAAGATACATTGGACCAGGTTTTCAAAAACCATCAAAAGAAATAAACTGGTAATATCACTCAAAATACTACATTAAACCAAGAAAAAAGAGGATTTGATACCAAGATAAAAATTATATAAATCTTTATTCATAGTTGCTTATAAAATTCAAAAAAGCAAAAAAAATACAAAAAACACACAAAGAGAAAACATAATTAGATAAACACCAGGACGACAAAAACTAACAAAAAACAGGACGACAACAAGCAGAGTCAATCATAAATATTGTCATAAGTACTAAACATGATTACATAAGTACCTATAAACTAGGATTTTAAAGTGCATCATAAAGATGTAAAGACAAAAAATATAATGTAACAATCAATTACTCATAGTTGGGGACTCAAACAGCTTGCTTGTTTAGTACTTATGACAATATTTATGATTGACTCTGCTTGTTGTCGTCCCCTTTTTTGTTAGTTTTTGTCGCCCTGGTGTTTATCTAATTCTCTTTTTTCTGTTTTTTGTATTTTTTTCTTTTTTCAATTTTATAAGCAACTATGAATAAAGATTTATAGAATTTTTATCTTGGTATCAAATCCTCTTTTTTCTTGGTTTAATGTAACTCACTACATATACAGTAGATGAATCTGTCAATATTAAAATCTGTCAAATTTTATTAAGGTTTAAAGTCATTTGTAAAGATGTGTTTAATAGATAGAATCATTGTAAGATCTGATAAACAGATCTTATAATAAAACTTCCTTCGTGAATAAGTATTAATAATAAATAATGGTCACTAATTAAAAAATGTATTGTTAAAACTGCTTAGATCGTATCAGTAGTTGTGTAAGGAGTGGTTACCAAAGCAAATACAGGGAAACCTCTCCAAAAGACAACCTCTCTGAGTAGGCTACTTTCTTATTTAGACCAGATTTGCAGTGACAGATTTTTCAAGTTCCACAATATACTATGCTTACCTGCCATCTTCTATGAAAAGTCAACATGCTAAAAGACCACTTTTAATGCATTTTTTTAGTCGTCCTTAAGGTTTCCTTATAGAGAGGAATATAGGTATTCTGATGATTTATTAAAGGGAATATATCACCTATATTTGTTTTACTAATAAACCAGATACTGAAACATATATACTTTTATATTTTTTAATTTAATTTTTTTTGTTTTCTAACTAACTAAGGTTTTTTTTTTATTCTAGTTTCTGTATATGATGATGGGAGCACCCATCTTTCCTGAGCTGCTGCTAGGCTCATTTAAAAATATTTAGAGACATATGCTTTACAGCAGTCACATGGACTATAGGAACTTGTAGTATGGAGATCACTCATTGACTTCTATGATAGAGTTTTCTAGGCATGATCTATTACCTGTGCACAACTTGTGACCCCCAGTACGCTACTGTGCGGCGTCCAGCCATCAGGACACAAACAAGCTTTGTCTCTGTCCTTGTACTCCAGAAAGTAGTATTCATCTTTTGACAGCTGCTTTTATCTGATGGCACTGTTATGGTGGGCACTGTGTGGATGGCACTATAGGGCTGTGTGTGATGTTTTAAGCAACCTAAATGAGCAAACTAGAAAAAAAGTGTTTTTGTCTTATCTCTGGATCTGTTCCTCAAAGGAGTATTTATTTCTGACACAATCATGGCATACCATTAAAGGGGGTTTCTCACTATAAAGATAAACTTTCAACATAAAGGGACTGTTAATTAAATATTTTTTCTAAATATACTGCTTTGTTGATTTTACTTTAGTCATGAGATAAGAGTGCACACAGGTTGCTATTGTAACCTGCATACCAGACTACCAGATGGACATCTGTTATCTGATTAGCTGACAGAGCAGAGAGCAGGATTTGACATGATCCCCATGGATGGACTGAGGGGACTGAACTGCAGAGAAAAAGTAATTAACTCTAACAAAATTAGCATCTGTTTAAGAGGACACTGTATTCAGTAATCACAGCACCTGTAGCTTTTGTTTAATGAAGACTAGCACTCACGTCAGAGTCGAAGCTGAATATGCTAATCACCTCTATAGAACCACCCACAGCATGTGGATACAGAATGAATGGAAACTGCTTGTGAGCCAGGCAAACAGCATGGTGAGAAAACCACTTTAAGATATACCATAGAAATGTCTGATAGATTTGAGACTGAAGAGGTAGAGATGAGTTAGAGAGGTGGCTATACATGTGTAGTGTTCTCTCTAGTTATTGTTGTAATTTTTGGGGGCTACATAAGTGGTTGTTTCACAATGATAAATAGTTGCCTCATATCCTCTTTCTGGAGTACCAAACACAATCCTCTTCTGATCTCTGACAGTCCCTTAAGTGGAACCAAGTGCTCTCAGCCATTTTTAGTATATACAGTACATTTAAAGTGCCATAAAGATCTCAAATGGGAAGTACTCCTCTAGGATTTACTTCAGGACCTGGGAACATGGGCGTAACTAGAGAAGCTAGGGCCCCATATCCAACTTTTGGATGAGGCCCCCCACCGTCTCCATTCACCCCCTCACCACCAAAATTTACCGGGACCTCATAAGTCATGCAGTTACTAGATAGTACAGCTAGCGAATACCACACCAAACATAACACCATCATACTTCTACCTAACAAATCCCACTATACTAAGACCAACATTAGTAAGAGCGCTACTACATAGGTACCTAATTATACCATGACAACAAAACCACAAATTACCACCACATAGTGACTGAATAATACCCCAATACTATCACTGAATAAAGATCAGTATACAAAGACCAATATGACCACCATATAGTGACCATATATAGTGGTATATACTAGTGTACACAGGTGCCCTACAGACTGTATATTACCTCAATACAGTGACCATATGGTGGTAGAAACCAGTGTACACAGACTCTACAGACATATGAATGATTACAGTGCAGTTACATCATGTGACTCACATATCACTTTTCTCTGACGAGTTGTTCACTCTCCCTTTTGTTCTGCATCCGGTCGAGATGGCCATGATGACTTCTCCCGGACACCACTCATCCCTGCAGATTTGGACACAAATATCTTAGAATCCTCACTTTTCCAGCACCTTCCTCACTGTCCCCACCTCTGTACAAACTTCCAAGAGGTGGCAGAGTGGGTACATACCATAGTTTAGAAGCACAATCTCCTAGAGGGGTGGGGAGGAACAGAGGATTCGTCCCAAGAGATTGTGTTACAGCTATGGCCTGTACCCCTCAGAATCATGTTATCAGGTAGGTAGACCCCATTTAGGTTGGTAGGCCCTAGGTAGGTAGGTTGGTAGGCTCCAAGTAGGTAGGCAGGCAGTACATAGGCCCCAGATAGGTGGTCCTACCATGTTTCCCCGAAAATAAGACACCCCCGAAAGTAAGACATAGCAGAGATTTTGTTGAATTCCCGAATATAAGGCACCCCCAAAAATAAGACATAGCAGAAATCATTGCTGCAGCTCCTAATACACAGGGCCATCCCTAAGGGTGGGCAGAGAAAAAGGTGGGGAGGGGAAAGGGCGGGTGTTCCCAGGCCCCGATCACCCTGAGAAATGGCCCTGGGACATATTGTTGTAGCACCTGAGTGTTGAAGGACCTGTGCAGGGAGGTCATGTGACTGTGATGTCACCACAGGTCCCGAACATCCCAGGACAGGAGACAGAAAGTACATGTAAGCAATAGAGGGAAGAAGGGAAGAGGGGGGAGAACAGAGCAATGAAACTAACACACACATCTTACAGGATGGCTGATGGGGCATGCTGGGACTTCTAGTTCTACAAGTCCCAGCATGTCACATTTGCCATCATTTGAGATAAGTCACTGCAGCTGCCATAAAATGTCCTTTACATCTATATATCCTAAGGTTTTTGACTTTAAACTTTAAGGTATATATATATTATGGTATATTATATTATGTATGTATATATATATATATATATATATATATATATATATATATATGTACACTCACTGGCCACTTTATTAGGTACACCATGCTAGTTACGGGTTGGACCCCCTTTTTCCTTCAGAACTGCCTCAATTCTTCGTGGCATAGATTCCACAAGGTGTTGCAACGATGCTCAATTGGTACCAAGGGGCCCAAAGAGTGCCAAGAAAATATTCCCCACACCATGACACCCCCACCACCAGCCTGAACCGTTGATACAAGGCAGGATGGATCCATGCTTTCATGTTGTTGACGCCAAATTCTGACCCTACCATCCGAATGTGGCAGCAGAAATCGAGACTCATCAGACCAGGCAACGTTTTTCCAATCTTTTACTGTCCAATTTCGATGAGCTTGGGCAAATGGAGCCTCAGTTTCCTGTTCTTAGCTGAAAGGAGTGGCACCCGGTGTGGTCTTCTGCTGCTGTAGCCCATCTGCCTCAAAGTTCGCCGTACTGTGCGTTCAGAGATGCTCTTCTGCCTACCTTGGTTGTAACGGGTGGCTATTTGAGTCACTGTTGCCTTTCTATCAGCTCGAACCAGTCTGCCCATTCTCCTTTGACCTCTGGCATCAACAAGGCATTTCCGCCCACAGGACTGCCGCTCACTGGATGTTTTTTCTTTTTCGGACCATTCTCTGTAAACCCTAGAGATGGTTGTGCGTGAAAATCCCAGGAGATCAGCAGTTTCTGAAATACTCAGACCAGCCCTTCTGGCACCAACAACCATGCACATTCAAAGGCACTCAAATCACCTTTCTTCCCCATACTGATGCTCGGTTTGAACTGCAGGAGATTGTCTTGACCATGTCTACATGCCTAAATGCACTGAGTTGCCACCATGTGATTGGCTGATTAGAAATTAAGTGTTAACGAGCAGTTGGACAGGTGTACCTAATAAAGTGGCCGGTGAGTGTATATATATATATATATGCATATAATATAAACACACACACACACACACACACTAGTATAGCATGCTATAATTTATTTGTGGAAAAATAAGACAACACCTGAAAATAAGACATAGTGCATCTTTAGGAGCAAGAATTAATATGATATGCTGTCTTATTTTCAGGGAAACAGGGTAGGTAGGTAGGCAGTAGTTAGGCCACAAGTAGGTAGACAGGTCCCAGTCAGGTAGGTAGGCTACAGGTAGGTAGATTGGCCCTAGCTAGGCAGTAGTTAGGCCCCAGTTAGGTAGGCAGCCCCCAGGTAGGTAGGTAGGCTGTAGGTAGCCCCCAGGTAGCTAGGCTATAGGTGGTCCCCACATAGGTATGTAGGTAGGAAAGCTATAGGTGGACCCGAGGTAGCTAGGTAGATAGGCTATAGGTGATTCCCGCATAGGTAGGTAGGCTATAGGTCGGGCCCACATAGGTAGATAGACTATAGGTGGAGCCCCCATATAGGTAGGCAGGGTTTAGGTAGGCTATATGGGGCCCCATAATAGCAGGCAAGGTTTAGGTAGGCTATAAGGGGCTCCATATAGGCAGGCAGGGTTTAGGTAGGTTATAGGGTCCCATATAGGTAGGCAGGCAGGGTTTAGGTAGAGTATAGGGGCCCATGTATCTACACATATATATATTTATAGATAGATAATGTAAATTTAGAGGTCAGAAATGAATTGTATCACATGTAAAATCGCACATATTTAGGTCAGAACAGACTGAAAGGATGAAAAATACCTTGGCAGTGGCATCAAAGTCTGTCATCTTTAATAGTCTTCTAAGTAGTTTCTTGAAGTTTTTCCATACCATCAGTAATACTTACACGTGCTTGAATGGACAGAATATACACATTACATATCTCTCAGCAGAGAAAAGCTTGTTAGAACATTATGCTTTCTCAGAAATAGACTTTCAAGCAGTGTTAACAGTGCTAAAGAGAGATGAGTGACTTCTTTAGCTTGTCAATTTGACAAGAGCCTCCCAAAGGCAGCACCTTTTTTCTCCCTCCACTTTTATAATTGGAATCAGTAACTGCGTGCGTTTGTCATGCTGAAACTCTTAGGAAAGCTCACTGTCATTATTCTCTACTGTCTCGTATGTACTGGTTTCCAGCAGGGATAGCAAGCTTCTCCCGTGTGGTGCTTGCAGAGTAACTAGATAGAAGTTGCACATTAAACAATGAAGACAGCTTGAAAATAGGGGATCTTAATTGTGTGTGACATGGATGTCATGGAACAGATGGCAAGATGATTTAAGCCACTAAAGGTTTGAATAAGACTACAGACATTATAAAATGTGAAAGCAAAAACTGTACTCCCAAGGTTATTATGTTTTCATTGGGTTTTTACATTCTTTGTTATTAATTGTAACAGACTCTTGCAAGCAATGTTGCAAGTGATGTTAATTTTTAATTAATGCTTTCCATTGATATAGTTGAAAATATTTAGATTGTGATATTTTGCAGATGCTTTAAGGGGTATTCTCACCACACTGATTAGCTTTAAACATGTAGGCAAAGGTAAAAAAAAAAAAAAAAAAGATTACATACCAAATACATTGCTTTTCTAACTTTGCTTCATTTCAGAGCTAGAGCAGTTCTTATCTTCTGCTTATTTACAGAAGGTTTCCTAGGTTACAGACCACTTCTCTGTGGCTTTAGCAGCCCTGGCCAGGACCGTGTTGTCACTCCCTGTTGTGTCTTATCAGCAGCACAGGAGCTTGGTTATCTTTCTTACTAACAAACTTTAACCCTTTAGAGCCGTATAGCCGTCTTCCCTACTTTTAAAACCTCTCCATCACTGATGTCCTTCTAACAGGCTTAGCTGCGGAACTGAACTGTCAGTCAGTGCTGTGAAACCACCCATAGCCTGAACAGGAAATGGGACCTTGAAGCTGGCTGTGAAGACCTGCCTCCGTTAAACAGCATAGTGAGAACACCCCTTTAACTCTATATTGAATTATTAAGAGTTACTTTGTTAAAAGGAAACTTAAAAATACGTCCTCTGCCAAGATACAAGATACTCTCCTAAAATCCATGACTACCCATACCTAAACTAGATCTTTACATAGATTCACTTATTGTACTATATATGTATTCTTTTTTCATGGTTTTGAACCTCTACTCACTTGTCTCTCTAGTTTCTCTGCTCTGTTCAGAAAGGGAAGTAGTCTCATCATTTTTATTTCAGATAAAGAACATTTTAAACATATTGGGCCACATGTTTGAAAACTGTCTAGGTCTCAAACACACTTTGTTGCCCATAGCAACCAATCAGAGCGCCCCTTTAATTTCATGTGATGCTCTGGAAAAATTAAAGGGACGCTCTGATTGTTTGCTATTGGCAACAAAGTGAATTTTAGACCTAGACAATTTTAATACATGTGGCCCATTGCTTTTCATACTGAGGAATCCAATGGAAAATATTGTATATTCAATGATAAAATAGTAAATTATAGATTGCAAGGCAGAAAAGCTCTAGGCTTATGTTAGTTTCCAACAGTCATGCACTTGCTATTTGCTTTGTCATGCTTTGGGGTGATTAATAACCTTTCAGTTAACCTATTGAAATAAGTGAAATCTAATTTTGCATTGGTATGCGCATATATAATCTCCGTTAAGTTGCAATATTAATTTGTTCCAGAGCAAATGATGAAGCTGTGGTAAAATGTGCATTGAGTGTTGGTGGTGGGCAGTTTTCCTGGTCTGTATACTTTACCTTTTGTACTGGTTTATTGTATCTTGCCATATGCTTCAGTGTCTTTATCTGAATTCAACTAAACCATTATACACATTTTATAGAACTATATTTGTGTATTTACGTGCATCTTGAGCATGGACTTGATGGAGTTTAATGTTCTGTACACTCCAGGAATTTATTTGCTCACTGAATTTTTTCTTAGGCCATGTTCACACGGCAAATTCCCGACGGATTTGTGCGCCGTATTGAGCGCACAAATCCGCCGTGAATAAGGGGCGGGACGGGGGCGGGGCCGGAGCGCGGCGGGGCGCGCTCCCGGCCCCATAGACAATGCATTGTTTACGGCGCGTCCGCGCCGTAAATAATGTGCATGTCACTTTCTCCCCCCGCGGCGGATTCGCCGAGCGGGGAGGAGCGACGGAATCCACTGTTCTCTATGAGAGCAGTGGATTACCGTAAATGCTGCCGCGGATTGGCGCCGTACTGAAGCGCAAATCCGGCGCGCAGTACGGCACCAATCCGCGGCAGAATAAGCCGTGTGACGGGGCCTTATTGTCTGCCTCTAACCTTTTTTTTTTTTTTTTCCTTCTTACAACCAATTATTTTGTTTTTACTGTAATTATTGTTTACTAATAAAATAATTTTTCAAACTAAGTTATTTTGGGTGATTCCTGTTCTTTTTCTTCAAGTTTTATATTAAATTATAAAACAGCACATTTATTATTGTGTAGTTAAGGGCCATATAAGTTATTTGTAGGCTGGAACATGGGAGGGCTTTTCTCCGCAAACAGCGGAGAAAAGCCGTCCCCCGACATCCTCCGACGGCCGAGTGCACGGCCCGAAAACAGTACAAATACCGGTCAGGATTTCCGACCGGTATTTGCACTGTGCCGTGGGGACGCGCCCTAATAATTTTCTATCCAGAGCACAGTAGCGTCTTCAATGTCTTCTATGTGTTATATCTCTCGAAACTAGAATGACACCCAAGAAACCTTGATGAGAACCTGTGTGTAATAATTGCTAGCGTAGGAAATCTGGGGCACGGGTGGCATTAATACCATTTTGACAGGTCAATGATCTTGATTAGGTGGGAAGTGGAGACACTGTAACTTGAGATGACTATCTCGCTTTAGATTTTTTCCACCACAACAGCCATTCAGACAATGCATGTCTTCTTCTGCCTGTTCTGCCATTGAGGACTTGGATTTCTGTTGGCCTCTTCATAATCAAGTTCACCATAGATGGCCCTGCCTAGAGTACAAGACTCCAGGCGGTATAGCATTGAAAGGTCACTATCCAACAAAGGAAGTGTCCTATTCAGTACAAAGTGTACAGTAAAAATAAAATGGAGCTACTATGACCAATAATATAGAAGAGCAGTTTATCCTGGCACAGGAAGATAGCTATGCAGAACAAGTTGTACAGATAGATAGTACAGGACATAGAGAGCATGAAGTAAATGAAGAGAGCAATGGGCATCTGTTCACATAAGGCACAGAAGTGAATCAAACAAATAATAACTGGTTCTGTACCAAAATGTGCCACATTACTAGCTCGTATACAGTATTATCCCAGTCCTCCAACCCCATATTGCAATCAGGAAAAATTAGTGGCATACAATGCTTCAAATGTTGCTTTATTTTCCCCCCATCACCACGCAGCACAAGAAGGACTAAACAAACACCAATATATCCCTTAATATTGCAATAAAGTGACAATATTGTGCTCAGATAGCAGGCTTTATGCAGGTCATAGCAGGCCTGAAGGCCTTTATCATGCCCACAATTGCCATGACAACTGCTAAGCAGCCCGAGAGCTTGTCTTAGAGGGGGTTGAGTGGATGACGGAGGAAATCACAGCATTTGAGAGTGTAAATAGTTGGGATTGAAGTAATCTGTTATGGGCTCTGCTGGCAGGTGTGAGCTGTAATACACAGCTGGCACATGATACATATGGTGCAGGCTCAAATATGGCCATGTCATATTTCCCTAGCACACATCTGCCTTACCGGTGTGGTGGATGTTGCCGAGATGCTAAGTAGTATTATCTAATTCCCAGCCTGTACACAAGTCATATCAATTCTGGTCATATCAGTCCCCACAGAAGTGGTTGTGGCTATTATGATCTTTGTATTCATGGATGACCTTTTTAGGGGCTTATATGAGCAAGGTTGATGTTATTTCTGTAGGGGCTGATAAGCAGCACCCCCCTATACACACCAGAAGTTATATGAGCCACTTGACTAAGCATTGCCAATCACAAGGCATTATGGGAAAGGAGCTGGGAAGCTCACTGCGCCCTCTATTGGTTTTAACAAATCCTCAATTTACTTCTGATTCACTGAATCTTTGAGAAGCAAAAAGGAATATTAGTCAAGCCAATATAGCTCATCTACATACGCCGTTTCGGGGTTTTGCCCCTCATCAGTGTAGAGCAGAGCGATACTGGCTTGACTGGGTGGGAGGCAATGAGTGGATGAGAGAAGGGGAACATCTCTCGTTCCCCTTCTCTCAAGCATTGCCAACTCAGAGTGATCCCTGATGTCAAGTGCAACACCCATTTAAGTCTTCACACCTCACCCCCAATCTGGATGCATACAGACTACATAATAATCCCCGGTGGAATTTCTTACATAGTGAGGTTGGAAAAAAACATCTGTACATCAAGTTTAACTAAGGTGGGGGAACAAATTTGAGCTAAAATGGGTTGAAGTCCACCTGCCACCATGGATTACTCTGTAGTGTGTATGCACAAAGGTGGCGGGTAAGGAGACATTATAGAGGAGCTGTATGCTGCAGGTTGGAGTTGGATAGGCATTAAGCAGAGCTAAGTGATGTCACAAGGCTAAAGGTAAGATTAATATAGGATAAATAATGACAGATACAAACTCAATGATGAACCATGCCGCAACACCACCTCAAATAAAGCATTGTGAAAACTAGTATAAATTATACAGAGAGAAGGCAGGCAGAACGCTGGAACCAGTGTTCAAAAAACTGGACACCATCACCACTGGTGGAAAAAGAGCTGCAGCCTGAAGCATTGCAAATTTAAGGATAATCCCCCAAATCCTTTATATTCTATGAGAAGCCTAGTGTTGCAGATGTTTATGCAGTGATGTATCTATAAAGCATGGAGTCCAAAGACCTACAACAAACTGCCATCTGCCATACAGCCCGTAATCAACAGATCATCAATCTAGATACATGCATAGTCCTGTATACATGTGATTACTTATATGGGAGTGCACAGGCGGTTCATGGAGTAGGCTACTGCTGCATGTACCATGTTGTTATGTAGTGCAGCCTTAGTGATTCCTTTACAGGAGGGATTCCTCTAGATATCTATGTGTTTTATTGGCATGGTGCTACAGGGGCAAATGGGATATTGATGGATTGCTGGGAGAACCGCTGTTCTGCTGTGTCTGTGCGTCCACATCATTGTATTGATTTATAAGCTGTCAATTAATGTTGTAGTTTCCTACTGTTTAAGCCTGGAGCATAGGACTGTTTTTTCTTCTATTTTTTGTGAAGTAGCTGGAATCATAAGATTTCCCTAGTATACATACACATGTTTTTATGCATATAGGTTAGAACAAAATGGTAACATGTTTTTACTGGGCTTCAAACACATGCACATAATAATTGTATGTCTACAGTATATAGCATAGGGAGATGACAGTACATACATAATCCTACATGTAACACAGGCAGATAATACAGTACATGTAGGACAGGTCTCTCGAAACTAGATAACAATATAATACATATAGTATGTTTTGAGTGTAGTAGTGTACAGTATAAGTAGCAATACAGTACATGTAGTACAGGTAGAGAGCAGTACTACAGGTATACAGCCGTACAATACTTGTAGTACAGTTAGGCGATGTTCACACTGCGTTTTTTAGATACGTGTGTGTGTACGTTTTTCAGACCCAAACACGTATCTAAAAATGTTCCTGTGTGATTACATTAGTTTCAATGTAAAACACGTATCTGCATTCAGACGATATGTGTTTTACATTCTTCTTTGTGTTTAAAGGATCCAATCAAAGAATTGACTTGTCAATTCTTGATCCATTTTATGCATCACAAACCCCAATTTAAAACTAAAGGTTTTTTTTTTTTTGCAATCCAAGGTCGATAAAAAACATACCCATTTAAATAAAAAATGCCTGGTTTTTTGTACTATTAAACCCATTGGTATTTCCTTTTGGGATAAATAAAACACCTTTTTTCTTCCAAGTGTGTCCTCCAAAATTTTTGGGATTCTTTTTTAAAACCCTTTTTTAAAGGGAAATGTTTTGTTGATCTAACTAGTTTAAAGGGGACCTACGTGGCCTGAAACGCGTTAGCCATCGCTAGTGGTCTGTTTTTTATGTGTCTCCTGCACTAAATAAAGAATCTGCTTTTATTGGAAGCTGGGCGACATCCTTGTTCTTCGTTCTACACATATTAGGCATGAACCTGTTTCAGTCTAAAACTCACCGTTTTTTGCCCATATTTACAGGGAAAAAGAGTGGTTTTAGACCAAAACTTTTTTATACAGGGCCCCATTGTCTCTCAATGGTGACCCATCTGGGGGGTGAGCTGCTTTCTTGCATTTTTAAACCCACGGATGAAGCATTTGGTACAGTAGTACAGCCCTGGAGCTATATATTGTACTACAGGAAGCACATAATACACACTTTTAACAGCTAGATAGTAGTACAATAAATGTAGTACAAGTAGAGAGCTTTGCAGTAAATGAATTACATATAAAGAGCAAAACATGTATTACAGGTAGATGACATTACAGTGCGTTTAGCACCAGTACATAGCAGTACAGTAGATGTAGTAGACCTAGAGAAGTACATACATTATTACACAAAGGGGGCATAGTTGCGTCCACATAGTACAACAGAAAACAAAAAGTAAAAAGTGTACAGACCCGAACAGAAAGTAATGTAGTATAGAATTCACAATACATGAAACATAGGGCAGTACAATAAATGAAGTACAGATAGAGACAGTACATACATTGTACACAAGAAAGCAGTAAGTGGGTAGTTAGGTGAAGAAAAACGTGCATTTATACTAATAACTGTTCGTGCATTTACCAGGCACCAAAAAGCACAGACCTAGACTTAGTGTCTTTAAGAAAACAGGGGATGCATTGGATACGTAAGTAGTAAAACTAGAAAGCATAAGTACATGTAGTACAGCAAAAAAGCAGTAAAGATTTATATGGGAAATATAGCAATAGTAACAAGATAGTGATAATGATAATAATGATTGCAGAAAATTTTTAAAGTACTGACAGAGTCAGTACTGTACTATGTACATTTTGGAGGAAGTCGGTAGAAAGAGTACAAGTAGTGTTTAAGAAGTAGGGTATATGTATTACACATGAAAGCAGTACATACATGAAATAGTGATATCAGAAATTTATAGATTTAAAAATTAAAATAAATATATTATATAAATAATTTTTAAAATATATATAATACATTTAAAGGGTAAACGTCAGTTTATGTAACCAGGTAGAGAGCTGAAGTATTAGCAAAAGTAAGAGCTGAAAAACAGTAAAGGAAGAGAAGGGGCGTTCAAAAACGGCACAGACAAATACCGGTAGTTTTTTTCCCCGATGGTATTTGTCTTTTTTTGGCACTAGGAGGAATTTTTTGTCCGCGTTTCGGTTTTACCACCCCCTTTACATAGGGCTTCCCCCCAACAGGGGGTTTTATCGATTTTACAGACGGTTTTCGGATTTGAAAATTGTCTGTAAACCCACTGTCAAATTTTTTCTAGACTTAAAAAAAAAAATTTTTCATAGTTCAACTACAAGGATTTTTTTGCCGGGCGTTTTTTTATGTTTTGACCCGGAGAAATAAAATACAGTAGCTCGATAGATAGCATACAGTAAAATTTTTAAAGGTAGAGACAGTACAGACAGTGTGCAACCGGGGCAGTGCAATACATAAAGTAGAGATCTGAAGTCAGTGCCATAGCTACAAGGGTCACTGCACTTGACCCAGCCATGCAACAATCAGAGCACGTGCACACATATTGGAAGTGAATGGAGGGTGAGCCTTTTCTGTGTATTGGGATGACAATGTGAGAAAGTGAAGAAGAGTAGATCCTGTGGAGCTCCAGAGCGGCAGTGGCAGGGGACTGGGAGGTAGGTATAACTTTTTCTTCTTTTCATCTGCAGCCTAGCCCCCATGTCAAATTTATTTCCCCCCTAAGGATAACCCCTTTACATAGGAATAATTTTCCAAAGCACACTACACCAGGATCAAATAGAGAACATATTGCTAAAAAGTAGTGGTCCATATCCTTGAAGAGCCATTATCCAGGGGGCCCAATCTAAGGTTTTACACCAGGGGCAATGAGTCTTTAGCTATGTCCCTGCCTGGAACAGTACAGTACATGAAGCATAGGGAGATAGCAGTACAGTCAGGGGCGTTGCTAGGGTCCCAAACAACCGGGGCTCGGCCCTTTGTGTTAAGTTTTGCTCAGTAGTCGGGGTTCACGCGCATATTTTTCACGCCCAAGAACTGCGCTTCTATCGGGGGGACTGTCCACATCTCTCCTCCACGTACAATACCATCGATTGTACGCCGGAGAAGACTACATGGTATTCCAAGCTTTCATAGAGAGCGTATTAAAAGGGCAAATACACCACAAAACCACCCCGCAATTATTCCATGGGTAACCGTACACCCTTTGTCTGCTGCAGCAGCTAAAAAACGGACGCATCCTGACGAATGAATCGGGTATCAAAAAAATTATATTCAGATCACAATTCATCATCAGGCTGAAGTTTTATCAAGTGTAAAGGACAGAAACACGGCAGGAATATGTTTAGAGACTCAAATTGGGGTAATATTGTGGATATGTGTGTTTATAACACAAAAACCTCAACAACATGATATACAGTACATACACATTCACATAACAAGAACACGACATATGCATGCACACACACATATATAGTATAATAACACATATACACAAATACTAATATATATATATACACACACACACAAACATGCATACACATATATATATATACACACACACATGCACACATATACACTCATCGGCCACTTTATTAGGTACACCATGCTAGTACGGTTTGGACCCCCGTTTGCCTTCCGAACTGCCTCATTTCTTCGTGTCATAGATTCAACAAGGTTTGCAACCGATGCTCAATTGGTACCAAGGGCCCCAAAGAGTGCCAAGAAATATTCCCACACCATGACACCACCACACCAGCCTGAAAAACGTGAACAAGGCAGGATGGATCCATGCTTACATGTTATGTTGACGCCAAATTCTGACCCTACCATCCCGAATGTCGCACCTAGAAATCTGAGACCTCATCAGTACCAGGCAAAACGTTTTTTTCCAATCTTCTACTGTCCAAAAAAAAATTTCGATGAGCTTGGCAAATTGGAGCCTCAGTTTCTGATCTTTCTATCTGAAAGGATGGCTCCCTGTGGGTGGACTTTCTCTGCTGTACCCATCTGCCTCAAAGTTCGCCGTACTGTGGCGTTCCAGATATGCTCTTCTGCACCTTGGTTGTAACGGGTTTGGCCAAATATTGAGTCCACTGTTGCCTTCTATCAGCCGAACCAACTGCCCATTCTCCTTTGACCCTTCTGGCATCAACAAGGCATTTCCCGCCCACAGACGCCGCTCCCTGATGTTTTTTTTACTTTTTCGGACCACTTCTCAGTAAACCCTAGAGATGGTTGTGCGTGAAAATCCTAGGAGAATCAACAGTTTCAGAAATACCAGACCACCCTTCTGGCCACCAACAACCAGCCCACGTTCAAAAGGCACTCAAATCACCTTTCTTCCCCATACTTATGCTCGTTTGAACTGCAGAGATTGTCATACCAAATTTTTTCTACATGCCTAAATGCCCTGAGTTGCCGCCATGTGATTGGCTGATTAGAAATTAAGTGTTAACGAGCAGTTGGACAAGTGTACCTAATAAAGTGGCCGGTGAGTGTATATATATACACACACATATACACATACATACACATATACACATACATGCATACATATAAACAACATATAACACACATATATTACACAACATTGCATACATCACAAACATAAATACACACATATGCATACACATATACACATATACACAATGCTTACACATATATTATATACACACACAACACACACGATAATAAATATACACACGACACATGCACTACATATATACATAAACTACCACATACCATCATACATATATACACATATACCAAACATATATACACACATGCATACACCACAAACATATATACACTCACATGCATACACAAATACACATACTGTATATAACACACATCGCATATAAACACATTAAATACAATTCATATTTATGAAGAATATGTGGTGTTGCCCTTATTATAATCTAAGCGACAGTTCTCTACAGTGAGGCTACACACTCCACTTGAGACCATTCCCAGGGCACCTGTGGATGATGATGTGATGCTGCTGCTGCTGTGTCTCCAGGCTGAGTAGTTCATGGCCGGACCCCGGAGCACAGCAGTGGGCGGACTTCCTGACTGCCAGCGCTACTCGGTGGCTCAGCGCGGCTTGCAGCACAGGAAAGTCCTGACAGTCAGGAGCCACAGTGTGTGGACAGGCGCGACCTCCTCCCTTCTAACAACCGGCAACGTGGTGCCAGTCGCTCTCCCCTCTGCCCTCCCAGCACTGAAAAAAGCTCTGAGCTGTGTGTTTAGAGGATTCACATACAGCTCCGGAGATCGTCGGAGCAGCAGGCACATAGCAGCTGCCTGCACCTGACGATCTGAGACCAGGCACAGGCGGGATTGTTCGGGGTTTGTTCCCCGAATAAACTAGCCTAGCGACGCCCCTGAGTACAGTACATGTCATACATATAGAGAGCAATACAGTACATGTAGTACAGACCTAGAGCCGTACAATACATGTATTATAGGTAGAGTGTAGCAGTGTACATTGTATGAGAACAGTACAGTACATGTAGCATAGGGAGATATCAGTAAATTACAGTACTTGTAGCACAGGTTGTAAGGAAAGTGACCACAGGAAAAGTTAAGGGGGTGTTCACACCATAAACTTTGATTAAATATTGATTTATTTTTGAAGACCCTTAGGGCCACATGTATGAAACGGTTTTGGTCTAAAACTCACTTTTTTCCCCATAGAAACTTATGGGCAAAAAAACCCAAACCGTTTCATACATGTGGCCCTTAGTGTGAGAAAAATTAGCCTCTTGGGTCAAATGCTTAATTATGGTTTGCTTAATTGTTTCATATATAAACGTTTTGTGTGATGTATCATGTTTCTCACACAGGTATATAGCAGTACAGTTTATGTAGTACAGGTAGAGAGCAGTACAAAAAATGTAGTAAAGGTAGAGAGCAGTATTGTACATATAGTACAGACCTAGAGCAGTACAATACATACAGTAAAGGTAGAGTGCAGTAGTGTAAGTTGCATATAGTATAACTAGAGAGCAGTACAGTACATGTAGTGCAACCAGAGAGCAGTGCAATACATACAGTACAGATCTGGAGCCAGTGGCGTAGCTACAGGGGTCACAGCATTTGAGGCAGTGATCAGAGCCAGCACACATATTCTAAGTGAATGAAGAGCAAGCTTTTTCTGTGTGTTGGGATGAGAACCCCAAAGTGAAGAGGAGCAGATCCTGGAGAGCAGCAGTGGCAGAGGACCAGGTAAGTATAACTTTTTCTTCTTTTTATCTGCAGCTTAGCCCCATCTCAAAATAATATTCCTCCACTGGATAACCTCTTTAAATATGAATAATTTATCACAGCACACTACACCAGAGCCAAGAAGAGAACCTGTTGTAGTGGTCCATATCCGTGAAGAGCCATTGTCCTGGGGATCCAAGCTAAGGTTTTACACCAGGGCCCATGAGTCTTTAGCTATGCCTCTGACTGGAACAGTACAGTACATGTAGCATAGGCAGATAGCAGTACAGTACATGTGGTAAATTGAAGCAAAAAAGCAGTAAAAGACTGAAACGTACGGCTAAGCACGAAATCGAAGGAAACTACACAGGTAAAGGCAATAACATTTAGACTTTTGAAAAGGGGCCCCACCAAGTGCTTACACTAATACAGCGTCCAGTGATTGGATCTACTTGACTCTAATTTCTACTTACACTTTTTTCAGTGAAATGTACATGGTAAATGGCTGCTATATAAATTCAGTATTAAGTGTAAATTATTATCAAAAAGTGAATCAATGTATGTGTCAATTTCTCTTTACATGTGACTTCACAATTTCGCAGAGGGCGCCTAGACCAGACTAGGGCACTTTAAGATTATGTTGAAATATTTATACTAATTTCTTTTGAAAGTAAAGATAAACCTGGTCTGACTGCAAGAATTTCCAGGTATATTACACCTCTTCCTGAAATGAATGATGGCAGTTAATGGAAAGTTTATTTTTGAGTGGACTCCACCCAGCTTTTTAATGATGACGAATAATAAAAAAATGACGCAAGGCGGGCCCATGCTTATGTTGGCGCCAATTGTTTACCTTTTAAACTCAAGGGTTTCCCCGAGCATTTTGTTGCTGCATTAATGGTTCAGTGACCTTATGTAAAATTGTTGGAGTTGCACCTGAATGCAGCATGCCAAGCCAAGATATAACATAGAAATTATATTATTCATACTTTCTACTTTAAGCAAAATTATTTCTACCTTGCTTAATGTACTGAAAAAAGATTATCTTCATGAAAATTCTGCATTTTACCGCTTGTGGTGAGAAGGTGCAGATGTTACACTCTAGTACATACAGTGTATATACAGTGGGTACGGAAAGTATTCAGTCACCTTTAAATCTTTTACTCTTTGTTTCATTGAAGCCATTTGGTAAGATCCAAAAAGTTCATTTTTTTGCTTATTAATGTACACTCTGCACCCCATCTTGAAAGACAAAAAAAGAAATGTAGATATTTTTGCAAATTTATTAAACAAGAAAAACTGAAATATGTCATGGTTTGGAGCTGCATAGATGCCAACATGTAGTGTGACATATTGAAGCAGAGCATGATCCTCTCCAGTTGGAAACTGGGTCGCAGGGCAGTATCCAACAGGATAACGACCCCAAACACTAGTTTTTGTGTACTGGTAGCAGTACAGCAGAATAAATGCTGTTCTTCTTTGTTTTAGTGTTTCTATGGCAAAAAAAACATTCCGAGCCATTGTTCTATGGGAAAAGTGCCATGTAAATGGCATAGTTAAAACATGTTAACCAACATGTAACATCTGCATGATGTAATACAATTATAAACATGGAGTGTGTTAACATTAGTGAATCACCTTATAGTTGACTAAACATATCCACAGTGCCCTGTATACCCTTAAAAAAGTATACTTTTGGTATACGCTGCAACACAATATGTTGGCATACCATTTTTTCACTATGAGTAAAAGCTAAGAAGACTACACTACTATAAAAAAAATAAAAAAAAGTATACTGTACACAAAGGAGTCCTATTTTAATGTGTGACTTCACAAATGAATACAAATAGGCAGTATTTAGCCAGTATACCTCCATCCATATACAGGCAATATATGTTGGTATACCTCTGTCAGAAGGCTCAGACTTGAAATGAACAGAGCCTTATTCTAAATGATAAAATGGTAGCATATTAAACATTAGAATGACTGCATCACTTTAATAAAATGTCAGATAGAAGTTATTATGTGCCAGATTGATAACGGTGTAAGTAAATAATCTTGCCAGTAATACCATTACAACACTAGCATTTGCAAATGTCATGACTCTGGAAATGTGCATTAGATGAGGTCATATTGTTAGTTATAAAGCGCACGTAGAAATTGTAGTGTTCACTGAATGATAAACACTTCCATTGATATAAATCACATTCTAATATATCCATTTAAAGATTAGATTGTAACGGCTATGACATACTGGCTTCTGTTTACTGTTGATAGTTTGCTGCAACATTATGGTTTGGTTTTGCCTTAATTTCATGTTCTTACATAATATGAAACATCTGTGTGCTGTAATAAAATTATAAACATAGGGAGTGTTAACATTACATTAGCACCTTATTTTTTGGCCAAACATATCTACAGTGGCCCCTACACCCTCCAATAACATATACTTGTGACATACACTGGAACAGTAACATGTTGATGATATGTGAAAAATATTGTTTACAAATTTTTTTTGGTGGTGTGTGTGTACCCTCTAGAGTAGTCATCTTGGGATATAAAATGGTCTTCAAATGGTTGCAGATAGTTCAATAGACAGACAGATAGAAATATTACATATTTACAATAACAGTCTTATGGAGTTCACCCAGTATGCATTAGTTAATATCTGCAAAACGTTGTCCAGGTAAGGACAACCAGTAACAGAGTCATGGGTTCCTATTGCTTATTGATGTTTATGGGGAGTGATTATTAGCCCAATTCTACAAAAAAAAGCTACTGCTAAACAAATTGCTGGAAAAGCCAATGGTAGCTATGATAGAAAAGTGCCAGAATAACAGTATGTTGCAGTATGCTGCATAGCCACACCCCAATTAGGCACATAAGCATCAGACATGTAAAATAGAGCAATGGAAGAAAGTGACCTGGACTAAAGAATAATATTTTATTTTACATCATGTAGACGGCTGGATATGTGTGTGCCATTTACCTGGAAGAGATGGCACCAGGAGGCAATAAGGGAATAAATCAAGCCAGCAGAAGCAGTGTGATGCTCTTGGAAACCTCATGCCCTAGCATTTATGCTGATGTTACTTTGACAAAGCAACTACCTAAACATGGTTGCATCCCTTTATGGCAACAGTGTTCCTTAATGGCAGTAGCTTCCTTTAGCAGAATAATGCAGTCTGCCACATTGCAAAAATTGTTCATAAATAATTTAAGGAACATGACAATCCCTTATTATAACCCCTTAACGACCGCTCACCGTGTTTTGACGGTGGGCAGTGTAGGTCGTTCTTCCACAGCGATGTTGCTGCAGAAAGAGGGGTTTTGTGGCTCCCAGCGCTGCAGCTGCGCTAGGAACAGAGCTGTGGTTGACAGCTCTGTTCCTAGAGCAGCCTCTGTAAGCGCCGAGAAGTAGAGGTAACTTCTGATCCCCAGCGCTTAACCCTTTGATTTGCATGGTCTGTGACCACAGCATAAACAAAGAGCTTTCCCCTGCTCTAACAGGTGATCGGGACTCCCAGTGACCCGATGGAGGAACAAATATACAGTCAACCCTGGGGACCTAGAATAGCCCCAGGACTGTCTGTACAGCAAGCCTGCAATCAGGGCTCGTTGTGTGATGCCCTGACTGCTGCCTGTGTAAAACTGACACAGATTGTAATGTATCAGCATATATCAACATGCTTATACATTACTAAGTATAGAAAATCTGTTAAACAGTTATCCCTTAATAGGATTTAAAAAGAAAAACTAAAAAACACAAAAAGTGTAGAAAAAAATTAATAAAATAAAAATAAATATTTAATAAAAAAGTTATTCTGCCTACATTACACACACACAAAAAAACTACTTATAGTTAGTATCCACATGACCGTAATAACCTGTAGAATTAATCCAACGGGTTATTTAGTGTGAAATGTGAAAGGTGTAAAAAAATAAATAAAAAAAACAATAGAATAAATAAAATATTTTTAAAAATATCTGCAGCAATTTATTTGTAAACTTAAATTACGCCCCCCAAAAATACAACTTCTCCCGCATAAAACAAGTCCTCGTACAACTGCATCACTTAAAAGATTAAAAAAGTTACGACAGTTGAAACACAAGGAGGCAAAAACTACAAAATTTAGCTGGTTATTAGGTACTTATCAGGCGTTCGGCTTAACCGGTTAAAGTGTTGACTTGGCCTCAGTTCTCGATCCAATTGAGCAGGAAACAGAATATTTGCTGCTAAAGCCTTGACAAAATTAAATTCACCTTGCTGACTAAATCACGTCAACAAGCTTTTTTCTTCAACAACATAGTCACAGTTTGCATATATCACCAAAATATCACCATTTTAAACTTAAACTTTAAGAAACAAAGTAAATTGTAGAACAAATTCACATTGACATCCAATAACACACACAAACAAATCCAATGGCTGATCCCCTACTGATCAGGAATATAATCAGAATATCTGATACACCCTAAGATGTAGGGCCCTGCCTGTAACTGCATAAGGGAAATACACAATGAAGCCTAACTCTAAGGCTATGTATCCACTGTATCGGAAAAAAAAACAGCCTGAAAGCAGCCGTTTTTTTTCCTGATGCAGGACCGAGGTTTTTGTCACGCCTTGTACAAAAAACACGGTCACTTCTCATTTTTTTGACGTTGCCCATACAATTGTATTGTATGGGAAGACGGCAAGAAAACTAAAAGCGCTGGTGTATTCTACAACATGTTTTATGTTACGCCGGCGCCAGAAGACGAGCAGAGAAAAGATGAGCTGTGGAGACTACAGCTCCTCCTTTCTTTTGCCATCTATGGGGCTGCAGGAACGATCATATCTTCGGCGCTTTTAAAAAAACTAAAAGCGCCGAAAATACAATCGTATTCCTGTACAGTGGATACATAGCCTAAAACCCTAACATGTCCCTAAAAGGAGAAATAAAGCAGGGAAGGATGCCAGGGGAGTAGAAAAGGGTCTTTGGCAAACCAAAAGATACTGGGCCACATGTATGAAAACTGGCTAGTTCTATAATTCACCTTGTTGCCCATGGCAACCAATCACAGCACCCATTTCATTTTTCCAGAGCACTATATGAAATGAAATGGGTGCTGTGATTGGTTGCCATGGGCAACAAGGTGAATTATAGAACTAGCCAGTTTTCATACATGTGGCCCACAGTTTTAAACAGAATGTAAAGTCTAATTAACACTATTACAAACATTAGTATGAATAGACATTAAGACAGCTGCCATATTTATAGTCCATAGGTTGTATTAACTTAAAAAGATACCAAAAATGCTATAAACAGAGGCAACTATAATATCAAAACTAATACTACTATGTGATCCCAAAACAAACAATGTTATCATGATCCATATATGCCTTAATATAGACTAGACATCTTGGTGCCTTTCATACACTCAGAAGTCTTGTGGAGTTCATACATTGATGTGCCAAAGCTGGACATAAGCATACTCAATGTCAGGCAGGAGGTTTTAATGTGACGGACTGCACAGTAGATATTTCATTTGTGTTTATGTGTATATACATATGTACACACACAGCCTAATCACATTATTATGACAACTCCCTACCTAAAAGTCAGCAGCTCATAACTCATGAAGGAAATCACATGTCCTGAGCTAGCTTGGTACACATATCTCTTGTTGCTGTCATGGGTAGGAGAGGGGACTTATCAGAGTTGCAAAAATGGATGATTATTGATATTCGGGTCAGGTGGCAGTATTTCTGAGGCCACATATTTTTCTAACTGTTTACATGGTGGAACTGTATTGTGAGTCGACAAATTGCACTATTGCAAATAAATGACCTGGAAACTGTGGAACACCATGTGCCATTGATGTAAAATGTGAACACTGGCTACAAAGGTATGTGAGGGTAGAACCAGTGGGCTCACAAACATGAGTGTAAAACAATAGTTTAGTAAATTTTATTGTGTATGGGGCTTATGGTATCTTCACTTCTACTAACAAAGTTGCATTGGCAGAAAAGGCATTAATTTTAATGACAATTTTGTAACTGGACCTAAATTAATTGGTAAAGGGTTGTTCCAATAAGTCACATTTCCTGCTTCATCAAACGGATGAACATTCACATGTTAGACAAGAAACATCAGAGAACAAACACCTTGCAACCACTGCTGAAAAAACACAAGCTGGTGGTGGTAGCGTAATGATCTGGGGAACTTTTTCTTGGCCTTTTCCTGTCCCATTAATTCATAGGGAAGGCAAACTCAATTGATTTGGGTACGAATCCATCATTGCAGATCCTGTACATCTATACCTGCTGATTATCTTCTCTGGGGTCGATGGGATCTTCCAGCAAGACAAAGAGACGTATCCCATGGCTAGAAATGACTGACAGTTGGAATTTATGACCAAGACTTCCCCAGACATGAACCAAACTGAGATATATCTGTAGGACCACCTCGACTGTTGTGTTCGCTTGTATGGATCCACCCCAACACTAACTTTAGCAGCTGTGGGGTGCACTGCAGTCAGCATGGCTGTAGAAACCTGTGGCAACCTCCCAGGACCTCATTGAGTTACTCCCAGCCTGTCCATCTGCCCTCTGTGCTACACACATCTGTAGCTTTGTATATTAGGTCATAATAATGTGACTCGAGGGTGTGTGTATAGATAGATAGATAGATAGATATGCACGCTCCAGAAACATTTTCAACTCACCATTCCTTTTAATAAGTTTTAAATTTACAATAATATACCGCCATATCCAGTACATTTTAATACTTACATTACAAGGATTTTCTCATCACGCTGTTTCACTGAGTCACAAGCAGTTTTTTACTCACTTTGTATCATCAGTCTGTGGATGGTTCTATAGCAGTGATTAGCATATTCAGCTTCTCTGTAAGTAAGCCATTACACTGACAAGTGCAGGAGATGTTATCTCTTCAGTAAACAAAAGGTACATGTGCTGTGAGGAAACAATGTTGTGCTGTGAGGACTGAAAACAATGGCTTATCTGTAATCTTGTTAGAGATAATTAATTTGCTGGCTACTGATCCATCTGTCCATGGTAACATCACTCCTTTTTCTCTGCTCTCTCAGCTAATCAGATAACAGAGTCATGGTCAGGGAGCCAGTTAACCACAGAGATCTATGTGCACACAGAGCACATAAAATATCTGTTATCTCATGACTAAAGTAAAATCTATTGACCAATGTATTTAGAAAAAAGTCTAAAATTACTTTTCATGTTGTCAAGTCTTCAATTACTTCATATTGAAAGCTAATCTTTGTAGTGAGAAACCCCCTTTAAAACAAAAAGTGACAGTGGCATATTGTAGCTCTTTTTATTGCACATGACACTTCTTGTTTAACGCAGCAAGTCTTTTTATTAAAGGGGTTGTCTCACTACATTGATTCAATTTACCACAGTCCTGTTTTCTTGGTTTCATTTTGGATTCAGGGGCGTGTTTACTGGCTTCCACTAGGCTGCAGTAGTAGACAGGTCTGTAGCTATAGCAACCAGTGCTGGCAGCCTATCATGATAGATCAAACAGGTCTGTAGCTATAGCGACCTGAGGAGCTGATGCTGCCCATAAAAGAGGAGATATCTCACAATCGGTAGGATATTGTTAATGGACATGTATTACAAAGTGACTTGTTTTTGCAAGATCTTTAACATAAAAAGCAATCCTTGTAGTGAGATAACCCTTTATATTGCTCAGATAACATGTAAAGATGTAACACCCAAAGTGCAACCATCGTATTTTTGCAGCAGGAAAATGTTGTTATGTTTTTCCTTTAACACATTACCATGTTTAGTGTACAGATGTTACTAGTCATCTTTTGCTAACCAGTCTTCCTTGGAGGACTGGCAATTTGTCTAGGTACTGAGGCAGGAAAGCATCCTTACAACAGTCCATTAACTCAATAATAACGTTAGACAGTTGTGCGCTTACTACTGAATGATGTATGTGCGTTAATCCAGGCATCATGGGAATCACTCATGTTTCAAGAGTCTTCTTTTAGCCAAGCTAAGACATGACTGTACTTTGGATGTTCATTGGGGTGTTTGGTGACTTCAAGGTTAAAAGGCACCTGTCACATTGAACATACAGTGTGATCTGTGAACATCATGGGCCACATGTATGAACCTGTTTAGGTCTAAAACTCACTTTTTTGCCCATAGGTTACTATAGGCAAAAGAGTGAGTTTGAGACCTAAACAGTTTTCGTACACGTGGCCTCATGTGAGAAAGCAGGATAAACTGAGTAGATTAATACTGTATATAGCATTGAGGAAAAACATTCAGTATATCTTGAATTTTTTCATTTAAATCTCTAGTCATTAGGATTCCAGAGGGTGGTCCTTCTTAGTGATTGACAACCATCTCTGTATGCAGGCTTATACAAGCAAAGTTTTCAGTCATTGAGTAGGACTTCCCATTGGACTCCTAAGCATGGAAAAGCAATTTCAATCAGTAAGTTACAAGTTATACTCCATCTTCTGCAACAAAAGTAAATGTCAATTTGCTCAGCTCTCACTGCTCTATGACATATTGCCATTAGATTAAAGAGCACCCCCGACATATTTTGCCAGGCTAGATATTCCTGAAAAGTTTCACCGTTGCTGTGTTTGAAGTCAATAGTCCCAGAAACTATTTTCAGACTAAGACATTTAGGCATTATTTTTGTTTTCTTTCTTGTCTCTTCTTTACCTGAAATAGGTAGGTGTATCTTTTAAGAAATTCCCCAAATAAAGTAATTCTTATAACATCTCCCTTAATCAAAACAAGCAGTCCCAGTGCAGAACTAACTAAATATAAAATATATATTTTAATTTTCAATATGTCATGTTAAAAATTATAAGGGACATGTAGGAAAACTGTCTAGGTATAAGACTCTCTTTATTGCCCAAAGCTCCCCTTTCATTTTTTTTAAGATCACTATATGAAATGAAAGGGGAGCTCTGATTGGCTGCTATGGGCAAAGAAAATCTTAGACCTATCAGTTTTCATAGATGTGCCATAAGTAAAAATAAACAGAACAACATAAGGTATATCACGTAAAAAGGTATTGTGTAAACAATAGGCCATAGTCAAGTACTTCCATAATGAAAATAGCAAGGGAAAAGATACAATGATGTCTTCAAGGCAGGATGATGCTGTAGTATGGAAAAAAAGTACAAATCCCAAATTGTACCTGTAAGGCCCTATGCACCTAAGAAATGGGGTAAGTGCTCTGGGTAACCCCGCCAGGATCCTTAAGCCTATTAAGTTGATCACATACAGACGTGCCAAAATCTGTGTGACCATCTTGTAAGCAGTCACTTGTGTTGCTTTTAAGAGCTTTTCTCGCCATGCAGTATTACAGCCACAGCCAGCTTTAAAATCACAGTTGCTATTCAAGCTGTAGGTGGATTTATAGCAGTTTTTGACATATCAGCTCTGCTGTTCTTAGTTATTCCTGTTACACTGAAAATGACTGCAAGGGATGTATTATCTGGTGTATTACACCAGGCTATAGAGCTCTAGTGAGTGTTTACTTAGCTAAAAGCTTTCAAACTCCGTTACTAGAGATAAGATTCTGCAGGTGACTCACCATGGACAGACTGAGTGACTGACAGCAGCTTGGAGCAATGAGAGATTAGAGAGAGCAGGGAGAGGTAGAGGGAGAGAGATGGTTGGTAACCAGAGAAATTTGTGTACTGTAAGAGAAGATAAAATCTTCTTTAACTCCTGGTTAAAGAAAAATCAACAAAGCAATATATCTAGAAAAAGTCTTCAATTATCTGTCACTATGTGTTTTAAAGGTAATCATTGTAGAAAGAAATTCGCTTTAAACGCGAGAGATGCAAGACTACAAAGGAATTCTCCAGTAAGGTGATTCCTATAAGATGTTAAAGATCACATGCACCTGTTGTATGGCGTATGTTGGCAAAACATCTCGCCTACTCTGTAGAATAATCAGGGAGCATCTATGGGTATGCTCATCAACATAGAGGGCTAAACATGGGGCGATCCTAAGGTAATGTATTTTTCGGTTATTGATTCTATTCATGTGTCCCCGAGGAGAGGCGATCATGACAAGATGCTTCTCCAATGGGAGACATTTTGGATTTTTAAAATCAAAATGGTGTCACCCATGGGATTGAATTAACAACTACATTTTTGATGTTTCATTTAATATGTCTGCAGTCTCTTTTTGGCAAATTAAAGGTGTATTTGTAAGACACAGTTGGTTCAAGTCATATGCCCTCTCAAGCAGCTTTTTATACCTGTCTATTTATTGTTTGTCTCCATAATCAAGTACTCTTTGCATTAGGTCCAAGTCATGTGTTCCTCTAAACAGCCTCCGTTTTCTTACTTATGATTTGTTGTTCATTTCCTGATCATAGCACCTGGTACGGTATATGTGGTGTGTTAATAGCCTACCTATATGAACAGCATATCTGCCATTCATTCCACTAAACCTTCCTTTCTTAGTGAAGTATTCTTGCTGTGCTTCTCACATACGAGACACATACCAAGCGTTCCCAGTTACCAGGATAAGAGATCCACAAGCTGGAAAGCGGACGTTACATACTCTGGGTTTTCTGTGAAGCTGTGGCATTTGAATACAATGCCAAGCCTCTCTTGATGAAATGATGTGTCGGTGCACGTCGATAACGTAACACGCATAGCATGATCACACACTGGCCATATTGGAATTCTCATCACAACCTATAATATATGTACATAGCTTGCGCATTACATCATCCATACACACCGGCCACATTGAAATCTTCATCACACCCTAAAGTATGTATAAAAGCATGGGTAAGTAGTCACTATCTGCCGTAAGCATATTTCTGAATACTGGAGCCATATGCCCCAGTCCTCCTCTTATTATTTATTTTTTATTCCACCACAGGGAATTTTGAGTTCCTGATAGGCTATATGCACAGGAACTTTTATTATTATTTATTTAATCTGCCTATTTTGGGTTTTTGCACTAATCTTCTTTTCCCCTTGTAATTGTCCCCTGAGGAGATCTGTATATTTGTAACAGATAGGGTGGTGTAATGGCGGCACCCCAACTGCATTCACCCGTTACAACCACCCTTAAGAGTTCTTTTGAATTGCAGGGAGAGGCGCAGTGTTTGAGACGTGTGGTGCACCGGCGATAATCAATTGACACGACAACTGTTCTGGGAGTGATGAGGCTTTTACTCTCATCCTTAGCGGCTGTTGCAGTACATACAGTGCGCTCGTGTCCCAGCACCTAGCAGCTTCAGCATCCACACACAGCTAGCGAGAGGGGTCTTCCTCTTGCCCACCTCACTGCTCTACCTGACCTCTCAGTGGCTTCTCCACTATGGCTCAGACCTCCTGCTGAACTTCTTACTGCTCCCCAGATCTCTGCCTTTCTTCCAGACACTCACTGACTCTAGAGTGCGGACCTCTCCCCGGCCTCTTCAGGATTTTCTCTGCTTTTAATTGTACAAATTGTAACTATATACAAGGACATGGCTTTCTACTCTCTCTGAACGACAGCCAATAATATCTTCTACCCCTCATGGCTACTGCAGCTCTGAGGGGCACAATTCTCTCTCTCCTGTCACTGTCTCCTCTCCTCTGACTGACTCTTAGTTGTCACCAACTGCAGTTTCCCCCACTGCACAAGCTGGCTCCCCTTCTGCTTAGCTCAGGTCCACCCCTCGAGCTTGCTGATTGGCTGCCCAGCTCCTCCTTACTCACAGCACCCTACAAACACAGGCCCAAACTGCCTGCCTGAACTATTAACTGTGCCCTTGCCATAACCAGGCCACCCTACTCTCTGGTTTCCCATGGCAACTTAATACTGTTAACAACTCAACACAAGTATAACCCCTTACATATATTTAGGGGAGATTAAAACATGTTGGGACATTTTTGAGCTATAGGGTAAACTTTGTAGAGTCAGGTTCCTAATGGGGTCATCCGTGTTGGAGCAGTTACCCCATATGTTAGGTGCATAGAGAATTACAGGTATAATGGAGACATGTAGGTCTTTTTTTCCATGCTACAGTATCATCCTGCCCTGAATATATCATTAGTAAGCTTGTTCCTTTTCTTACTATTCATTCATGGTGGATTAGTTATCTGGTACTTATGATCACTATTATGTGTATTATACTTGTTGTTGGTATCTGTCATCTATAGATGTAAAGTTTTTAACACAACATATTAAAAGTTATTTTATATTTAGTTTCTTCTCCATTGGAATTGCTTGGGTGTCTTTTTTCTATAATTTCTGTGAATTCCTATTTCTTTTGTGTACTATTCATATACTACCACTTCGCAGTGGTAGTATATGAATGTATTTAAGAAGGTATTTGCATTTGACATGGCTGACATAGTTATTTGATAACTTTGTTACTTACCTAAATGCAATGATAAGTAAAATGCATGCTTTACTTACATGTTCATGTTTAATATTACATAAAATTTAACATAAAATTTTCAGCTAAGGATATTATTGATTGAGAAACAATGGCAGATCAAAGCAACAATCTTAGTACTGTCCTTGCAGAAATGTTGCTCTATTGGTTCTTGTTCCTATCTATGATTGTTACGGGTTGTGGTGGGAAGGCACTTAGTAACATAGCTCTTAAATTATAGGTTACTGTCCAATTGGCAAGTATAAAAAAACCCAGGAACTAATTCAAGGCTCCATAACCTCTCAGGAATTATTTCCTGTATCAAAATTTGAGTTGATATTGTTATCAAGGGAAATTCCATCTTTACAACTCAATACAAGTGTATTCACCTCCCAGCTACAAGACATTTAAGGTCAGTACAGGTTTTCAGCCTCCTGGATGTTTATGTACTTGTTGCTACAACCTGTAAATCACTTTATAGATTATTTTCTTTCCTTCTGTGCCTCCCTCTTCTCTCCTGTCAGCTTAGTAATCGTTTTCAGGTACTTACTGTTCTAATTTATTTGACATTGTTGATAGTGTATTACTCAGAGAGCATGAGATCATCACATTTGGCTCTGGCACATTTTTTTACGCAACTAACAAACATTAATCAGAGAAAAGTAATTCATGATGTATTTATATCCGGTTCACACATTGAGTACTTACATTGTTTTCTCCTATAAGCTATTATATATATAATCGACATTCATTTACCTTGGTTTGTCAAGTGGAAGGAGGTATGGGGAGAATTAGTCCCCGAAGTAAACAAAAGGTGCTAAAATCAGCATGAAAAGAATGTCTTGTGACTTATTATACCTTTAAATCTGTACTAGCTCACTGTCCTATGTGGAATGAGGGTCCTTTAAATATTATAATAATGATGTTTTGATGTTAAAGTAGTCATGTCATTGCTCTTTTAAAAGAAAAAAAAAAAAAGGTAAGCTTCACTTGGACAGTTACATGCAATTCCACAATATAAACATGACTTGGTCAAATATCCAAACATAACATCCATGTATTATCATTTGAGTTCAAAATGGTGGGCATTAATAGAGAGTATTTCCCATTTTTAGTGCTGTAACAGCTTCCACTCCTGCAGCAATGGTTTTCACTGCGGTCTTTTAGAACATGGCTGCAAAGAGTCTACATTTAGCCACCAGAGTACTATCCAGATTTGCCCCTCTTTTGTGTCCCATTCCTTCACAGTCATCATTCAATTCTTCCTAAACCGTTTAATTGGAATGGACAACACACATTTACACAGAAATCTACCAAAATCAGATGAACAAATGGTAGTGTTTGTTTTCTCTGGTTATAAGTCCAAAAATACTTATAATTTCATACGGTGATCTTAGGCTTGTGCGGTTTCTCCATCATTCAAACTCAATTCATTGAGCTCCTAACAAACAATACTTGTGTTAGCAACGTGTCCAGTGCCGAGGTTGTTAGGAACAGAGAGTAGCGCTGCCCCAGACATATGATTTTTATATGCTACCCAGTTCACATGTTATTCGAGCTTGCGGAATCCACCACTTGGATTGGCATCTTTACAGCCCGAACTTTGTAATACGCCCAATATCTGTGGGCGGGTGGGGAGGAGTGCGGGAGGCAGGGCGTTCGAGAACCGAAGCACAGCTACATATTTGTAGCTTCGCTACGGCATTTCTTGGCGCATTACAGCTGGAACAAGTATACCACTTTAAAAGTGGTATACCTGATCCCAAACTGTCGCACGAGCGCTAGAATGCGCCTGATTTATGACCCGCTATAGAGTGGGTTCATAAATCAGGCATATTCTACACAAATGTTAGGGGCATGAAATTTGGCGTGCTAACACCAAATTTCATACATGTCGCCCTAAGTGGCATAAAGTAAGTCACATAATAGAAAGTACAAAGTTAGACTAGACACTTCAAACATACGCTATATTTATCAATACTATGATAAATGTGGCACATTGTAAGACTATCTAGTCTAATGTTACACTGTCTAAAGGTTAGACCGTATTGATAAATCTGCCCCACTGAATCCTAAGAAAGGCAGGGACACAGTTACTCCTCTTTTCATAACTTGTTTTGATAACAGAAAACTTCTGATAATCCAACACTTTGGAAAACTTCTGCACTGTGATATTTGAGTTTCCATACCCTTACTAGACATTTGATAATTAAGTACACCCCCTAGTGCCTTATGAATGAAGGTAATTAAGTATAATTTACAATACATGAAAAGTTATGTTACTTTGCAAATATATTGGATTGCTTATCTTGATATCTAGAAATGAGATCTAGTTCAGCTATTGCAGAATGTTAACAAGCTTGTTAACAAACGAAGCCCTTAGGGCATGTCTCCATGGGAGAAAGAAAATACTGGTCGGATTAGCCAACAGGTATTTGCTCTGTTTTGCAGCCGTGCACACGGCCAAAGGGCAACGGCTTTTCTCGGCTTTGGGGACTGCTGCACGGATTTTCTATAGAGGTCCATTTTAGCGGGTTGACAGTCGGTTTACAGACGGTTTTCAAAATCAAAAACCTGTAAAACCATCCAAAACAGGGGCGTAGCTACAGGGGGTGCAGAGGTAGCAGTCGCTACCGTGCCCTGCAGCCTGAGGGGGCCCCAAAGCCCTCCTTCCCCATAAGAAAATACCAGCATTGTAAATGGAACACGGTAATTGGGGGGCTCCATTTCACTCTTTGCACTAGTGCCCAAGAGCTTGAAGTTACGCCTCTGGTCCAAAAACCCTCGCCGTGGGGACAAGCCCTTACATTTTACCCATTTATACTTTTTATTGTACAATATCTACAGTATGTGCAGTAAGGAAAACTTATTCTCACACTATATTTTAGGAGCTGAGGTATGAGATTGGTAGAACAAGCTCTCTGCAGACACAGATCTGGAAATAAAACAGGAAGATTGCAGCATTGATGTTTATGGAACTGCAAAAGCAGGTATAGACTACAATATGGGATTAGTGCAAAGGTAGGGGCTGGTCACACAAAGTTTTTTGTATGTTTAGTGTATACATTGGAAGGCTTTAATGGCAACTGCTTAACACATACTTCATGAACTGTTCAATAGCTTTACAAGAAATACTCATTAAATTATAACATTTTACCCTATGGGTGATGAATGCCACTGTTAGGCATCTATTTAATTCATCAGTCACCTATGGGGTCTTATAACATACATCTAACAGATACATCATGAAAAGGCCAGTGGAAAGCTTTATATCCAACTTTTTCACGGCACACTGTAAATATAAACAAAAAAGTGATCTTAACTACTGTTATTCACCTTTTTATATACATTAATTTATATGTAAGGTTGGGTTAAAAATGTGTTTTTGGTTTTAATATAACATATATGCTGGGATATATATATACGCCTTAACATACTGTATATGTTAAACAGAGAATGTGACTGATGCCTAACAGGGGCATTCATCACCTCTAAACTAATATGGGATCCATTTAACAGACACATTGTGAGCTTGTTCATGACATATCTGTTAAGGAATACCATTATAGCCTATGAGTGATGGATGCCACTGTTAGGCATCTGTTTAATGCATATGTTACCTATAGGCTATACTGACATCTATGTAACAGATATGTCATGGAAAGCTTATAACCATCAAGTGGATTCTTGTGATAGATGCCGTACATTGGTATCTATTATCCATAAGCAAATATGGTACTCCTTTAACAGAAAAGGTTTTCTACCTATAGAAATAGCATAATGTACCCTGCTATTCCATACTTTATCTTTTCCAGCATACTGACCTATAATGGTCAAATTGAGATCAAAAGGACACTTTTCTGGCCCTTCTGTAACTAATGGGCCCCTATTAAGATGTCAATCAGTTTTCCTGATGTGCAGACTAAATTTAGGGAAAAATTGAAGTGCCAAGCCAGCCTAAAGTGTAAGATAGTGATGATAATTTAACCTTCAAAGTCCGTGTCCATCTTCCCAACCTTTTTTTTCAAAAACTGAAAAATAAAGCAACTTTACAAACAGTCTTGAATAAAAATGTCCTATAATTTTCAGTCTGCAGATCGCTATACACTCTATGCACTCTACTTTAGGGTAAGTGATCAAATGTATGTTAAAGGGGAATTTCTATCTCACTGATTACTTTTAACATGTAGGTAAATAAAGACCAACATTGCTGTTCTAATTTTGCCCACAGCCTGCACAGGAAGTGGGAGCTTGAAGAGGCCGTGAGAAGTGAAAGCCAGATGGGACAACACCTTTAAGGCATTGAGGACAGATGGAAAGGAGGAGCAGGATTAGACTACACAGTGTCACGATGTGCGCAGCAAGCCCCGCTCTGAACCATAGAAATGCCTGTGTTTGCATCTCTCTGTTCGGCCATCACTCACCTCTTACCGCTCCTGCTCCGCTCCCGCTTGCTATCTCTAACCCGGTGCGCGTGTACCGGCTCTTTAAAATTTAAAGGGACAGTGCAATGTTGATTCGCAATCACCAGGCGCTGAACCCTTTATTACCTCACTTCCTCCTACACTCACTGCCATTTTTTGGTGTACTTCCCTTTTGTTTTGATATTGTTATGATCCATATTCCTGGTATCTGATCTGTACTCTGAAACTTGACTTCTCTTGCTTGCCGCCTGCCCTGACCTTATCGCCTGATTACCGACTACACCTCAGGTTGCTTCTTTGGTACCAGGCTACTCCTTGACTGTCACCGCAAGCGCCACGTTAGGGGTAGCAACCTGGGAGTCTACCACAATAGTTTATTTGGTGTCTGTTACCATGGACACACTTAGGTGTGCATAGTAGCTGTAAACACACAGAATGGTAGAGTATTGTATTTCAATAGACCATTTTTACAATTGGTTGCTTTGTTATTCTATATCCAGTGAGAAAATAAAATAATTGCCTATGAATGTTTACATAGTCTTTAAGTAAAGTTGTCTAGATTTAGAATATCGTATTAAATTGGTGGACATTATGTAAATAGCTGCACCCATGATGGATATTTTTGTTTCACCTGCACCTCTTCAATAGAATTATGGGTAGTGGCACTTTGCAAGACCATTACATATAAAAATGATGTGCTACAAGGTGTCTAACAAAGGATTTAAAGGAATATTCTGTTTTTATCTATTTACATAACTTTTTTCAATATAATTCACCACATTTTTTTTTAATGACATATGTTATATTTTTGTGAAATTCAAATTGTAAACTATTGCAGAAAATTGGAAAAACTGTAATAAAGAGTTCAATGTACAACTTATTTAACTTTCTAAACTAACATGGCTGTATTTTTCCATTGAATGCTATGAAGAAAAAGAATCACTTACTACTCATGTTGCAGAATTGATGTGGATTTATTTTTTTCAAGCCTTAATAAGATATGCACCATCTTCTTCATCTCTTAAGTTCTTCTGCCTTGAAATAAGCTTTATGCGTTGCATATTTGCTGTGTATAATGTCTACAGCAAGGTCATCATGTCTGAGTTCATCCTAAGGGTGCATTCACACGGCAGTGGACAAATACCGGTCGGTTTATCCGGACGGTTTTTGACCGGTTTTGCGGCTGTCCCCACGGTCGCGGGGAGGAGGGGGCGGGCTTTTCTCCGCGATGAGCGGAGAAGAGCCCTCCCCCCTCCCATTGAGGTGTTCATATTCTGTCCAGAAACCGGATGGAAGAATGAACATGCTCAATGTTATTTGAGCGCCCCGAGGGCGGAAAAACCGCCGGGCGGAAAACCCAGTCCCCACTGCACGGGTTTTCCATAGAGCCCAATTGTGCTCATTTTCGGCCGTTTTTTCGTGCGGTCTGAAAAAACGCAAACCGGCTGAAAAACCGGCCGAAAACCCTTGCCGTGGGGAGGGTTCATTCATACAGAGGCATTATTTTGGTCACTATTTTGTATCTGCATTTGTGAGCCAAAGTCAGAAGTAGACACTAAACACAGAAGTCAATATCTTACAAGCGAGCATCCTCTACCTTTAGAGAGAAGGTTTCTGCACCAATAAAGAGGGGACTTCTTTATTGTAAGTGCAATTAGAATGTGGAGCTCGCTGCCAGAGGAACAGGAATACAATTCACTAAAATAATTCAAAAGATGCAATTCTGGAGTACAATAAAAAATGCAAGTTACTAGATTTTTGGGGAGAGGGTGTTGATCCAGAGATTTATTTTGATTGCCAGATTTAGAGTCAGGAAGGATGTTTTTTCCTTCCCATGAGTTTTTTTCCGTAATCTGAATCACTACTGCAAAATAATAATATGAACTAATTTGATGTATGTCTTTTTTCACCCTTTCAATGTTACTATAATATGCATATGCTTCTTTGCTTCTTTTTCATTGTCATCCATCCAATACATAAAATTTACTAAAGTACACATAATAATATATAATTTGTTAATGTAAAACTTTGGGCATGTCTGTTTCTCTCTTTTAATCACATAAAGGAACAGTAAAAAATGTAGTGTGATTTATTGTTGTTTTTGTTGGCTTCTTCTTGTACTGGAATATTAACCCCTCAGCCAGTTTTGACCTTCTTGACAGAGCCCCATTTTTTAAATCTGACCTGTGACACCTAGGGTCACATGTATGAAAACTGTCAAGGTCTAAAACTCACTTTTTTGCCCATAGCAACCAATCAGAGCACCCCCTGTCAGGAGTGGCTGGGTGTCTGTCACTCACAGAGCTGTCAGCAGCATGAGCATCAGGGTGGGGATGCGAATCAGCTGCTGCAGCCTGTTGATCCCTGCAGCCTGAGCACAGCCTAGCCCTGACAGTACCCCCCCTTTTAGGAGGGGCCACCGGACCCTTCCCTGGTCTGGGTTTGTCCGGGTGAGCCTCATGGAATTCCCTCACCAGACGATCAGCATGGATGGATTTCGCCGGAACCCATGATCTCTCCTCAGGACCATACCCTTTCCAATGGCCCAGGTACTGCAGTGACCTTTGGGCCTTACGCGAATCTAAAATACGGGCGACTTCATTTTCTAACTCCCCCTCTATGCAAACTGGAGAAGGAGGCCTAGAGGGCGGAGTCACAGGCTGAATATACCTCTTACGAAGTGCACGACGGGACACGTTATGTATACAGAGAGAAGAGGGTAATTTCAGCCGATAAGCCACCGGGTTAACCACCTCCTGAACCACAAATAAACGTTCAGGTACAGGTGGAGGGCATAGTTCATCAGGAGGACGAGTTCTGGAAACCTTAGCCCGAGCGCAAACTTCACAAGATGCCGCATAGGCCTCAACGCTGGCACTGCCGCTTCCAGATAGAGCATCAGCCTGCACATCAGTATTGCCCAGCATGGTAAGGAGACATCTGTCAACACACCGCTGTCCCCACCTAATTTCTCTGAATTCCAGTCAAACACTGGATTATGTTTCTGAAGCCAGGGCAGCCCCAAAACCACATCAGCGGGCAGCCCCTCCATGACGAATAGAATATACTTTTCACTATGTATGGATCCGACCACCATCTCCAGCTCAGGGGTACAATATTGGATTGCGCCCCGAGATAGTGGAGTGGAGTCAATAGCCACTACCCGCAGTGAGTCAGATAGCGGTCTACAAGGTAGGCCCAGACGTTTGGCGAAAGACGCATCAACAAAATTAGAAGCTGATCCAGAATCCACAAACGCACTCCCAGAACCGGACAGCGACAAGTATGAAAGCTTAACTGGTAGCAGCAACTTATTAGATACAATAGGAAATACCTGCTCGCCTAGGTTATCTTCCTGCTGACCACCTAGGCGTTGGAGATGTTCCGACCTGGTCTTACGTTTGGAGCATTCCCGAATTCCGTGTCCATCTTCACCACAGTAGAAGCACAACCCCTGGATGCGACGAGTAGTCCACGGTTACTAGACGCAGTGACAGAAAAAGCCCCCACTTGCATGGGCTCCTCTGGGTTTAAATCGGAAACAACGGGTTTAGGGGTGACCATGTTGGGGACCACCGTAGGGGGAACCTTTTCCTGCCTTCTCTCCCTAAAACGTCTGTCCAGACGAACAGCTAGTGCCATAGCCTGATCTAAAGAACCAAGGGTAGGGTAAGCCACCAATAAATCCTTCACATGGTCAGCTAACCCTAATCTAAACTGGCATCTGAGAGCTGCGTCGTTCCACCCAGACGGAACGCACCAGCGACGAAATTCGGAGCAAAACTCCTTCACAGTCTTCTTATCCTGCCTCAAGGTGGTCAGCTGAGCCTCGGCCACAGCTTCCCTATCAGGGTCATTAAAAAGTACCCCTAAAGCGGCAAAGAACCTGTCCACAGAAGACAGTTCAGGTGAGTAATGCGGTAACGAAAATGACCACTCCTGGGGGGGGACCCTGCAGTAAGGACATAACAATTCCCACCCTTTGTTCCTCATTCCCCGAGGTAAGTGGGCGGAGCCTAAAATACAGGCGACAACCCTCTCTAAATGCCACAAAGGCCTTCCTGTTACCTGCGAACCTGTCAGGCAACTAAATAGGGGGTTCCACAGGAGGGGAATGTAATGCAGGGACCCTCTGACTGGGGGTAGCCTCCTGTTGTTCTACCCTCAGCGCCAGATCCTGGACTAGCTGGGTTAGCCCCTGCATCTGCTCTACCAGAGCTGTCATGGGGTCCATAGTGATGGTAGAGCAGTAACGGTTTCGGCCTGTGATAATGTCACGTCAAGGGAGGTGCAGTGTGCCCTAACTAGAACCCAGCCCACTGTCCCTGCCTATTTGATGTGCTGCCCTAGGCGGCAGACGGCAACTGGGCGACAGTCCCTGCTCTGCCTAAGTGCTGGGGCCGTCAGGAAATAGAATAGTAAGACAGTCCGGGTAAATACCAAAACAGGAACGCCAAAGCCACAAATCAGAACCAGAGGGATAAACGTAAACAAGCCGAGGTCTAGAGCCAAACGGGTGCGAGGTACAAAAACAGGAGACAAGCCGAAGTCAGGAGAACAGGCCGGGGTCAGGTATACGGATAAGCAAACACAATAACAAGTAACAAGGTAGCCAGGAATATCACAGGCGCTGCACTCAGCCTTCAGGGAGTTTAAATGGGATTCCTGGATACCGCCCCTGTAGCTGATTGGAGCGGCCTCCAGGTCCTCCCATTGGCTGGTGCGACACATCCCCTGTCAGGAGTGGCTGGGCGTCTGTCACTCACAGAGCTGTCAGCAGCATGAGCATCAGGGTGGGGTTGCGAATCAGCTGCTGCAGCCTGTTGATCCCTGCAGCCTGAGCACAGCCTAACCCTGACAGGTGCAGTGAGTGTATCGATCCCACAGGTGTTTCACAAATTTTTTTAGCGTTAGGTGTTGAAAATGAAAAACAAAAATTTTTCCAACAATCAGCAATTTTAGCTGGAAATGTTTCATTTTTATAAGGAATCATGGTAAAAAAAAATAATTTTGTTATGCAATTTCTTCCAAGTTCAGCAATACCATACATGTGGGTGTAAACTGCTGTTTGGGTGCATAGCAAGGTGTACAAAGGAGTGAGCGCTATTTGGCTTTTGGAACGCAGATTTTGGTGGGGCCATGTCGCATTTGCAAAGCCCCTAAGGACCAGAACAGGTGAAACCTTCCAGAAGTCACCTCATTTTGGATCCAACACCCATTGTGCATTTTGGACGCACAGGTGTTCCATAGCTTTTTAGCATTGGGCAATGAAAATAGGGGAAAAGAAAAAGTTCCGCCCTAGGTTATGTACTTCAATTTTACAGCGTTTGCTGTGCGGTGTAAATGCCAGCATAACTATACTATGCGGGTTGATACAATTACAAGGATATACATTTTATATAATGTTTTATTACTTTAACACAATAGAAATGCGTTTATAAAAAAATTGCGTTTTTATGTCTTCATATTCTGCTAGCCATAGCGTTTTTATTTTTCTGTATATGGAGCTGATCATTTGCATGTTTTTTGTGGAATGAGTTGACGTTTTTATTAGTCCCATGATGAGGTGCATACGACGCTTTGTGCACTTTTTATTAAGGTTTTTGTGAGGCGTTTTGAACAAAATACAGCAATGGCCGCCGCTGCCGATTGTTAAAGTCTGAAGTTGAAACCATTCGCTAAGCTATCGGCTTAGGACCTTGGCGATTGGCAATATGGCGGCGGTTCCGGATGCTAACTGTAAGTGTGTCCTCTGGACACATATGTAGTTAAAAGCTTTTGCAGAGTAATTGCGGCTCACTGGAGTACACAGTACAGTCTGCGTGACTATGTCATCACGCTGCGTGCACGGCCTGACGACGTCATGTCGCCTGTGCAGGAAGACCAGGAGCAGCTTCGAGGAGCAGAGGAAAGGTGAGTACTGTTAGTTTTTTATTTTTAATTGGCCCATTAGACCTCTCTACCTGCTGGGGGACTTATAACCTGCCTATATACCTGCTGGGGGACCTATGACCTGCCTATATAACTACTTGAGGACCTATAACCTGCCTATATAACTACTGGGGGACATATAACCTGTCTATATGTCTACTGGGGGGCATATAACCAGCATATATACCTGCTGAGGGACCTATAACCTGCCTATATAACTACTGGGAGACATATAAACTATATATTCACCTACTAGGGGACCTATAACCTGCCTATATACCTGAAGAACTGCTATGTACTGGTCTCTATGGTAACTGTCACTCTCTATGCCCGGCCATGCCCGCAAGGCACTGACAGCCTGGAAGTGTTTCTTACACTCCCAGGCTGTGAGGTGAGTTTACAGCAGCAGCGATCGGCCGTGGGTGAGGCAGCATGAGGCCAGCTGTAATATACCGCTGTTCCCATGTCGCAATCGTGCAGGCCCCGCTTGCGAGCCCGCACGATGTCCAGGGCGTACAGGTACGTCTATTTACAGGAAGTCACTTCCTGCTAGGATGTACCGGTATGTCCATTGTCAGGAAGTGATTAACCCCTTCCTGACCAGACTGCTTATCGGGTCCTAACCAAGCACATTTTTTATTTTTTTTCAGTTCATGCGAGTTATAGAGGTATAATGCTTTCTCACAGTTATACAAATAATTTTCTCATCTTTTTCCTGTGATTTTGGATTTTTTAAATTTAGGGCCTCATGTATGATAACTGTCCAGGCTAATACTTTCTTTATTGCCTATAGCAACTTGTCCCGGCCCCTGCCAGCGTTCACTTACCCGGGCTCCTGCTCTGTCTGTCTCCGTCCCCCGGCGCGTGGCTCTGCCCCTAGGGGCGCGCGCGCGCGCCGGCAGTGTGAATTGAATTGGTCAATGCCGGGCACTGCTCCTATTTAGTCTGGCCTCTTCCTGGCGGCCCTCGCCGGATCCTTAGTGTATGTTCCTTAGGAGAAAGCTGTCTAAAGAGTTCCTGTTTGCCTTTCCGTGTACCGACCGACTGCCTACGTTTACCGACCACGAACCAGAGCCGCCTGTCCTGACCTCCTGCGTGTCTACCGTGTACGAACCTGTGCCGCCTGCCCTGACCACCTGCCCCCCCGACTACGAGCCTGCCAGCCGTTCCTGTGCCTCGTACCCTTGGCCGCCACCGCAGGCAAGCCCCGCCAGTGGAAGTGACCTGGTGGACTCCCTCCGCAGCAAGACCATCCCGCTTTGCGGCGGGCTCTGGTGAATACCGGGACCCACTTAGATTCCACTCCCTGGTGTGGGCTTACGCCATCGCCTGCGGTGGTCCAGTGGATCCACCACCAGACTGTTACACAACCAATCACAGCTCAGCTTTAATTTCATATAGTGCTCTGAAAAAGTTAAAGGAGGGCTCTGATTGGTTGCAATGAACAACAAAGAAAGTCTTACACCTAGACAGTTTTCATACATGTCCCCCTTAATTTTCACTTTAGGAAGAGTTCAAATTAAAAAACAAATTCCTATTTTATAATCGCAAAAAGGTCTATTAAAATAAGTTTTCAAATTGTGTTTCTCTTTTCATAATGCAAAAGTAAACTGTGGGTGCACACTCAAGCAAACTGTAGAGTTATTGGTGCCAGAGCAAGCATAAGGCCCCCCAAGCCACCAAGTAATCACTAGTTTAAAAAAACCTCAGTTAGCACTCAAAAAATTGGTGAATTATCTTAGTGCTTAAAAAATTCATTATTAGTTGACATCACCGGTCAAAGCAGAGCCCCGCTTTTTGAGTTTAACTTCAGAAGAACATAACATTGTACAATGATAGCAAGCTTCCAGACAACAGCCCTTCTTCAAGGTAAAATTCTTCTGGTAGAAACTCCTATGCACATGGTGAAGTGCCACAAAATTGATTACAATGGGAAATGTCTAAGTCCTGGCATTACAATGCATCAGTATGTGGTGTCTGGTGGTGGTGTGCTTTTCATTATGGCCATTTTTATATAGATGATATATGCTCAGGTGAGTCACATTATTATGACCACTTTCTACTTTTGGTGTTGGCAGCAAACAGCTTATGTAGCAAGTCAAATGTTAGGAACTAGCTTGGTGGGTTTATAAGGTTTGCAATAGTCTGTCTCCACACATATCCCTCGTTGCTGTCATAGGTAAAATTAGGGATTTATCAGAGCTACAAAAAGAGATGATTATTGGCTTTTGGGCCAAGGGTGGCAGTATTTCTGGAACTCTGCAGTTTGTGAACAATCGGCGTGCTGCTGTAGGGAAAGCGTATTGTGATTGGACGACTGGCACTATTGTAAATAAGCAACATGGGAACTAAAGAGCCCCACCTACCACTGATGTAAGAGGTGGTCAGCTACAAAGGCATGCAAGAGTGGACTAACATGCTACACTGAAGCAGCTCATTGCCAAAACATACAAGGGAGCTACCAGATGTGTGTGTAAATCAACATTTCAGCAAACCCTACTGAATACGGGCTTTGGAACAGAAAGTTGGTTACTACTCCTCTGCTAATGAAGTTGCAGAAAAAGGATTCAATTTTCTAAGCAATATTGGAATTGAACCTCCACTGATTGGCAAAGGTTTGGCTTCTTCAATGAGTCAAGTTTTTTTGTCAGAATGTCAGATGAAAAATGTCATAGAACAACACTCTGCAACCATTGCTGAAAGAACACAAGCTGGTCGAGGCAGCATTATGGTCTGAGAAATGGCCTTACTGCATTCTCTGGGTTAGTTCATCCATGTGGAAGGCAATTTGGGTACAAATCCATTCTTGCAGATCATAACACACCCATTGTCTTCCCTGGGATGGATTGAATTTTCCAGCAATGCAACATGTCACAAAGCTAGACATTTTTGACCTTGGTTGACCAAGACTTCTACTTACTACCCTAGCCTCCTAATTTCCCAGGCTTGAATTCAATCTCACATCTGCTGGTCGTGTTTGCTCTATGGATTTTCCCCCATGTACCTTTCAACAGGTCTGCATATTAGCTGGTTATTGTTCAACTGTGTAGTTTTAGATCATGTTCGGTCACAGGGACAGGGCTAAAAGTTGTTGGGGGGGGCTGTAAATATTTTTTATTTATTAATTATTTATTGGTTTGAGTATACATTTATTTGTTAATTTATTGTACACATTGTGCCCCCCCTAAGATCAGGAAAAGACCTCTCAGGGGCATTTTTACATAAGGGTACAGGCACATTGCAAGGGTTTTTTAGACAGTTTTTAGATGTGAAAACCGACCATAACCCTTCCCTGTAGACGTTAATAGAAAGTTTGCTCAGAAGTCTAAACTGCATGTTTTTTCTACTGGGTGGATTTTCATACCAACGGAGTTGTGAAAAACTTGGAACATATATAATCGTCCAAGTTTTCAGGTGGGAGGTGTGCTATTCAGTGGTTAAGGTGGGAGACTGAATCCGCAAACCGCAGACAGAACCGTCCCCCAAAACCATTCAAAAGACGATAAAATACTGGCTGGATTCTTAAACAAAATCTGACCCGCATTTCACAACTTCCTTCTGGCTGTACCCTAATACTTTAGGTAATTGCTGCAACTGGGAGAGAAGGGAGCTGTGTTTGAGAGGGGGAAATGGGGAGCAGTCTTTGTAACAAAGAAGAGCATGGGACAGCAGCCCATCTAAAAAAAGGGAGCTTAGGTTGCCATTGTAAGATAAGGGCTATAAGGAACAAGTTGAATAAGAGAGATGATGTGGCAATTTTGTGGGAGCAAACTCTGTGAGAGGAGATTATAGGGCGCAGTCTATGTAACAGAGTGGGTATGGTGAACAATCTGTGAAAGAGATGGAGGAGCATTGGAGCAATTTCAGACTATAAACAATGCTTGCAGTTTAGAATTGAGATGGAGGACCGTGAAAGCAGTGTGAGAGAGATATGAAGAGAAGTTTAACAGAAATGAGCAATGGTGAGTAGTCTATTAGAAGTAAACATAGAGATCAGTGTGTGAGACAAGATGGGACCATTAAAATCAGTCAACAGTGAGGGTATGGGGAAGGGGGTGGAAATAGCAGTTTAGCTAGCCTGCATGCTAACAAATGGTTTCATTGGTTACATGTAAAGTTGAGAAACCATGCAATATGTTGATGACAGCTTTACCGGGTGGTGTTGTGAGGTGTGGTGCACCGGCGCTTGAAGCAACAACAAACAACATTGGATCCAGGGATCTTCAGGCTTTACTCATAGCACTTATCTTATGAACGTTACACTTCCCTCTTGTCACAGGATATCACATTCATCATAGCGTACAGTGCTAGACTTCCTCTCTTAAATTGCTCCCTTGACAATTTCCCTTTATTTTCATCTCTCTTTCTGCAGCATCCCTCCAGTCTTTTCTGTTACTGAGCCAGCAGCTCACCCACCTAAAGGACTTAATGGTTGCCTCGGCAAAACTACTCATGACAAAACTATTCTGGCCTGCTCTCTTCGGTACTACTCTTCATGACAGCCAACACTCTCTGCCCACTATGTACCTAATACGGGATTTGCACAATCGCCTCCTTTCAGTCTCCTGTACTTTTCTCTTCTTCTATCCTGTACTTCTGTCTTCCTCTTTGTCTTTCTGGTAAATCTGTGAGTAGTGCTGATACTAGAGCCCAGCCTGTCCTATCAACCGCCGGCTCATGGGTAGGAAGATCACCTACTTTAGTGGAACAGAACTAGAACTGTCCTCATTTACAAATCTGAGGAATTGGCTTATCTAAACCCCTAAACATAACTAAATAGATCTTGTCAGACATCCTCCTTATAACTGTCGCTCTGTAGCCCCTCCCCTCAGCAGTACACCGATTGGCTGCAGACCTAGATTCACTGTCTCCCAACTTAACTGTTGCACACTGATTGGCTGCAGGCCTAGCTTCATAGTCTCCCCACTTAACTGCTGCACAGTGATTGGCTGCAGAGACAGCTTCATTGTCTCCCCACTTAACTGCTGCACACTGACTGGCTGCAGAGACAGCTTCACTGTCTCAACACTTAAAGGAGTTGTCTCCCTACAGAGTTTCATAGGATGCATGAATGAAATACTCTTGTCACTTCCTGGTTCAGACTGACTGTAATTAGCATACAGCTCTGTGGTGTATTCAACTCTGTGTTTTCAGTTGCTAATTAATTCAGATTAGCTCAGAAGCTCTCCAGAACTACTAGCAGGAGTTTTTATCTGATCCCTCAAACAAGAGCCCTAATTAGTGCTGTTTACTTTAGATAAATCAAGCTTTTTACTGCTGGCCAGCACAGTGCTGCCGCGACCTGTGTGATGATGTCACTCACTGCTATCACATAGAACAAACAGCATGGGGGGAGAGATGTTTATAGGTCAGTCACTGAGGGAACAGAAATAGCCAGGGAGGTGATAAATTCCTTAACAAAAACAGATGAACAAAGCAATATATTTGGAAAATGTCATTATTTTGTGTTCCCTACATTTTGATAGCCATTCTTTGTAGTGAGACAACCCCTTTAACCTTTTGGATTATCCTACTGTAAACATCAAAATACACTTCTCACCCTTACATACAGACCACATTGGAGCTCTGAACACCCTGCCCACTCCTGCTGTTAAGACACAGTTGATAGAGCACATAGGTGGTCGATAATCTAGGAACCCATCTGTAGACAAGAAGGATAGATAACCTGCTGTATCTTTGAAATAGGCACAATCAATAGAAACACACTTGCTCAAATTTTTTATCTACTTTTTCCTACAGGATTAAAGTGAATCAATAGGATGGAAATACCCATGTAACCCACTATCTGCCCTATATCAGGCATCCTCAAACTGCATCCCTCCAGCTGTTGGTAACCTACAACTCCAATCATGCATTTATATAATCTTTACCAGTGGGAATGACGGGAGTTGTAGTTTCCCAACAGCTGGAGGGCCGCAGTTTGAGGATGCCTGCCCTAGATGAACAAGGATACAAACATTAAGCATAGTGCCATATACACATTAACTCTTCTTGCTAATTATAATGAAGTCTTTGACGATATGTTTCAAAATGTATATGTCGCTGTTTTGAACCTCCCAAAAGAAACAGCATTAAGGTCTCTAACTTCCCCACTCACTATCTACAAAAGGTAAGAGAGAACACTGAATGTGTCCTGATGCTCAAAATATAATAATAAAGAATATATACCAATATCCTGATCAAAGATGCCCTAACATTGTAAACTAAATGAATAAGATAATATCCAAAGTACATAAAAGTGACCCTTTGAATCCCATGTTCTTTTTACATTTCAGACTTCCTGCTATTGCCCTATTTGAAGTACTCAATGGGAGATTTTATTTTATCTCAGATTTCACATTTCTCCAGCTGACTGGCTCCATCTACAGCAATGTTTTCCAAACATTTGTTCATGAATTTTATGTTTACTACAAATGTTATGTTTTATGAAGGGATTTACTGATGTGTTCATTATTGATATCAAGTATCACTGAGCTCTTCATATATAAAGAGGAACTTTTAAAAGAAAACTGTCTAGCCTGAAAACCTAGAAGTATATGTGTCCTGTATAATATTTGGATATATGTGTACCTAACAATATTTTTGAGTGCCATTAAATATATATTACAATTGTAATACTAAACTGCAGGATTTATTGTCCTAGTTCTTGAGTTTTATACATTATAAATGTTATAGCAAATAAATTATAGTCCTGGAGACAACATTTCCAAGTTAATAAACCTTCATTTCAAACTTGTTGCACATGTCCATATTAAAACAAGATTGCCGGGTAATAACCAACCAGCCAGATGCACTGGCACATGTGAGTACCACTTACCAGTACATTGAAGGCAGCCAGCTTTATTATACTAAACAAGGAAATAAGGGCTATATTGTACCATGTTTCTGTGTGACAGATGCAGTTTCTTTTGTTGACTGGCAATTACTGTTTCATGTCAAAGACAGAAAATAGAAGCGTATGAGTTACATTTTCGTGATTGGTATTGATTTAAAAATGGACAAATTTGTTTCTTCTTGGTAGCTTGTATGTAAGCATCTATATTCGTCCTCCTTGCAGCTGGTGTGAAGAGCAGCAGTGCATCCTCCTATTAAACTATACTAATTAGAATATCATATCTTTATCATGTATTCATCGGTGCCAGTTTGTACAGAAAACAAGCTATGCTTTTAGTGCATCACATAATGGTATGATTTAAACTGGTCATTTGCACAATTTAAGCTAAGCGTATGATTTAGCATTTTTGCAGTTCTGTAGAAAATACAGATAAATATAATGCTGAATGTTTAAAACCTTAATCTTAAACACGTGGCCTGCGGCTGTCACCAGGGGCCTGCAGGGCACCGGAGTTCCCAGGGATATCGGAATCCTACTCTAACTCCACTCCCAGTTGTTTAACCCATTAAATGCCACTGTCCTTCATTGATACCCATAATGTGCAATTGCAGGATGCCAGAGGCTTAAAGAGAACCTGTCACACAGATTATGGCCCCCTGGCTGAGGACAGCACAAGCTAGTGACAGACCTTCTGTTTCCAGCGCTGTGCCCCTTATTCTGTAAAATGCTTTTAGAGCATTTAATGCTCAAATCTTATTCATGAGCAGGTTGTTAGCCCCGCCCACCAAATGCTAGCCCCGCCCACTGACTGTTATTCACCTGGTTCTACCTATTCAAAGTAATAGGTTAGTCAGTTGTGAGGTGGGTGGGGCTAATCTCGGGTGGGCGGAGCATGAAAAACTGCAGATTTGAGCATTAAATACTCTAAAACTACAGCATCTTACAGAATAAGGGACACAGCACTGAAAACTGCATGTCTGACACTAGCTTGTACTGTCCTCACCAAGGGGGGCATAAACTAGGTGACACGTTCTCTTTAACAACTGCCTTTGGTCTGTCTGTGATGTAGGCCTGTCAGTCTGTGCCCATAGGCAGTTGGCACAATGCACTGCAGTATAGTCTTGTACTGCAATGTCTTAAAACAGCAATCGCTCAGGTAATACAAACCAACCTGTCCCTGTTATACATACTTATCATGAAAGAAAAATAAAAAGATAAAAATAGCACCCATATTTGTCATTGACAATAATTTTGTATTGTTTTGAATTTGAAAGGAATGCATCCTGTCAATTTTTTATTATGTGCAGCCAATTTCCCCAGCCAATTTGAGACCCCTGGTTTAAACCTTCATCATAGTAAAAGATAGGAATCACTGATATATCAGATGACGTTTAAACCTTTTAAATATCTAAAAGTAATGTGCAGATTTCAGCCATGTACTAGTTTTCCAAAAGCTTCTTATATGGGTTATCCAAGTGTTATTTTATTTAATAAGTTTAAGATACCAGGGCTGGTATAAAATTAAAAAACCTCATGCTCTCCTTTGTACTTAACCCCATTTCAGCAACTACGCACTTGGCTCTCTTCCTTCCATATCCTGTCACCCCTTTCAATCTTCTTTTTATTTCTTGACATCAACCCTTGAAGTGTTCACTTCTGAATAGGGATGTCAGGAAATAGCACATGACCACTGCAACTACTCGGTGGCTGCAGTGGTGACAATGTGACAACAGTGGACATAAGGCCCTGTTCACATGGCGGATTGGGGCGCGGTTTTGGCCGTGGGTTCCGACGCCTTTTCCACGGGCAAAACCGCGGCCAGTTTATTAACATGGTTTCCTGTGGGAAACCGCGTTAATATTCACACGTGGAGAACCGTATTATCAATTCTCGACAGGGAGTGCTCTGCGCAGCAGCCTATTAATTTGAATGGGGGCAAACCCTCGGCGCAAGCCGCGCCCCAAACCACGCCCCATCCACGGCGAGACCACGCCCAGCGCCCGCGCCGCAAACCCGCGTCGGGAGATATGAGTTTGTGGCGGGGCTCGACGAGGTTCTGGCTGCGGGAACCGCGGCGGGAGCCACGGCACAACCTGCGGCCAAAAACGCCATGTGAACATGCCCTAAGAGAACAGAAGAACAATAAGAGCAAGGTGGGAGAGGCTATGCTTTAACAGGGGCAAGCACAACGAAGACTATCAGCTTTTTTTATTGTATTTCAGCCCCAGCATCTCAAAATTATTTTAAAAATAACACCCAGACAACCCATTGCTTTTTGTATAGCAAGTGTTTTAGTAAACGTAATTTTTTTTAGTGTTTATGGATTTTTTTATGCCCTGCTAATTCAATTAAGCCAGATACAAAACAAGAGAAATAATATCGAACTACATAAAAAAGGTCAGTGGGAGAATTAAGCCACGTGAATTTATCTGTCCTGCTTTATTTTTCGATAAAAGCCTCTCAAATACATATGACTGGAGCACCGTGGCTTCAAGTAGTCTGAAAAGGCTCTTGGTGGCTGCCATCTTCATGTAATTATGTTTATTTTGCTGCTCTGTCAAAATCAAGTGGAATTGAAGTATAATATCCCGGCACCTTCTCTTCTAGATACCCAACTGGGAGTTTAAACCAGCTTTTGTTTGTTGAACTTGCCTGCATTTAATACAGAATTATGCTGTATATTGTAGTGCATAATAAAGATTTTTCTATGGACAAGATCTTGCGATTCATTACTGTATATATCTTGGGAAAGCACAAAGATGTGTTCCTTCACCCTTTCTTTTTTTTCTCTAGGGAAGGTTTCTAGGGACCAAGGGCCACATGTCTGAAAACCGTCTAGATCTAAGACTTTTTTTATTGGCCATAACAACTGTTATGGGGGCTGGCGCGGGTGCCGCGGTGCCCCGCGTCCATGCCCCCGCTGCCCAGTCCCTGGCGCCAGTTCTCTTACCCGTCCACGTTCCTGTGAACGCTGCTCCTGCCTGCCCCGGCCGCCGCGCACGTACCCGCTGCTTAGGGCGCGCGTGCGACGGCTGGACTGGATTTAAAGGGCCAGCGCGCCATTAATTGGTTATTGACGGCCGCTTTTCCTATATAAGGAATACGCCCCCAGCACTCTCTGCCAGTTTGTTGGTGTGCGTTCAGTGCCTTTAGAGCGTGTTGGAGTCTGTATTGATTACCTGTGTACCAGTCCATTCCGGTACGTTTCCTGACTTTGCCTGTTTGCCGCCTGCCCTGACCGTCTGCCTGTCTCTGACCACGAACCTCTGCTGGCTTCCCTGACCTTCTGCCTGTCCCCGACTACGCCTCTAGATTATGATTTTTTATCACGCCGTACCCCAGCCGCCATCGCAAGCAAGTCACGTCAGGGGTAGCGACCTGGCAGCCTCACGCCGCAGCAAGTCCATCCCACTTTGCGGCGGGCTCTGGTGAATACCAGGGGCTACTTAGAATCCGCTCCCTGGCGTGGCTTAACTATCATCGCTTTCGGTGGTCCAGGGAATCCACCGAACCCTTACAACAACCAATCAGAGATCCCATTTCATTTCATATGATGCTCCGGAAAAATGGAGCTCTGATTGGTTGCTATGGGCAACAAAGAGAGTTTTAGATCTAGCCAGTTTTCATACATGTAGCCCTATGTTCTTTCCTCTGATGTTCCATATTGGCCCTCTACATAAAACACTTAAAGGGGTTATCCAGCTAATAGAATTGATGGTCTTTCCTGATGACAAGCTGTTAATATTAGATTAGTGGGAGTCCAACTCCTGAAACATTATTGTATCTTAATTGATACCTTAAAGGTATTGTGCAACAACAGACATTTATCACCTATCTACAGGTGATCACTGGGGGTTCTGCTGCTGGTACCCTTGTCGATCACTAAAATGGGGTCTGAAACTCCTCGTCCTACCTCAACGTGCTCGGACAATGAAGAAGGGCTTGAATGAAGCAGCAGTCAAACGTGCACTACTGCTAAAGTCTATGGAAGCAATGGAGATGTCCAAGTACCGTGCTCAGCTATCTTCATTGTTTCCATATACTTTGAATGGAGTAGCTCCAATTGAACCATTCCTTGCTGCAATGAGGATTTGGAGCCATGTTTTAGTGATCGTGGAGGTCCCAGCAGTGGTACCTCCAGCACCTATCTTGGATAGGTGATCAATGTATTTTGTGGTACTACCCCCTTTAGTATTCATTCACACTTCCAACTATCATTACAGATTTTTTACTAAAATCAGTGGGAATCCTTTTATTACCAAACAAGAAATATTGCTACATTAAATAATTTTAACATATCTTTGGAAATGATACAAGATTTCCATCATTTAAAATGTTATAGTTTTCAATGGTATTTTCAGCAGGAGATCGCTGATAGCATGATAAACAATAAGGACTCAAATACAAAACAGTATGACTCTGGCCCATGCTATGACTTTGAACATCTGGATAAAGGTAGAATCCTGATTGATGTGTATAGATGCAACAAAATACAGTGATGAATTATATTTTGAAGAAAATGTGGTGTTGTAAATCATCATCAAGCAGGGTGGTGGCAGACAGAATGTGTACGCTGATTTACGATTAGACTGGCAGCCTCACCCCAAATTTCACCAGCAAAATATAATAAAATCCTTATATCCAGAAGGCTACTAAATCAGGGAAAGGTTTATTGCAAGTCATTCATAAGACAACTGAAGCTTAGTGTTATATTTTCCATCAAAGGTCTTTCAGATGACACACTGTTCATCTCAAACAAGAAACCACCATAAAACTTGCATAAAATCCTGAGATTCTAAAAGCATATGTTGACTTGTGTCACAAAGATCTGCAGGTCGTAGGATTTCATTACACTCTCATGGTGTTAATAAGGGGAATGACATGCAGTACACAAAAAGCCACAATTCAATTATATGACACCATATATGTAATTGATAAATTGATAACCAAGTCAGAGGTTAAATATCAACAATGGGAGTACTATGTTTATGTACCACTGGAAGAAGGTACTGCTTCCCAGGAGGTGATGGTGATGGTGTTAGGTCTAGGGACGGTATAGGGTTTTTCAGTAGGTTCCTGAGTGGGGTCGCCCTTTTTGGGGCGGTTTCTCTGCTGCTATTTTGCATTATAGTAGAGCAGTTAGTAGGGCTTTCTTAGGGATTTTTTAGTCCCCTTTTTATTGGGTCATTAATAAAGGTTATATTTTATTGTATATAAGCAAAAATGACAAACTAGAGAATGTGTATGATCGATATACACAACTGCCGGTGTAACTGCCAAAATCATAAACTACCAGCTTTTTACACATATGTTTAAAGTATTTTAATATCTATATTTAGCAACCTATTTAAAATCTATTTCATCTTTGTATTTTTAATATATTTTGAAAGCTTAATATCGTATACTTGTGTGTATACATTTATCTATTATATACACTACTTACAAAAAAATAGGGATATTTGGATTTTGGTTGAAATTTCAGGATGAGCATAACATTTCTTGAAAATGCTTTAGAATGAACTAATTGAGACCATCTCCAACTGTTCAGTGGTTCAGTACTTTTTGCACAACTTGCTGATCTCTAACAAGGAGATAATGGCAACAGGTGTTTAATCCCTGAACTGCCCAATAAATGTAGGGGATCAGTTTGAATTGGGATTTAAACAGTCCTCCTCATCATGCTGTTCATGTTTGGACATCATGTGACCAAGACAACACCTTAAAATTGATCAACAGTATCACCATTGTGAGGCTTCAAGCAGGATGCTCTCAGACAGAAGTGACCACTGAGCTTAGAGTGTCACAGAGTGTCATCAGCAGGTTACAAAAGAGATACAGAGAGACTGGGAGAGTCACAGAAAGGCAAAGAAGTGGACATCCTTTGGCTACATCACACACTGGTGCCCTGCAGAAGTGGATGATGAGTGCCACACAACTTCAGGCACGTTTAAGGGATGTGAGAGGCAACCAAGTGTCACTTCAGACCATTCCTAACCATGTACATCAGCCTGGTCTGTGTGATAGACAACCGGCAAGGGTACCTGACCGGTACCTGACCTCGCTGATGAATAGCACTTTCCTTGACGTCTCCAGAATTGTTAGGGTTCATATTTTCTGCTCAGAGTGAATCGACTTTCATCACAGAACAGCACTGAGGAACACTCGTCCCTCGTCCAGCGTAAATGCTCCCTGGCCCATGCAAGACGATGATGCCTGTGCCTGGTGGTGTGGTCATGTCATCTAGCACGCAGACCATGCTGATGTAAATGGTTACGAATAGTCTGATGTGACACTTGGTTGCCTGCACCAACCTTAAACATGTCTGGAGTTCTGTGGCATTCATTAACTCGTTCTGCAGAACATTGTTGTGCGATGTAGCCAAAGGACGCCCACTTCTTTGCCTTTCTGTGATTCTTCCAGTCTCTCTGTATCTCTGTTGCAACCTGCTGATGACACACTGTGACACTCTAAGCTCAGTGGTCACTTCCATCTGAGTGCATCCTGCTTCAAGCCTCGCAATGGTGAGGTACTGTTGATCAACTGAAAGGTCTTGTCTTGTCTCATGATGTCAAAATGTGAACTGCATGATGAGGAGGACTGTTTAAATCCCAATTCAAACTGATCCCCTATATTTATTGGGCGATTCAGGGATCAAACACCTGTTGACGTTTTGCTATTAAGCTCCTTGTTAGAGATCAGCAAGTTGCGCAAAAAAAGTACTGAAACACTGAACAGTTGGACATGTGCATTCTAAAGTTAAGAGATGGTTTCATTTAGTTCACTTAAAAAAAAATTCAAGAAATTTTATGCTTGTCCTGAAATTTCAACCAAAATCCGAATATCCCTAATTTTTTGCGAGTAGCGTATATATGATGTAGTACAATTAAATTATGTTTTTTGTGTGCTTAACATTGTTCCCTTTATTCACACCATGATAGTGCTGTGAAGTATATATTAGCGTTGTATGAGTGCATCTTGATGCTGTTATTTCTGTTGGTGTTGTTTCTTATATTTAGTGATAGGAGGCTGCTTCCAGAGTCTTCATTTGTTAGGTTTTGCTATTTGTCCACAGACCCTATTACAATATTTAAACCAGAACCTCATGCAAAATAAGCAGATATTAAAATACTCCAATTCATTCTGAAGAATACCCACTCCTTGCACAACAGCAAATGAAAGGAGACTGATAATTAAGTAATGATGATAATTTAATCAGCCATAACCCACAATCCAATAGTAAGAGACAATTTTAGATAAACATCTTCACAACAAACATATGTTGCCATGAGTATTGCAAACCAAGACTACCATAATGTATTCAGGAATGTTCCATTGTTTTAGCTCAAGAATTTGTTAAGAAGGTTAGGTTACAAGTAACATGGAAGGAATGTACTACGACATGTTTTAATTGGGCAGGTTTTACCAGGACCCAAATCGTGTGAGGTATCAATGTCTTGACCAAAATACTTTTTTTGTTATAATATTTCTATGGTTACTTATACTGTATAATCATTAGGATACAACATGTACTTTGTCTCAGTTTTTATGGTATCTGTTTCCAAACCAAGAAAAAATGTTTTCATGTTCTAAGGTGTTACAGTATGACCTTAAACTAGAAACAACTACCCTAAACATATGTCTCTTGTTGTGTGTAGAATGCCAGGAAATAATGGTTACATTTCTTACAGCTGTATTTCAGATACATTTTCTATAAATACATAAAGAGCTCTCATTGAGAGCTATGATTACCTGCCGTTTTCCCCGGTGTACAATATGCGCCAGGAGAAAGTAGTGACAAGTCACTTCTTCCCCACGTTTAGGCACTGGGGAAAGTGATTGACGGTGAGAGCGCTTCAGAAGTAGCACTAGCCAGCACGTACTTCTAAAGCAACAGGCATATTGCAGGCATATAGCGGCGCACACAGTATGCACCGAAATATGCCTGCAATACGCCATGTGAACATACCCTTTATCAACATTTTCAAAACATGAGCTGTATGTTTGTATATTAGCCACAATAGTTTTCTTACTGCACTGTTCCTAGTTGTGTTAATCAAAAGTTTTACACATGATGCCAGTGTCGGACTGGGGGACTGGGGCCCAAAGGGGAGTTGATCTTGGTGGCCCATCGTACAGCTACTGTACATGAAAATATTACCAGCCTAAAATGCGTCCTTTTTACCACATAATAGAGTGTGAAAAACAGAACTGTAAGTGTACACAATACCAAGTGAGCCACATATCTGTCTCACACATCTGTCTATCTCACATGTCTGTTTGTCTCACACTTTTCTCACAGTCTAACATATAATGGACACATGGCTAAGTAGCTCCATCCATATCTCCCTCCACCCCTCACCAGACCACATACAATATCCACCTTCAAGTTTCCCTTGGTCATGCACTTCTCCATCTTCTAAAATAAACACCACTATAAACACCAGCAGGAAAGTAAAAGTGTAACTCCTAACGACAGAGTCAGGTGTGCATTCACTTTTACAATAAGGGACAAGTGTATGCTGCCACTGTACTAGCACCAATACAACCTACAACACCGCCATATGGAAACCACATAGTGGTCCGACGCCAGCTCAGGTCACTTCACATTACAGTGAATATAGCACTGAAGCACTGATCCAATATAAAAGCAAAATAACCCCTGAGGTCAGAGACTCACAGAAGACGTCATCTCTGACGAGTCGTTCTCTTCTCTCATGAGTTGTTAGTTTTCCCTTCTCTTCTCCATCCGTTCCACACCGCCATGATGACTTGTCCAGCCACCACTCATTCCTGCACAATTTATACACAAATATCTTAGAATCCTCACTTTTCCAGCACCTCTTTACCTATTCCCACCTCTGTACAAACTTCCCAGGGTTGGGAGAACGGGTACAAGCCATTGCTTAGAGCCACACTCTCCTACGGGTTTGGAGGGTGGGGAGAGGACTAAGTCCCTGGAAATTATGTTACAGCTATGGGCTCCAGTTAGGTTAGTGGGCCTCAGTTAGGTAGGCTGTAGGTAGGTGTTGGAGAGTCCCAGTTAGTTAGGCTGTAGGTAGGTGGTGGCCCCCAGTTAAATAAGTTGTAGGTAGTACGGCCCCAGTTATGTAGGCTGAAGGTAGTTAGGGCCCCTTTAAATAGGCTGCAAGTAGTTAGGGCCACCTTTAGATAATCTGCAGGTAGTGAGGGCTCCCTTTCGATAGTATGCAGGTAGTTAGGGCCCCCTTTATATAGTATACAGGTAGTTAGGGTTCCCTTTAGATAGTATGCTGGTAGTTAGGGCTCCCTTTAGATAGTATGCTGATAGTTAGGGCCCCCTTTAGGTAGTATGCAGGTAGTTAGGGCTCCCTTTATGTAGTACAGTATGCCGGCAGTTAGGGCTCCCTTTAGGTAGTATGTAGGTAGTTAGGGTCCCCTTTAGGTAGTATGCAGGCAGTTAGGGCCTCCTTTAGATAGTCTGCAGGCAATTAGGGCTCCCTTTAGATAGTCTGCAGGCAGATAGGGCCTTCTTTAGGTAGTCTTCAAGCAATTAAGGCCTCCTTTAGATAGTCTGCAGGCAGTTAGGGCCTCCTTTAGGTAGTGTGCGAGCAGTTAGGGCCTCCTTTAGATAGTTTGAGGGCAGTTAGGGCCTCCTTTAGGTAATCTGCAGGCAGTTAGGGCCTCCTTTAGATGGTCTGCAGGCAGTTGGGGCCTCGTTTAGGTAGTCTGCAGGCAGTTAGGGCATCTTTTAGATAGTATGCAGGCAGTTGGGGCCTCCTTTAGGTAGTCTGCAGGCAGTTAGGACCTCTTTTAGATAGTCTACGGGCAGTTAGGGCCTCCTTTAGATAGTCTGCAGGCTGTTAGTGCCTCGTTTAGGTAGTCTGCGGGCAGTTAGGGCCTCCTTTAGGTAGTCTGTAGGCAGTTAGGGCCATATTTATCATAATAAAATCATCACACCGCCTACATCAACACTAGAGGTCGGCGCCTGGTAGGCTTAAGGCCTAACCCCTTAGGCCTACCAGAGTGAATAGCAGAGCGGAGAGCACCACGCAGCCCCGGGAATCGAGGACACTAGTCCTCGACACCCCGGCACTGTCTCTGAACACTCAAGACACAGGGCCCGGGTCTTTGAGGCAGGATGCGGTGGCTGGGTAGCGGTAGCATTACCTCCAGGGCCCACAGGAGCTCGGGGCCTAACGGAGAATCCACCGACTCCCCGGCGGGCCAGTCCGAGCCTGCATGACACTCAATATCAGTGACTTAATATACATGTATACTTATTGTTTGAACACACTTTTATCGTCACCCTTTTCATTGTGCCATAATAACCATAATACTTTGATATGTGTGGAGGAAGGGAACAACAATGGCATCTTTGTCATACAAAATTATTCCTTTTTTTTGTTTAAATAAAGTATAGTGAGCACTACTCATACCATACTGTCAAGACCAATGAAACTAGTTAAAATATTCAAGTAAAGTTTGATATTTAGCAGACATGTACTCCTTGAACCAAACAAGTTAGAAAGCATTTTCCACAAATGGTTAGGAACAGCACCCACTTCATATAAGCAGGGTGATAAAGCACAGTTCATTCCAAGGTAATAATCCAATAATAAGAATGACAAGAGCATTCAAGTAAAAACAAAAACAGAAAGAAGTATCTTTTATTAGGCCAACTTAATGCATGTAGGATGGCCACATTTTGCTTCTTAATTGTGGGTAAATATACTGACAAGCAAAAGGATAAAGTTTTGACTTTCAGGCTTCATATCTCACCATCTGCTACAGCTTGAAATGTGAGACCACCATCATTTTATAGACAATCATCTTGGCTATCACATACATAAATTTCACTTTCAACTATTTAGCATATGCTTAGTTATGTAGATTCTTGTCATGTATCTGAATTGTTACCATTTTGCTCCTATAAGTCTAAATTTTAATTTTAAATCCACTTTTAGCTGCCTGAATCCTTCTGGGCTCTAGATCAGATTCATGTCTTGACTGAAATCTGATCCCAGGTCTCTATTATGCGTTCCCAATGTTGGTCCACCTTTGGCTTTCAATACTGCCTAAATCCTTCTGGGCATGCTCTAGATCAAAATCAGATCCCAGGTCTTTTCTGCATGTTCCCAATGTTGATGCATACTGGTCAACTCACTTGGGTATGAATACAGCTTTTTCTTTAACTCTACCCACAAGTCTTCGATTAGTTGAGGTCTGGGGACTGCTGAGGTCAATACAGCAACTCTACTTCATTGTCATTGAACCATTTCTTAGCCAATGTCAACGTATGCTTCAGGTCGTTGTCCTTTTGGAACACTATGTCGTCCTTTTCATAACCATAGTACTGGAGTATACCAAGTACACTGTGCCACATAAAAGGTTGTTAAAAGGGATTTGCCAAGAAGTGCCTTATCTGCTAAGAAGCAAAAGTAAACAAAGCACGCTAAGCTGAGAGAGAGAGAGAGACGGTCAGAGCACAGAGCCATGCATAAGGGATCGTGTGAAATGTTCACTCAAATTATCAAACTACAACTAGTGGATTCTGTATATAAAAGACAACACCTTTCTCCACAGCCCCTTGAAAGCTCGTTCATGTTCCCTATCATCAGATAAAGCAGGAATCTACTCAAATAATCACACTACAACTAGTGGATTCTGTATACAAAAAACAACAGATTTCTCCACAGCCCCTTGAAAGCTCCTTCATAATCCCTCTCATCAGATAAGAAGTGTGCTCTGCGCAAGCCTGGCCAGTTCAGTTCCTGTCACTCTGCCTGGTCTTATCTAATGCAAGCTTTTAAGTAACTAAGGGCAGGTAGGTCTCTCAGGCTGCAATTTTTTTAATCACATATATTTAGAAAAGTGATTAAATACCCATTTTGAAAGATCCCACGTCAACAATACACATGGCAAAACCCCTTTAAGTAAAATGCGAATCCTTGGACTGAGGGAAAATGTTTGCAAGTGGGTAAGTAACTGGCTCAGTGATAGAAAACAAAGGGTGGTGAATAATGGTACATACTTGTACTGGATCGCTGTGGGGATAGTGAGGTACCACAGGGGTTAGTATTGAGTCCTGTTCTCTTTAATATATTCATTAATGACCTTACATAATGATTTCACAATAGAATATCAGTCGTTGCAGATGATACTAAGCTCTGTTAAGTAATCAACACAATAAATCAAAATTTTATTTTGCACTGGGGTGTGGATATGTTGGAGCGGTGGGCAGAGATGTGGAAGAGGCCCCGGTCTCCAACTTCTCCAGATCCCTTTACAAAATAAAGTTTGGTTATGCATATGGGAAGGAAAAATCTATTCAAAGATAACTTGTTAAATAGAGAAACGCTGGAAAAAATTGATATGAAGAAGGACTTGGGAATCCTTGTGGACAGTAAACTTAATTGTAGCAGCCAACGTCAGGCAGCAGCTGCGAGAGCAATAGAATTATGAGGTATAAAAAGGGGCATAGATTCACACAATGAGAACATCATTATACAAGTCACTGGCCAGACCTCATATGCAATATTGTGTACAGTTTTGGGCAACAGTGCACAGGAAAGACATTGTAGAGCTTGAAAAGCTTCAAAGGCGGGCAACAAAAATAATAAAAGGTCTGGGTTGACTACAATATCCAGTAAGATTAGCAAAATTAGGATTATTTAGAGAAAAGACGGCTATGGGGTGACATAATAAATATGTTTAAATATATTAAAGGTTAATATAGAGATCTCTCCCAAGATCTATTTATACCAAGGATTGTATCTAGAACTAGGGGACATTCTCTTCGTCTTAAGGAAAGAAAGTTTCCACATAAACATAGAAAAGGATTATTTACTATAAGAGAAGTGAGACTTTGGAACTCTCTGCCAGAGGAACTTGCCATGGTGAATTCACATGGTAAATTCACAGAATTTAAAAAGGGTCTGGATACATTTGTAGAGTGTGATAATATAACAAGTTATTGTGACAAAGATTCTGAAGAAGAGTCATTGATCCAGGGATTTATTCTCATTTCCAGGTTGGAGTCGGGAACTAATTTTATCCCTAAAATGGCTTCTACCACATGTTTTTTTTTGCCTTCCTCTGGATCAACACTGTAGCACAATAGGCTGAACTGTATGGACGTCTGTCTTTTTTCGGCCTTTCAAACTATGTATGTAATTCATCTTGTAGGATACTCACATATAGCTCAGCATTGAGCACCATTGATTTTGGTCAAGTATCCAACACCTTTAGCTGTGAAACAACCCTATATCATCATGCTTCCTCCACCAAACATCATATTTCCTTCAATTTCTTTATCCATTTTCCCTTGATTCTTCCAGAACCATTTGCACCCATATGAGCCCAATCTATTGCCTTTCATCTTATTCCCTCAAATCATCCATTTCCAATCTTCTACTGTCCACTTTTCATACTTTTTTGCATACTCAAGCTGACACTTCTCATGACAATATTGAAGTTGCGGCTTCTTTGCCTTTTTTTCAGGCCACCATTCCAGACTTGTGGAATGTGTATTGCACAGTGCTTGCATGGACATATGAGTCACCTCCACTGCCATGTTTGTCACGCCATAACTGATAGACCTTGTGACGAGCCAACTTGTTAACTCTGATATTTTGCCTGGACATCCACCTCTTGGCTTTTGAATGGATGGACTTTATTTTGTATTCTTCCAACTGTCATGACCTCACATGATGCTGTTTGACAGTTGTCTTGGCTGACAGACCGCTTTTGATGAGCTGGATGATGCTGTTTTTCTTTTCTTGGGAATTCTTCTTGACTGCTCCTTGATTGGAACCAGTGACCTTTCGCTTGGAAATCAACCTAATAACACACTGAGCTATTAGGGAATGTGAGAACAGATTGTAATTTGTAGTAAACAAGATGAAAAAGATTGTTCCATCACCAGGAGCAAAACAGTAACAATGCAGTTCCATGACAAGAATCTGCAGAACTAAGCACATGCAACTTAGTTGCAAGTCAAATTTATGTATGAGATAGTCAAGATGATTGTCTGTAAAATGATGGTAGTCTCGCATTCAAAGTTGTAGTGGATGGTGAGACACGGAGCCTGAAAGTCAGAAGTTCAAAACATTGTTACCATTTTGCTTGTTAATGTACAAACAAAAAGTCACATTGTTTTATGCAGACATGTTCTTACCCATTTTCAGTAAAGACAGATTTTTATCAGATATTAAAAATAAAGACAGGTAAAAAAATATTTTTTTAATTGGATTGAAAGAGTTCTCTTTGTTCTTACAATAGCAGGCACCCTATGGTGCTTAAACTTTTGAAATTCTTTCTTATACTGTAGTTGATCAGATAAAAGCAATAAAATTAATCTCTCAGAAAATAAACAGCATGGTTTTTGCTAATATCAGTTCAAATGAATTCAAAGTGTTAGCCTTATATATGTTGGCTAACACATCTACCGAGATCTACATTGCAATGTGTTTGTCTTGGCAGAAACGCAGATACATTGTCATTCAACTTGTGTATGATTTGGTTCTGCAGAATGAAATGTTTACTTTGTACATCTTGTCCATAACAGTCACAGAAATGTGCTGTTTGAAGTCAGTAGCTGTTGTAAATTTTGTAGATAGAACAATAAAAAAGTGATTGCAATCTATACTGGTGCTCATCTATAAAAACTACCACACACAAAAAAGTGGATTGGTGCTGAAAGGTTGATCCTTCAAATAGGTGTAGGTATAATATTGTAGCTTTATAGTATAAATTATATAATCTGTCACATGGATCTACCACATTTCAGAGGACTATTATGACTGGATTTTCAGTTTAAATATGAGGTTACTATAACTTAGCAAATAAGGTAACAAAAAATAATTAGTTTTCTTTTAAAACCCCCCTGGTATGGAACCACTACTTGTGGAGTATGTTCAGTTTTTTTGACTTCATAGGAAATACAAAAATAAAAAATATGACACTAAAAATATTCATTTAATTTTCTGGCTTTATGAAACATTCCTCAAACATTTATAAGTGAATTATTTGAAATAATGGCATGTGTCTTTGCAAATCAAGTGGAAGAAAAAGGTATGAAATCACTGTGATGGCAAAAAAAAAATCATGTCATCATTAACAAAACATCACATTTATAGCTTCGTTTCTACGCTCAGAGTTTTATGATGGCCTGAATACTTTAAAGAATGAGCTTCGCTGTTTCCAGCTTTCTCGAAGAGTGGTTAACAAATCAGCATTGCGGGATAGAGATATGGAGATATGGACCAATTTTTTATTAATTTTCACAATAAATATTCAACCAGATTGAGACCTGAACTGTTGTTAGGCCATGTTATTGACTTGCTATGCCTTATCTTAAGAAAAGGCTTTAACTCTCTGGGTGACATGTATAATTTTTGGCGCCATTTTTTGCGCACATTAGTAGCATAGAATGCACCTGAATCTATGAACCTGGTCATAGATTTAGCGTTTTCTAGCTACGAAGCGACGCTTCTGGCTCAGGTAAATCACTTTTAAAGTGGTTTACCTGTTCCAGCAGTAATGCACCTGGATTTGTCATACTAGAGCTAGAAATGTGTAGGTTCGTACGGTTGTAGTACTACATACCTCCAGCATGCCTCCCCCATCTCAGGCGCATTACCCATTACCCTCTGTGCCTAAATGCATTATTATTCAAAAGAAAGTTACTTCTTAGTCACTCTTAGGCTATGTTCACACGGCTTATTTGCGGGGCGTAATTCCGCCCGCAATTATGGCATGTGGACGGGGGCGGGAGCGGGGGGCCGGCACCTCGACAGCCCATAGACTATCATTACTAGCAGCGCGTATATGCCGCTAGTAAATGACATGTTACTTATCTCCCCCCGCGGCGTATTCGCCGAGCAGGGAGAGGAGACGTAATCCATAGTTCTCTATGAGAACTGTGGATAACCGTAATGACTGGGACGTATTCCAGCCGTAATTCGCGCAGTACGGTGCAAAATTACGGACTGAAATACGTCCCATTTTAAGCCGTATGAACATAGTCTTAGTCATCAAACCTAGGGCCACATGTATGAAAACTGTTTAGGTCTAAGACTTTCTTTGTTACCCATATAAACCAATCAGAACTCCCCTTTCATTTCATATAGTGCACTTGAAGAAATGAAAGGGGGGGGTGCTGACCTAGGCAATGTTCATACATGTCGCCACTAGATTCTGTCAAAGAAATAGGGAACGTGTCTAAATTTTCTCTGTTCACCTGTGCATTGACTTTGGAGGTAATAATTGCTATCTCCACATGTCCTTTATCCGACATACAACCCCATATCATAAATAAATGTGAAAAATGGATTATTTTCTATGGGCATCTTTATATGTTTCATTAAAATAACACCAAACACAAGTTACAATACCATTAAATTCAATCCTTCCTACTCTATGATTGCTTCTCTTTACCCACCACAACTTTGTTTTCTTCTGTTTAGGTGTTAGTGCTGGTTTTTATTTGGCTTTAACATATGTAAACCCAGACTGTTTTTATAGTTCTTTTGTTTATCTTTTATTTGGGCATTTTCTACGTCTAACGCAAATTAAAATGTTCTATTCTGATCTTAATAGCTCTTCCTATATTTATCCATTTTATAACCTTCCAATTTTGTTTATACCTCTTCCACACTCGATATTGGATTTTTATCTTGAGGGAGTTTTATAATCCTTTGACAGGACATGTCACAGACCCTCTTTAATGCTCCTATCAATTTGTTCAGATATTTAATAAATGAACTTCTCAATATTTCCGTTTGTAAACTAATTGTTTTATAACCCCGAAATCAAGAATATTTCTCATTGCTGGCTTTGATGCAGGTTACTACAATGGGATAAGAAAAGGGTCCGGTCACAGTGGCACTGTTTCTGGACAACCCCCTTATTTTTCATTCCAAAGAAATTGTCCATGATGTTTAATGTAACCATTTCATTGATCAACAGATCCAAATGATTTCTCTTTCCACTGATGTTATGATAGCAGTCACTGTAGATGTAATTATAATATTCCTACATAATCTAGATGAGATTGATGTCTAGAATTAATTGTCCTGCAGGCAGAAACTGTAAATTCTTCACACAGAAACAAACAACAAACATGATAGACATGGTGTTCTATGGTTGAACGATTACACTCTGTTGCAAGTTCAATATATCTTGCTAAGTGAAGCTGCTCCTTAAATGACCTCCATTATATTTATGTTACTTATTTAACAATGAGTGATTGATTGTTAATATAATTATGCACACACTCCACATGACTGCTTTGTTTGTGGAATAATGAACTGACGTGATTCATAGTTAAAACAGTAGCGCAGCATTTTCAGCCACTGTGTAGTCAACAATAAGTATATTTCATGAACATTCACACACTTCGAGGTCTTAGCCTTTTCCTAGTATGAAATTCATGCTTCTAGAATGCTTTCCAGATTCATGTTCTGTAAGGACACAATCACTGTGTGGATTACGTCATTACACAACAAGTTTCAGAAAACTGAAAACAAGGCCATAATTTGGGAACAGTCTATACATATGTCTCAGATTAGATTACCATGGCTAGGGCTGGTCATTTAAGCTAATAGAGGATCCCATGACATGTCTGACATTACCCAATCAATGGCCAAACAAGTCCATATGTTCAGGTTTGCATGTTTCTAGTAGACACTTGCTAAGTGCTAAATTAACCGTAGCATTGATACAAGCCGACAAATAACCTTCACAAAGTAGACTTCATCTAAGCTATTATATAAAAGATTTAGTCTTGGAATTATTATTACTATTTATATGACACTATCAAAATGCATTTTAAAACATTTAGGTTATGTCTCCACTGCACACATTTTCAGTCATTTTTTTCAGCGTTTTTCATTTTCTAAAACTGTTGAAAAATCTACTGAAAACAGATCACATAGACTTTAATAGTAAAAATGTTCTGCAGTCTCCACAGAAGGTTTTTTTTCTGCTAGTTTTTGCTGCTGGTCGTTTTTATAAAATGTTGCAAAAACGACAGAACAAGGCAGAAAATTTAATATTGGAGTCTATGAAAAGTGACAGACGTTTTTTTTTTTTTTTTTTAGAGATCCATAGCAGTTAAAATGTTGTGCATTTCTGCAAAAAGCAATGTATGAAAACAATGTAGCAATGCAACTGATAGTAAAGCATAAATATAAAGTATTCCTGTAGCTATGAAATGACTATTGATAAAGAATAAGGAGTCTATAATTCTAAATAATAGATAAACAGTAGATGAATATACTGTATATACTCGAGTATAAGCCTAGTTTTTGAGCTCATGGCCCCCGCGACAGCAGTGATCTCTTCAGCTGTATGGGCCTCCTCTGGGAGCGCATACAGCTGACGATACTCAAGTCAGCCGTTGGCGTCCGGGCGCTGCCATGGCCCAGGCACCAGCGGTGACCTCTTCAGCTGTATGCACCTCCTCTGGGAGCACATACAGCTGACAATGCTATTGTGGAGCAGAAAGCGAGCACTTCGTGCTCCACAGAGGACTCCAGAAGGCCACAAGCAGCCTTCTGGAGTATCCGGCACAGGCAGCGTGCTATGTCATCACATTGCCTGCGTGGCCTGATAACATCATGCCCCCTGTGCCGTGAAGAAGACGGAACGTCTCAGATCAGCGGGGGAGAGAGGTGAGTACTGGTCTCCAGGGCCGGACTGGGACTCAAAAGCAGCCCTGGCACACAGGTCCCACCAGCCCACATAGGCGGGCAGGCAGGCACCAAGGGAGGTACGTAGGCAGGCGGGGTCCAAGGGAGGTACGTAGGCAGGCGTGGTCCAAGGGAGGTACGTAGGCGGACGGGCAGGTACCAAGGGAGGTACGTAGGCAGGCAGGCAAGTAGCAAGGGAGGTACGTAGGCAGTCGGGCAGGTACCAAGGGAGGTACGTAGGAAGGCGGGCAGGTACCAAGGGAGGTACGTAGGCAGACGGGCACCAAGGGAGGTACATAGGCAGACGGGCACCAAGGGAGGTATGTAGGCAGAAGGGCATCAAGGGAGATACGTGGGCAGGCAGGTACCAAGGGAGGTACGTAGGCAGGTACCAAGGGAGGTACGTAGGCAGACGGGCATCAAGGGAGGTACGTAGGCAGACGGGCATCAAGGGAGGTACGTAGGCAGTCTGGCTCCAAGGTAGTTAGCTGGGCTGGCAGGTACCAAGGGAGGTACTTAGGCAGGCAGGTACCAAGGGAGGTACGTAGGCAGGCAGGTAGCAAGGGAGGTACATAGGCAGTCGGGCAGGTACCAAGGGATGTACGTAGGCGGGCGGGCAGGTACCAAGGGAGGTACGTAGGCAGACGGGCACCAAGGGAGAAATGTAGGCAGACGGGCACCATGTGAGGTACATGGGCAGGCAGGTACCAAGGGAGGTACATAGGCAGGCAGGTACCAAGGGAGGTACGTAGGCAGGCAGGTACCAAGGGAGGTTCGTAGGCAGTCGGACAGGTCCCACGGGAGGTACGTAGGCAGGCGGGCAGGTACCAAGGGAGGTACGTAGGCCGGGGGGCGTACCAAAGGGGAAATAAGGCAGTCGCCAGGTACCAAGGGGGTACGTAGGCATCGGGGGTACCAGGGAGGTCGTGGCGGGCGGGGGGGTGCGGGAGGAAAAATGGGAGAAAAAGGCCAAAAAAAAGTAGGGAGTTTTTCCTCTCCCTTGGGCCTTAAAACTGACAAGCGGCAAATTAAAAGGGAACTAAACCTTACTATTTCCCCCAGGAGCGAGCCCCGGTCCCGAAAGAGGGGGAAGGCCTTCCAGGGGAAGGCGCGGCTGGGGAGTGGTCCGTAACATCTCTATTGTGCACTGGGCTACGGAATCCACGGTCCCCCCTCCCTGTGTGCCCTCCTGCCCCTGCCCCCTCCCATGTGACCCATCACCCAGCCGGGGCCCCACTACATAGCTAGGGGCCGTGCGGAGCATCCCGGCTCACTGCGGCCTTCAGTTGTGTGCACGGCGGCCGGCAGCTCCTCTGTAGTGGCTGCAACCAGACTCTTAGATATATGTATCTAATTTTGCAGGCAACTCGTCCACTCACTGACGGCCTGTGGCCCTCAGTAGTGGCCGCAGCCCGCCTCTAGACGAGCTGGTGGCTGCGTGCAGAGCAACCCGGCCCAGTTGCGGCCGCAGGCGCAGCCCACCTCGTGGCTTGTATGTTAGTTGCTGGCCGTTGTGGAGCATCCCGACTCAGCTGTGGTCGCGGCGGCCCTCTGCAGTGGCCGCAGCCAGCATCAAACAAGTGCCAGCCCGCGGTGTAGCACTGCCTTAGCGGCCCGTTGCGGCAGCTGATTCCCTCTGCGGCGGCGCTGCTATAAGGTGAGCAGTGGCAGTAGGTGCATTCGGGTGGCCCACATGTGTTCCGGCTCCGCGGCCTGCCAGGCATTTGCCCGGTCGGGCAGGTTCTCAGTTCGGGCCTGCTGGTCTCTTTTCATATTTTTTAAAAACCCTGACTATCGGGGACATTTACCTGCCTATAGGGGACATTTAACTGCCTATACTTTGATATTGGGGACATTTACCTGCCTATGGGGGACATTTACCTGCATATATATATATATATATTTTATATATTTTATATATATATTTAAATATATTATATATAAAAAATATATATATATTATATATATATATATATATATATATATATCTTTTTAAATGATCAGTGTTCAGTGTGATCCTAGCATGTGAGTGCTCTAAATTTACCAGTAGCTGCTGCATTTCCCGAGCCTTGGCTTATACTCGAGTCAATAAGTTTTCCCAGTTATTTGTGGTAAATTTAGGTGCCTTGGTTTATATTCGGGTCGGCTTACAATCGAGTACATACGGTAAATGAATTTAGGTAATGACTAGTGATGAGCGATTGTGTCAAATATCGTTATCGGATCGATAGTCGATATCAGCAATTATCATGCCGATAGCCAATAATAGATAATCGCTGATGACCATTAAAGTCTATGGGTGAGGAACAACACCTTCATTCTGACACCCAAAACAGGGCTGGAGAACTGGAATTAACATCCACAACAGTCAAATGGATCGTGCTACATCTTAGGCAAAAACATTAGGTTATAAAAGCACAGAAAAAAAGTCCAGACCATTCACTATCCCTGTCTTGTACCACAGCCTGACCCTTAAACCTGCATCACCACAAATTAAAAAGTGCCAGAAGGCAGTATTATTTGAACCATCATTTTACTTGAACTGGACATTGACTATCACTGTCCTGTACGACAGCATGACCCTCAAACCTGCATGACCCCAGATTAAAAAGTGCCAGAAGAAAGTAGTCTTTGAACCACCATTTTAGTTGAACTGGACATAGATTATCCCTGTCCTTGACCACAGCATGACCTTTAAACCTGTCTGACCCACAGATTAAAAAGTGCTGCAAAAAAAAGAGTCTGTAAATGTTATATGGATTAATACGGATTAATAGGCGGCCTTCGCACCACTGACAACAGGCGTAATTTACTATAAAATATGTATAAAACAATATGCGTACAACTGAGCTCTATGCGACAAACAAACGCATGGACTGCAATAAGAGTATTTAAATGTTATATGGATTAATATGGCGGCCTTTGCACCACTGACAACAGGTGTAATTTACTATAATATATGTATAAAAAATTTGCGTTCAACTGAGCACTTTGCGGCAAACAGACGCGCGGACTTCAATGAAAATATTTAAAAGTCATAGGGATAAATTATGCCGGTTTTTGGGAACACTCACACGCAGTGATTGCAATTGAACTGAAAAAACATGGACAATTTCACCTCCTATCAGAGGTCTGCTGGCCAAAAAAGTGGTAAAAACATTGCTTTTTCAATTCAAGGTCACAGAACACACTGAGCTGCACAATATCTCCCTTCCTTTCAAAAGCCTCTCCTCCTGCTACCCTCCCCCGCCCCCGCCGCCGGCCACTGCCCCCCCACCACTCCCTGCAGCCCCGCGGCTGGACAAACCAGAAGATATCTTTAAAACTTTCTCTAACTAAATAAAAAGTGAAATTCTCTAATATAACTCTATTCTAAGCTATAGCTAGGTGGATGGTTTCTTGTATTAGAAGAGACTATCTCTCAGAGCTGTTAGAACAGCTATTGGTTTAAATGCAGACACGTCCTGCTGTGAAGTGGCATAGACAGAAAATGAGCTGAACAGGAAATGCAGTTGCATAGATAAAACGAGGTCACGTCATTTATGCAGCCAATGAGATACATACACCGCCCAGTCATGACGTCGTACATCCTCCTCATCCCCCTCTATCCTCGGAGCTGATTGGCTGGCTGGCTGGCAAAATGACAGGAAACGCTAAAAACGGCGCGATAGTAATAGCTTATCTGTAAGATTCTCACCTAAACTATTGCGTGATCGGAGATTTCCGATAAGCCTAAAAACCGTGCCGATTTCAGCTTTTGCTGATAATATCGCTCATCCCTAGTAATGACTAAAGATTCAAGTAATTGTTCTCGTTGCCTTACATACACTTTTTCAGACAATAATAAAGTAAATTTTTTCACTAATTGAGAAAAAAATAAATGTAGAACAGATGATGTTTTCGGTTATACTTGAAGGTTTGCAGATTTGTTAAGTACAAAGCAATTCCCAAGAAAAAGAGAGAAAAAGGTCCTGGATTTAGATATCCTTTCAGTAGCACATATCAAGCAGTTCTCATTATTTAGAGATATAACATTTTACTTTACTATAGCTTCCATCATTAAGGAAATATTTGAAGTATATGCTATCTTTAATTGTGACAATTATTTAATATTGAAATCAAATTGAAATTATAGTCACATGGTAATAGTTATGTAGAAATGTCAAAATGGTCCATACTATTGGATGGCCATGTCTTGGTAAGTTAGCATTTGTTCCATACTCCTATTTACAGATGATGGGTTGAACAGTGCTCTATGAGATTTTCAGAACTTGGGCTATTGTTTTAAAACCTAAAACTGCAATACACTTTGTCACAACTTTATCATTGAGCTGTTTGGTATGTTCCTTGATTTAAATCATGTTATTTGTTTACTGAAGTTCTCTAACAAACCTATAAGACCTTAAGAAAACAGTTGTAGCTATTCTGAGAGTACAATACATACAGATGTATTCTATTCACTAATTAAGTTTATTCTAAAAGCAATTGGTCACACTGAATTGTTTTAGGGGTATCAGAATACAGGGGGCTGAATATATATGCATGTCACTCATTTCAGCTTTAATTTGCAAAAAATTGAAAAGCAGCTATTTCCTTTAAACTTCACAAATACTTGCTACTTTGTGTTGCTCTATCACATAAAATATCAATAAAATAAATTTAAATTTTGGGGTTTTAACTTTTAAAATGAGGAACGTCCAAAAGGTAGAATACTTTTTCAATCCATTGTTAGAAATAAAAGCAATGTTTTGAAAAAAATTAATTTTACAGGAAAGTGAATGGAAAATATAGTAATTGTAAAGTGCTGGTTTTTGCGGATTCATATGAAAAACATCACAACGTGCTTGGGTGCATTAGCACTTTTAAAAATGAAAAACTGCTGTAATGATGTCAGTGAATCACACATAAAATGCTTCGGTTTAATTTATGCAGGTTTTGTTTATGTCTGTTGTGTGAATAAATTTTAAAAGGAAAAATTTTTTTAAAAAAATATCAAACGTACAAAAATTGGGGCAGGGCTCGATTCTCCACCCCAGATGAAGCAATTTGCAACGTGAGGGATGTTTGCGATGGATAAGCTTGTGGATTGTATCTGCATTCACAATTTACTTCTTTACCTTAGTCACCCTCTAATTCTATCCTCTTGTTTGTTGCATCTATCATTTCTTTCTCTTTTATTTGCTTACTTATATTTAATTGCTATATACATTGTGTCACGGTTGGAGATAGTGGATCCTCTTTAACCCCCGAAAAGCTTTTGGAAATATCCACGCCAGGAGGGGAAATTCTAAGTGGCCCGGGGTTTTCACCAAGCCCGCCGCAAAGGGGTTAAACTTGCTGTGGCTGGGTCCAAACCAGGTCGCTACCCCTGCCGTGACGGGGTTGGGGAGGCACCGGGGTTTAGCGAGGTCCCAAAAATGGGAAAAGGCAGGCTAGTAGTCGGGGCCCAGGCGGGAAGGTCGGGAAGGGGGCAAGATTCGTGGTCGGGGGACGGAAAAAAACCCGGTTAAACGGAAATTCAAAAAGACTTAAAGGGAAACGCTTTTTCAGTAGGCAAATAGGAAACTAAAGATCCCAGCAAGGGAATCAGGAAGAGTCGGGGTTAAATAAGGGCAGCCGAACGGCAATCCCCCTTTTCCCCGTTGTGCGGGCCCTTTAAATTTAACGGGGACAGCGCGCCGCCCCCTAGGGAGCGGGGATGGCGTCCCGGGGGGCAGGAGCACACCGGAGCGGGGCCGGGTAAAAAAAGCAGGACTCGGGCCGGCAGGACAAGGCTCCCCGGGACCAAAAAAGCGGGCACGGCGCCGCTAGACAGGGGGCCAGGGGTTTGGGCCGGGGCCCGGGGGTTGGAGCCACAGGGTCACCCGGACACATTGAGGAAAATTTATTTTTTTCCCTTACGAGAAAAAAATCAAGTTATTTTGGGGAGGTGTTATATGAAGATTAGTTATTCTTTTAATTTATGTGTTTATATACTGTTTTCACTCTTTGGGGTAATATTTTTGTTTAACTAGTTCCCAAACCCTTTCCTTTTAAACAAAAAACATCAAGTTAGTCCAACAATTTCCCAACTCTACGTTCCAAAAACTTATTGGGGGAGAGGGGAAAATTTGGCTGTCAGTAGTAGCTGGCCCTCCACTGAGACGGCAGATATAGTTCATTACTGTCTCTGTCTTCTTGATCATTGTACAACACTCAATGAGCTCTGTATTTACAGAATAGCAAGAGGCCTTCTGATTTCCTGCTTCCCACTCTCAGTTGTTACATTACGTCCAAGGCTCACCAACTGCGGATGCGGGGTTTTTATCGCCCCAGACAGGTCACAGGGGCGGGTTTTTGGGAACCTGAAATTTCCCCCTGATTGAGTCCCATTTATTATATCAGGCCCAGTTACAGAAAAATAAGTAAAAAAAAAAGAAAGAAAAATGTAGCAGAAAGCTATAAAAATACCCCCAAAAGAACTTTTTCTGACTTTATAGAGGGAGGAATATATAAAAAAAATTAAATTTAAATTTTAAAAAAATATACCAAAAAATTTTTTTTTAAAAAAAACCAGAAACACCCAAAAACTGAAAACTTTTCTTTTTCCCTTTCTCAATTCCCTTTAAAAATCAAATTTACCTAATACCTACTCACAAAATTTTAGGGATTTTTTGGTTTTTTTGGAAAAACTTTTTAGAAAGGCTTTACAGTTTTAAATTTTTTTAAAATTGACTAAGTTAGACCATCACATTCGAATGCCCAATAAATTTAGGGGATTTAAACAGTTCTCCTCATAATTTTTTTTCACTTTATGACATAATGGGGCCCAAGACAAATTTTACAATTTATAAACAGAAACTCGCCATTTCAAATTTGAAGCAGGTGCTCTCAGACGGAAGTGGCCACTGAGTTAGAGTGTCATTTCATCAGCAGGTTGCAACAGAGAACAGAGAGACAGAAGAGTACAGAAAAGCAAAGAACCCAGTTTTCTTTTTGCTACATCACACATGATGACCTCTTCATTTTAAAAAAATCCCTGGGGGACCGAAGATTTAATGGCCACAAAATCCAAGCACATTTTTAAAGGGGGGTGAAAGGGCACAAATTTTACATCAGACCAAATTCCCTAACGTTTAAATTTGCATGGTCTGCAGCTAAACGACAAGCAGGGGGCCTGACCTGGGATGCAAAAGGGACTCCCCTTGAGTCTCCCGCATCATTGGCGGGAATTTTTTTCTGCTAAAAGTGAATGGGTTTTTCATCATGAACAGCAAAGAGTACCACTTGGGACCTTGTCCCGGGGTATATGCTCCCTGACCCCTGCAAGACCAAACAGGTCCCGAGCCCCGCGAAACGCTGATGTAAAAGGTTTCCCAAATGGTCTGAAAGTGACACTTGGGGGCCTTTCATTCCCTTTAAAAAGTGCTTGGAGTTGTGTGGCATTTATTTATCTTTCTTTCAAGGGCCAAATTTTTTTAAAATGAAGCGGACATTAGTGTTTTGTGTTGCCAAAAGGGCGTCCCCTTTTTTTTTTTTATTTCATATCACAAAGAACATAAAGAACAAAATTTAAATTTAAAAGTATGAAGTCCCAAAAAAAGTCATGGATTGATTTGGTGGATGATCGGAAATAAAAGTTTTAAACCATTACCCAAAATAAAATATGTATGCAAATCGTGAAAAAAAAAAGTTTCATTAAAAAATAATTAATTTTCATGAAAAATTCATTAAAACCCCAAAAAAAATATAGAAAAAAAATTAACCCCTTTATAAATATACAGAAGTAAAAAAACAATGCAACAAAACCTACTACAGACCATCCACACCTCCAGCCGTGTGTTTTGCTCCCAAGCTGGGGATCATATATTTATATAAAAGGATGTTTGTCCTGTTGAAATCTGCTAATGACACACTGTAAAAAAAAATTTAAATTCAGTGGGCAACTTTGTTTGAGACACCGCTTAAGGTGTTTTAGTTAGCTATGATGTCCCCAAAAAATATATATAAATATATAAGTAAAATAAAATATTTATTTATAAAATATATAAATATATATTATATATGCAAATTTTTGGCCCAAAACAGTTGGTTTGCCCCCCCAGTTTAGAGAACATATCTAGTTTTGTTACCTCATCCCCACTTGGATAAAAGGCTACCTACTGAGGAATTAGAGACCCAAAATCTTTCATTAAAGCGTCTGATTTGTCTTTTTTATTTTTAAAATTTTTCCCCTGCTGTGAGATAAATTAAGGGTACAGAGAGGAGTGTTTTAGGGATATTTCAATAATATTTGATATTGAAGGTTAATAAAATATCAATCACTGCTGTGACCCGCCAACAGCCTTCTCAGGAAGTGGGAGCCCTTTTGCAGATATTCTGTATTTTTTTGTTCCCTTTTTTCTTTTAATTGATGTAAATCTATACATAAAAATAAAAGAGGGGTGTGAAAGTTTTAAAATTTCACGGAAGGGGGGTATTTAAATTTAAAAATTCAAAGGACACATTCAGTATTGCCCCTTTATTTGCTTTTCTTTTCCCCCTTAAAAAAGACAAAATCCTTACTTTTATTAAAGAGGAACTGACAGAATTAATTTTTGGGTTTAAAGGGAGATTCAAAGATTTTGGAACAATTGCTGGGAAGGGGTAAAGGGTTTTCCAAACATTTGGGGTTTACGGAGGGGTGTCCCCCACTCGGATTAGGGGAAAAGAGATGCTACAAAAAGAAGCCTCCACTCTGGACAGCTTGACCTGACCATTTATTAAATGGTTACCCTTTCATTCTAATGTGTAATATTACTTTTCCTCTGCAGCAGAGTGGGCACACCCAGCATGCAACCACTAATTACTTCAGTTAGAAAAGTAATTAATTGCTTTATTTTAAGAAGGAGGTTAAAGGGTCCACAAAGTAAAAATTGAAAGTCAAAAAGCCCCGTTCAATTTTCTTTTAGGCTGTCGTACAGGGAAAAGGGTGTTTGTTGAGGGGGATACTCTTTTCAAAAAATCCAAGAACAAATTTTTGCCTTGTCTTTAAAATAAGGTTATTTAATACCAAAAACATCAAAGGACTAGTCAGAAAAGCTTACTTTCACTGATCTTTTTGGGGGGATTTTCTTTTATTATATTAAAAGACTAGAAACACCCATTTTAATTTTGATTACATAGTTAATAGTTTTTTAAAAGGGCCCAAAAAGACCCAAAAAGTCGGGGCCAGTTAAACCCGTTGTCTATAGTGTTGATCCCCGAGGAAAAGGGAAAAAAAAAAAACCCAAAGAGGTAGAAGCAAAATTTTTCCTTTATTTTTTGGGAAAAAAAAAAAGGGGTTTGCTTGTAAAAAAAAAGGCTTTTGCCTTTAAATCTATACTGGCCCGCTTTAAAGTTTTCCTTTCCCGGACACGTGGGCTTTCAAATTACCCATGGGGGAATTTATGAGGCTTAAAAGGTGCTGTAGCAACCAGATGCATATGCCAAGAAGAGCCAGAATATTTGGAATAGGCTTATGTATAGGGGTTATGTGCAGTTTATAAATAGTCTACAAACCACCTACTATATAAAAAATCAATCTGGTATGTAAATACTTACCTATCTGTTGGGATAAAATTTTTACAGATCCTGAAAAAAATTTTCCATGAAAAGTCTCCGGATTTATATGTGAAAGGGGCACCATCCAGCAGGGCCCGTTTTATTTGGGATTTGTCCCGGATCCATTTTTTTCAGTATTTTACGGTTTCTGTGACGAGGCCAATGACTTCTATAAAAAAAGGGCCCATG
>JAODAL010003029.1:0-181974 GCA_025379985.1 Phyllomedusa bahiana
AGAAGATGGCAGAAAGACAAGTTCAGTTTTAGTGAGGTTTAGTTTCAGATGGACATTATGTCTGAGACAGCGGACAGACAGTCACTGGTGTTTTGTTGCAGGGCAGCAGTGATGTCTCGGGAGGAGGTGTATAACTGAGTGTCATCGGCGTAGAGATGGTATTGGAAGCCAAATCGGCTCATGGTTTGTCCAATAGGGGCTGTGTAGAGTGAAAAGAGGAGAGGACCAAGAACCGACCCCTGAGGAACCCCAACAACAAGAAGAAAAGAGGAGGTAGAACCTGCAAATGAGACACTGAAGGAGCAGTCAGAGAGGTAGGAAGAGAACCAAGAGAGAGCGGTGTCCTGGAGGCCAATGGTGCGGAGCATGCTGAGGAGAAGGTGGTGATCCACGGTGTGAAACGCTGCAGAGAGATCCAGAAGAAGCAACAATTAGTAGTTGCCCTGAGATTTAGCAGTGACGAGATCATTGGAGACTTTAGTTAGAGCAGTTTCTGTGGAGTGTAGGGTGCGGAAACCTGATTGTAGAGGATAGTTAGCAGAGTTATCAGAGAGATAGCGGATTAGGCAAGAGTAGACCAAGTGTTCTAGGAGTTTAGAGATAAAGGGAAGGTTAGAGACTGGTCGGTAATTAGCAGCGCAGGATGGGTCCAGAGTGGACTTTTTATTAGTAAAGGGGTTATGATAATAAGTATGCAGACCCTAAATACCTAGACTCCTACCCACCTAGGGCCCTGTCTACCTACCCAACTTTGTATGTATTTCTATTATTTATTTATTTATATTACTATGCATTATTTGTACTATATTATTTGTGTAGGACTATTAGACCCTAGTAACACCATTGTTATTTTGGTGCTGGTCTCCTGGGGGAATCTGGGTATAATTGGGTGTGCTTGGGGGTTGTCATAGGCGTGGACTATTGTGATGTAACTTGCTTGGGCCGGGCCCTTAATGCTGATAGAAAAGGCCTACCATATCCTTATCTTTTGGGTAAAGTAGAGAACGCATTAAGTTTGTCCTTCCTTCTAGAGGACTACTCACAGAGAAACTATATCTATAATACCAGGGTTATACAACTACCTAAGAAATCACAGAAATTATAAACCCAGTCCTAAAATATAACTTTTAATAGATATGCGATAAAATCTCACAACAATACAAACATATACACCAGTGCTACGTAACTATCAAAGGTATACAGGACAAATAGAGTATTCTCGGGTACATCTACTTATCTACTTATCTACGAGTGCTGTTTACACAATCCGGCATCGATGGAAGGATTAGATACATTCCCCTGATGAGTCCTCAGTGATCAGAGAGGAAGAAACGCGTTGGAAATAGGGAAATATGCCGAATGCAAAGGAAAGTAAAATACCCAATTGATTATATGTATGCTGCATTTAGACTAATATGATCTGATCAAGGAATATCAGTGCCTTGACTATGGTTCTATGTATATAGGTTTTGTGTATATTTGTTTTTAAGTCATAGCTGTCTAAGGTATGCAGGTTTTGAATTATTGATCATTTACCCTTATAAGATAGATATTTAATACGGCTAGCCATCGAGAGGTGGGGCCGCCCTTTTTCGGGGCGATTACCCTACCTGTACTTTAGGATTTAATAGTGGAAAATATAGGCTTTTGTGAGTATTCAGTTTCCAGGTGAATATACCCGAGAATACTCTATTTGTCCTGTATACCTTTGATAGTTACGTAGCACTGGTGTATATGTTTGTATTGTTGTGAGATTTTATCGCATATCTATTAAAAGTTATATTTTAGGACTGGGTTTATAATTCCTTCTAGAGGACCATTCCTGTCCTAGATTACTTGAACAGTCCTTATGGGTTTCATATTCTGGATCATTAGGAGAAATAAAGTTTTTAAATTACCAATACGCCTCCCTTCATCCACATCTTTCCACAACCTTGGTTAAACTTGATAGACACATGTTTTTTTTTTTTTTTCAATTGTACTGTCAATATAACCCACTGATTCAAATAGGTGCAGTGTAATGCTTCATTTCCCCAGTGGTGGTGCTGCAGGGAAACTAAACACTCACTTACCCCTCAGGTAACAACTGATTGCTGGGAGCAGGGCCATCTTTTCCATTGGGCACACTAGGCAGTTGCCCGAGATCCCCACAAGCATAAGGGGCCCCTGGTGGTCTGTGTATGTCTCAGGAATACAAGAAACATACCCTGAATCCGGTTGGCTTTGCTTATTTAACTGTTTGTGTGTTTTAGGATGTGCAAACAGTTTAAACCATGTTTGAGAAGGGAGCTAAAGGCTACTTGCCCTGCTGATCAGTCTTGTAAGCTGCAGGCTGGTGGTGCTCAGACATAAGTGGCGTGATAATATGGGTGCGCTTGGGGAAGCTCAAGGCATGGCCTAATGTGATGTCATGTATTTGGGCAGGGCCCACAGCAGTGCTCTGCCCAGGGGCCCATAATGCTGTTAAGATGGCTCTGGCTGGGAGTCCAGGCTGTGGGACACTGTGGGATCTAGAAAGTAGGGATTGCCCAAAACGGAGATCACCTTATCTGTTCTATTTTGCAGATTTCTTATTACAGTTATGTTCTGTTTGCTTTTACATTAATGATACTTATTTATATCTTTGCTGGAAGTAGCTACCTCCTTGTGATGCACCCATGAACCATTCACCTTCATATCTCCCCCATATAATCTTACATTTGCAGTATTATATATTTGTTGTACAAAATCAATGGAAAAGAGTAGACGGGGATTCTGAACGCTATTCCCACAGGACCTCCCTCTGGTAATATCAATATCAGAAACCAAGTATCTTCCAAGTCACATATCAATATAAAATTAGCTGGTTGCCTTCCAGATGGGATTGGTTGCTGCTGCGAAGCTGAAAACTGAGCCTTTCCTTCCTTCCGTCCTTGTATTTATTCTTTTGACTGATTGTTGGAGCCTGGCAAGAAGCCTTTATTAACCTTCATGTATTTTTTGTTGTCGTTTGCATACTTTTGCTTAAAACGTCGCCGTGCTTCTCCCTAAGCACGACAAGGACTTATGGGTCAAGGTAACAAAGCGCTGTCTATGCTTCTATAATTCCAAATTTACTAAATTTAAATTGATGAAAACCCCAATCAAAATAAAGAAATATAAATTCTGAAATTATAATCTATATAATGATTTCATATTGGGAATGAAAAATATATAAAAAAAATATATATTTTCTTGCAAATTGAGTGGGTGTGCAGAAAGATATCTGACTATGTCTTGTCCATGTTCTTGCTCACCACTCCCAACATGCAGCTTTTCCCCATCTACCAGCTCCCTGCTGCATTGCCTTCCCTAGGACAGGCACATGCGCACAACACCCTGGTATAAAGGGCCAGCGCGCACCACCCTGCTTTCAAGAGCCGATGCTCCGGGACCTGTGTCTGTATTAGTGCTCCACCACCACTTCTCATTTGCCAGTTTGTTGGTGTTTTTCAATACAGAAATCCAGAGTTCAGCTACTCCCCATTTGTGATACTCCAATTGAACCATTGGCTATCCCTACCTGTGTATGACTGAACTCCACCTGTCCCGACCTTCGGATTGTGAGCCGTTTCGCTTGTATGCTGCCCTTCCTGACCTTGTGCTTGTGCCCCAACTACATTTGCCTAATCTTCTGTATCACGCCTGCCGTCACCATAAGTGAGCTCATGAGCAGCGACCTGGGAGTTTCCTTCAGCAGGGTCCAAGCCAGGGTTGATGTTGACAACCATTGGGCTCCTTAGACTCCACTCCTCGGCAAAGCCAAACTTGCGGATGACACAGAGGATCTGCACTTGCTCTTGATAGTATGGACCAGGACAAGTTGTGAAAAGGGCCAGTATTTTGACTACTAATGTACTGGAAGGGCTGATTGAAGTCACTGGAGGAAAGGCCGGAGGATTCCTGGGACAGAGTGCTCAGTCAAGATGTTACAGAGAGTCGCAATCATTTAACTTCGCACCCTGGCATTTCTAATAACATCCTGACCTCGCGTAAACTGGCGATATAGCATGGATAAGATGATTACAGAAGTCTTCCTATACCTGCTTAGGTGCTGTTAGCATACTCACTGTGTAATCTGGGACAAGGAATCCTTCTTTTAAAGGGGTTTTGCCAAGAAGTGAAGTTCCTTCCCTCTTATCTGCTCAGGGAGAAGATAAACAAAGCATGAACGGCTGCAGATGGGAGAGGGAGGGGGTTTAGCAGAGCCAGGAAGCAGGGAGCGTCTCTAATGTTTACTCAAATAATAACATTACAACCAGTGGATTCTCTATACAGCAGACAGCCTCATACACTGCACTTTTCTCCCCAGCCCCTTGCAAGCTCGTTCATGTTCCCTGTCATCAGATAAGAATTGCAAACACGCAAGCGCGGCCAGATCAGCTCCTGTCAGTGTCCTGGTCGTGTCTAATGTAAACTTTCTGGAAACTAAGGGCATCTGATTAGTGCTGTAGCTCTTCACTTTTTGTAATCGCATACATTTAGAAACAATACCCATTTTGGAGGATCCCACGTCAACATTACATCGTGGCAAAACCCTTTTAAAGAGGTTTTGCCAGGACGTGCTTTATCTGCTAAGAAGCAATTGTAAACAAGCCAGGCTGAGCTGAGAGAGAGAGAGATTCACAGCCAGAGCACAGAGCCGTGCTAAGGGATGGTGTGAAATGTTCACTCACATAATCAAACTAAAAATAGTGGATTCTGTATACAAAAGACAGCACCTTTTCTCCCCCAGCAGCTTAAAAGCCTCTTCTTGTTCTCTGTCATCAGATAAGCAGGGATCTACTCAGATAATCACATTTACAACAAAGTGGATTCTGTATACAAAAGACAACATATTTCTACCCGGTGCCTTGAAAGCTTTTCAGCTCCTTTCATCAATAAAAAGTGTGCTCTGCGCAAGCCTGGCCAGAAGCTCTTGTCCAGGTCATATCTAATAGAAGCTTTTAAGTAAACTAAGGGCAGGAAAAGGGCAGCCTGTAGCCCCTCTCGACTGCAATTTTTGTAATCACATATAATTAGAAAAGGATTAAAAAAACCTTTTTTTGGAGGATCCCACGTCAACATTACATCGTGGCAAAACCCCTTTAAGCACTGTCTAGGTCACATTCTCCCCCAAAAGACAACAGCTCCGATGTACTTAGAGTAAGTGTAAAAAAATTATCGCATTCCTTTCCAGGAGCAGGAGAAATCTACCCAAGACAGAATCTATCTATGCAAAAAAAGGCATAAATTAGCCAGCTCATCCAAACCTAAATGAAGCAAAAACACTGGAGAAAGGCACGCTATTGTGACTGAAATATAGGTCCTTATAATCATTGTGACTGGAACCTCTCCCCCATCCTTTGGCACCAGGAGAAGCAAATCTAGAGCTAGGGTCCCACTTGATGAGGTTACCTTGTTGTGGTAGGTGGGCATACACAATTTGATCAAAATGTGCACTGAAGACCTCAGGTTTTTTTTACATACAGAAAATATAAAAGTAATGCAGCTTAAAATATTTAATAATTGTAATGGTTTTATGGGTTTTATTGCCCGCTGAGTGTGGCTGTGTTTTGTTGTGTTAAAACAATCTTTTCTAGGAAGAGAAGAATAGTGATAGCCTGGGCAAGGTATCCTCATCTTAGAGCAACATGCATCCCACAATGCCCTTCTGTGCGTCCCTCGTCCTTTAGGACACATACCTGTTTTGTCCCTGTGCTGGTACGCCAGAAAATAATATTCATCTTTTCACAACCACACTCCACTGCTGACACTGTAATGGCCAGCATTGTAGGGCTCTATGTGCTATTTTAAGCAACTTAAATGAGCAATCAAGACAAAATTGTTCCTGTATTATGCGAAGTACATTAACAGCCGTTTTATCTGCATTTTTTCAGTCAATGGAATATTGACTTCTGACAAAGACATGGCAGATGCACAAGATATACGATAAAAATGTCTGGTAGGTTGAAGACTCCAGAGAGGAGGAGATGAGTTGGAGAGGAGGCTGGGTGTGTGAGTTGCCCTTTTCATTGTAGCTGTTGGGGTTTGTTCATACAGCTGATTTGAACACTTATTCTGTAGGCGAATTCGGCTCTGAATCTCTTAGTCCAACCCGACGGCAAACCGATTTACATTATACTCTATGCATACCTCCCAAGTGTCCCTATTTTGGAGGGAATCCCTATTTTTAAACATCAGGTCCTCTGCCTCTTAGCTCTATAAATGTCCCTCATTTTCATTTAGGAAAACAAATTTGCATCAATAAACCCGATTGTCTTGCTTTAAAAAGTATCTGATTGCTTCCCCCGCTGTATATACATAACAATTTACTTCATATTTAATCATTGGGGTACAATGCAATCTTGAAAATGTGTCCTTTTTGGCTTTCTAAATAGTTGGCATGTGTGTATTTGGGCGTGGTTAGAGGTGTGTCTTGGTGTGATGTCATGTATTGGGTGTGGTTAGAGGTGTGTCTTGGTGTGAGGCCATGGGTTTGGGTGTGGTTAGAGGTGTGTCTTGGTGTGAGGACATGTGTTTGGGTGTGGTTAGAGGTGTGTCTTGGTGTGATGCCATGTGTTTGGGCGTGGTTAGAGGTATGTCTTGGTGTGATGCATGATTTTGGGGGTGGTTAAGGTGTGTTTGGTGGATGTCATGAATTGGGTTGGTAGGGTGTGTATTGGTGTGAGGCCATGTGTTTGGGTGTGGGTTTGAGTGTGTCTTGGTGTGATGCCATGTTTTGGGCATGGTTAAGGTTGTCCTTGGTGTGATGTTCATTAATTTTGGGTTGGGTAAGGTGTGTATTGGGGTGAGCCAGTTTGGGGTTGGGTAGAGGTGTGTCTTGTGTGATGCCATGTGTTTGGGCGTGGTTAGAGGTGTGGCTTGACGTGTTCCTCTTTGCAATCTCTAAAAGTTGGGAGGTATGTCTATGTAATATCGATGTTGTTGGTTAGACGATGCTGATTTTACTTGAAACAAGGCTGAATGTCCAAGGCAAATTTTCTTTGTCCAATACTTAGTATGGTTGGCGCGTAAAACCTTAAAGAATTGACATGTCAATGCTTTGTAGATGCTTATAGTACGTCCTGACAGTGCTACGTACAAGAAAATCTGCCTCAGACATTCAGTGCCATTTTCTTGTCAAAATTCCGTTCTAGCAAGTGCGGCGTTTCCGCTGAGGACACAATGCTTTTTTGCCATTGACACCAAAAAGACCTATGGGGACATGTATGATCGGGCTTTTCACTTCTTTTCTGTCGTACAATGTTCCTCACTGTGCCGGCTCCACTGTCGGACCCACCTACCCTATGTGCTAGGCGCATTCTGTGAAAGCTTCGCCACTTTGTAATGCGCCTAACATGAAGGGGCGTTCTGGGGTGGGACGCACCACATTAAAAAACTTTGACGCATGTATGAATGCGGGTCGGCAAAGTGAGGCGCATTACAGCTCTGACAGGCAGACCTATTTCAATGTGGTCTGTCTGAGTCGGAGGCATCAAAGTTGACAATTATGAGCGCACATCAGTCACCGGCATACATCAGGCACAGTTTTCACCCAAAAAACGTGAATCAATCTACTTTGACACACCGAAGTTCATACATGTCCCCCTAGTGTGAACTTAAAAGACATTTCTGTAACTCCCAATAGCTACAATGAAAATAGGAGCAGGGGACTCGCATTCTGATTTTTGGGAGTGCCGTAAAGGTCTCAGATGGGGAATACTCTTTTACGGTTCACTGCAGCCCTTACAAGAGGTACCTTTTTGACAAGTCCCCAAAAATTTTTGTGCACCCCCATGCCCCCTATATATGCCCAGAATCTTGTGTGCAGTGTTTTAGCTAAAACATACTTCTCTCTCATTGTTTATATATATTCCACAGCTCTGCAGATGGATTGCCACTAATTATATCCATTCCTGTCCCCATTGGGGATCACACTCTATCCCTTCCACCTGGGGGGCCACATCCAAGGGGCTGCGAGGTTACCATTTTAAAAACGGAAAGCTTCTAAAAAGATCACTTTTTCTATCTCCCCCTAGGGTACAATCCGCAGAAAATTTGTATGGGTTTTTATAAGCGAAATTCTTATTCCACAGCGAGAGGATTTCTTTAAACCCCCCGTGAACCCAAAATTACATGGGGGAAACCTTTGGGATAGCTGGTTTAAAGTTTGTAAATACCTATACAGTGAATTATCTGTCATTAAACCCGGAGCCTTCCCTTTATCGGGGCGTTTACTCCACTGATGGATGATATTTATATGCTGTTCTTTTTAGTTTTTTTTTTTGGTAGTATATGGGGGGTTTTGGGAAATACAATTTTAGAGATCCCAGTAAAATTTTATTTTTAACGGATTATAATTTTTGCAGTGATAAAATAAAAAATCCTCTGTTGAATAAAATTTTGGAAAAATTTAGGGTTAAAAAATCCAAATTATATTACATTTGTCCTATTTACTGAACATATACACTTTGTTTATTGGACACAAAGCATGGTTTTTACCACATGGTATACATTGGGATATATTTTTCTTAGTTCCTTAGGGGATATACGAACGGGACCAGACACGGTTGTAAGGAAAACTTTACAACACGATTCGTTCCCCTTTTTTTCCTAAACTCGTACATTTCAATAGAGAGAGCCATGCAAAAGTGATATTTGGAGAGTGGGACAACCAGACCCTTAAAAGATTTTCAATTTATGCTTTAAACCTGAAAAAACCCCTTTTTTAAAAATACAAAATGACCTTGTTTTTACTGTGGAGTTTGTAAAAAACCCTTTCAGGATCCTGTAACTCCAGACGTTTAACTTTTCAATGGGTTAATTGGGCTCATTTAAAAAGGCGTTTTTCCCCCCAATAAAAATGAACCTTTATTGAGGGAAGGCCCCCCAAACCGAATTCAACTGACCTTCATTAACTTTGATGGAACACATTAGCGCTTGACCCCTTTCTACCCAAAAGGGGCAGGGTTTCTTTTAACACGCTTATTTTAAAGCGGGGCCGAGACTGTTTTTTCCCAAATTTTTTAAAAAAATTATGGCCTTTAATTTTTTTTTTTTTTATTGAAACTTATTTTTCAAAGTGGACGGAAAGAATAACTTTGTTCAGCCACCCCCTGGTGCTTGAATGTCAGGAGGATCTGAAGGGCATCTTTGTTATCTTTAGAGCCCCCTAAATTTTTTAGCTTGGGCGTATATTAACAATGAGTAAGCAAGGGGCCTGAAACAGGAAGGCTATCCTATTCACTTGCTGCAGAAAAATTCTGGGAGAAAACTGAGGCACATTAGAAATTTTAAAAAAGGGGCTGTTCACTAATAGATTACTTTTCAACATGTGTAGGGAACAGTAAATGAAGACGTTTTTTTTCCAAATAGATTTTTCTTTTTTTATTTTTCTTTTTTTAGGAATAAAAGGATTTTATCACTTTGACTGCATCAGGTTTTCTCAAGGGTTTCCCCCACTTGCTCCCACGTGTTTGTCCTAATCAAACAGGAATAACTCATCACACAGGTCCCCGCCACCCAAACGCCCCAACCCCTTGGCTTGACTTTTTATCCCACTTGCAAAAAAAAAGGAACTAATAAAAAGTTTACTTTAGCTTGAAACTTTTGTGGATTGAAAGGGGAGAGATCTTTAACAAGCATAGTAAATTTTCTAACCTTTGAATCCCAGCTATTTGTAATTACCCCCAACCCCGAACCATGAAAAGACGGATGCAAAATGAAAGCCTTTGCCCTTGGAAACAGCATGTGGGGCAAACCCCCTTTTTTTCTGCCCCTGATCTCTCCCATTACAGTCCCCTCTAACTTTTTACCGTCCCACAAGTCCCCCCTGTCCCCCGGGGGGAAAAACCCAGAAATCTGCTTTAACTTACAAAACCAACATCCAAACCCCCCAACTCTGCCTGCCGCCTCCCCCTGAAAAACATCCCCCTCCACCGCTCATTCCTCCCGGTTATAACCTAACAAAAGCTGGTCCATGCCCTTGTCATCTCCCCCTAGACTACTGCAAAATCCTTCTCAGTGGCCTCCCAGCTAGCACCCTCGCTCCCCTCCAATCCATCCTTAACTCTGCTGGCCGTCTTAATCCACCTCTCTCCTCGCTACTCCTCTGCCTCTCCCCTCTGCCAATCCCTTCACTGGCTTCCCATTGCCCAGCGAATTCATTTTCAAGCTACTAACCATGACTTACAAGGCTCTCTATGACCTCTCCCCTCCATCAATCTCTGCCCTAATTTCCAAATATTCTCCCCCCCACGAACTCTCCGCTCCTCACAGGACCTTCTCCTCTGCTCTCCCCTTATCAGCTCCTCACACAACCGTCTCCAAGACTTCTCCCGTGCTTCACCCACACTCTGGAACTCACTGCCCCAACACATCATACTCTCCTCCACCTTCACCAGCTTCAAAAGCAACCTGAAAACCCATTTCTTCAGGCTTGCCTATAACCTTCACTAAACTTGTCACTACTTCCTCCACAGACATGTCTGCCCCTCACCTCCTGTCTCTTTCCCCCTCCTTGTAGATTGTAAGCCCTCGCGGGTAGGGTCCTCTCTCCCTCTGTCGTGCCAATTGTCATTATCCCTTATCACTGTACTCGTTTGACTTATGTAATGTATGTAACCCCCTCGAATGTACAGCGCCCTGGAATCAATGGCGCTTTAAAATAAATAATAATAATAAGAATAATAATAATTCTGCATGATGTGATATGGATGTCCTTGCGTATTTGCCATAGATTTTACTCATTGTATTGTTAGGGTGAAATACATTGTCCAATGTCAAAGGTTACCACTACCCTGTTTACATCCTGCTGGCCTGTCGATGAACTACAAATCTGACTTCAGCAATAAGTCATTATTGCCAATGGAAAACGGTCGTTGGCCATATTTTCTCTGTTACGGCCACACTGCTATAACACATGGGTTATTCATATGAATGGGTAGCAATAAAGTACACAGATATGTCATGTCTACCAGAAGAATCTTTGTTATCTGTATGGTCTAATAGGACATTTGGACTGAGATGGTCTGAATGAGACTACCACAAATTTTATTGCAATTCTTCTGTTTTATAAGGAAATTGTGTCTACAGTTTTATTTAACCATTTCAGAATTAGATTTAACGCATTGGACTGTATGTAATGCATTGATTTCTGTTGGTAACTATGACTTGATTGGAGAGCTTGATTTTCCATGATTTGATTTGAGATGACTTGAACCTGGATGAATCACTTATGTCTCTTACTCTCGTTCTTTTCTCAGAGACGACTTGGAGATGCCGCAAAGAAGGCCATTGGAAAACTTACGACCAGAACGGTTAGGAAAGGAGATAAGGTAACGGCATTCATGGGACATGTAACGACAAATTCTGGTTCTTCCGCTGGGTTGGAGAAAATGTTAGAGTAGTAACTGGGAACTAAGCATATACACCAGATATTTGTTGGTGGGTTGTGTCAATTTCAACCTGATGTATCTGTAATGTATGTTTTGGAGCAGCTGGGAAAAAAAGGTTTGGCTGGATTGTATTAGAACTGTCTATTCTGCACATTTGTTCAAATTAGGCGTCAGTCACCCAACTGTATTCTGCATTTGGAAGGTCTTAAGTATGGAGATAAAACACAAAAAATGGTCCCAATAGGGGGAAGGGTAAAGCCATGTCCAAAAACCATTTACCCTAAGATAAAAAAAAAATAACTTCTGCTCTAATGATTTATTAATACAGAAAGTCCCTGACTTACACCGTCTCCTAGTTACAAACAGAGGAGTATGTGGCATGCTGACACTTGTAGTTCCAAAATCCACAGCAAATAGTAGCTGTGGAACGACAAGTTCCAGCATGCCACGGCAGCACGTGAGGTGAAATCTTCTTAACAGGGCCACAGACAGCAAAACAAATGTTAAAACCCTTCCCTGCACTATCCAAAACTAAAAAAAACTTTTGTACTGGAGTTACATTTAATCAATATACCTGTTCAGACGTACATAATAATTCAACTTAAGAACAAAACTACACTCACTATCCCGTTCGTAACCCGAGGACTGCCTGTATATAACTTTATTATTTTGGTTAATAAGAGCCAAGTAAAGAGGTTAAAATTCTGAGTAGGACTTGTGTTCCTAGAATAGTATTGGTACTGATAGTTAGTGATAAACCATACACTGATAATGATCGAAACCCTATTGAGGTTCCTCCAGCTACACCTCTTATTGTTCTGTTACCACTGCCCTACCTCACTATTAAAATCTAATACTGCCCGTATTCCCCTAACATGTTTCGACTGATAACCAATGTCTTTAGGAGTGACGGGGCAGAAATACATGGATAAAAGTAAATTCAATACAGTGGCAAAAAGTTTTTTTTTTAGTTGTTTAAAGGCATGGGTACGGCCACAGGGCACTGACAGAATACCGTCCAGAGTCTGATTAAAGGAATTGGACAGGTATTTTGTTGTTAAAACCGGACAAGTGACATGTCATTTATTCGCGCCGCGTAATGCATGTCAATGGGGCCGGCTGGCTACCACCAACCCCCACCCCCACGCGCCTTGGGAGTAAGAGCGAGCTCCCGAAACACACGATGTATTGCGGCGCGTACTGTATGCACTGCAATACATCGTGTGAACATACCCTTAGGGTAAATGATTTCAAATATGGAGGTAATCTATAGTCATTTTGTACTGCCAATATCATATTCTCCCTACAGAAGTCAATAGGTCATTTCCACCATATTTATCTCTGTGTTTGTGACAGGGTAGTGGTGAAAAAAAGCATGTCTGTATAGAGCATGGGATTAACATAGAACAAGGTGGATGTATATCCAGTATTACATGTTTGTATGTACCTCTGTGTGTTAACATTCTTGGAAAATGCTCTTGTCAACGAGACCTACGAGGGAAAGAACAAGACAATGAGTAGCTCATCCAAGGTGCCAGCTCGTTCCCCTGTCCCTAACCCCCACTGTCTTGTGACCCTGCTGCTGGTTCCATGCTAAAACGCGTTAATGGTATGTTTTGCTCTTTCAAGCTATTTGGAGCCCCACTTTATTAAAGGGGTTGTCTCATGAAGACAATTCCTATCCATGTGCCTTATTATGCGAATGAGCAGCTCTTTTTCCCATAATGGTGGATTCTGAATGGCCACCATATACTACATTCATCTGTGTACCAGTGTTCCTCAACTTCAGTCTTTAAGGCCCACCAACCAGTCATATTTTCAGGATTTCCTTAGTATTCAACCGATATAGTTATTGTCGGTGCCTTCTATGAGACACCCTGAAAGCATCACCTGTTGGTGGGCTTTAAGGAGCACTGCTGTATACTGCATTAAAGCTGTGATGACCCCCCTCCCCCGAGGACAAAGGGTTTTTTGCCACGATGTCATGTTGACGTGGGATCCTCCAAAATGGGTATTTAATCACTTTTCTAAAAATATGTGATTAAAAAAAGTGAAGCCTGTGAGAGCTACAGCATTTCTCCGTCCCCCTAAGTTTCCTGAAAGTTTACATTAGATACAACCAGGACACTGACAGGAGCTGATCTGGCTGCGCTTGCCTGTTTGCACTTCTTATCTGATGACAGGAAACATGAGATGAGCTTGCAAGGGGCTGGGGAGAAAGTGCAGTGTATGAGTCTGTCTGCTGTATAGAGAATCCACTGTTGTAATGTTATTATTTGAGTAAACTTTAGAGACGCTCCCTGCTTCCTCGCTCTCTGCTCACCCCTCCCTCTCACCCCTGCAGTCGTTCATGACTCATCATGCTTTGTCTATATTCTCTCCTGAGCAGATAAGAGGTAAGGAACTCACTTCGTGGAAAAACCCCTTTAAGGATGAGTCATGGAACTGAGGATCTTTATTACTGTATCCCCACACGCTATAGCAGTAAGAGATTACGTAATATTCGGGCGGGGGATCGCTCCCTGCAGTTCTGTAGCAAACCGAAAATCAGTTTATTTAATAGAACAATCTCCTGTGATGTTTGCTATTTTTAAAGCAATTCTAGTGAAATCCGAGCCTGGCCTAGATGTCCCGCACCATGCTAATAAGCACATTTACTGCTGTTTGGTCATAGACACCACACAGCAGTATACGGTGTCACCTGCTGAAATGTAAAATTTATGTACAAAACCCACAGACACTTCAACAATGCTGTACCTAAACAGTAGAAAATTGTCCAGGCTTAACCCTTTACTTACACCAAATGCTTGATTTATTTAACCCTATACATCCCCTTGTAGATATTAGTCGGAAATAAAACACCTTTCCTGCCAGCCACCTCTATCTCATGAAAGTGGTGGTTATTACCAAGACATTTGTTATCTTACTGAGGGCCAGCAGCCATCTTTCCAGGTGACACCCGCGAGGAAGCACTGCACGCAGTATTTGGTCTCTTACAGTATATTCCTTTTGTGTATAATTATACACAAAAATAAATCTGGAGAAATTCAGTTTCTCCAAAAATAGAAAAGAGAGAAAAGTCGCTCACCATCTGTAGTAAACAGCAACGTTGTAGTCGGGTAGACTGTGCACGGAGCAATCCATGTCAGTGATGGGAATGTAATCCAAGTGGAAATCCAGCACTCATCGTATAAAAATAATTGTTATATAAGAACGGAAAAGCATCCTGAGGCAGCACATATGCCACTTCTTACGCGTTTCGAGCTTCATAGAAGAAAGGGCTCTTAATCGCACAATTACGAGCCCTTCTGTGCGGCTCAAAACGCGTAAGGTGTGGCATACGTGTTGCCTCAGGATACTTTTCTGTTCTTATATCTAGTTTTGTTTTCGCAGGATACAACAAATATTTTTTTACGCTGAGTGCTGGATTTCAGTTTATACATTGTTTACGTATGTGTGGTAGAAATAAGAGGACAGTAAGCCTTGAAATAGTCCCTTCTTTGACTAGTTAAACTACGGAAGGTAAGTCTTAGTGAATAGGGTTGGTTTGGTTCCATTTCTAGACTGGGAGTGTGGGAAGGTTTCTGCTGCCGCAAGCTACTTCTTTTCCTAAACATATTTTTTCAAATCACCAACATGGGAGGAAAAAGGAGGAGGGAGAGACAACACAGATGTCTTCTAGAGTACATATAATAAAATTAATATTTACATTGTGTGTACACTCTTGTTTGCGAAATAATACAACTTTTTCAGGTTTTATTTAAAACCATTCACATTCCAATACCAGCAGCACACTATTAACTAAAAAACTATCAAAAGGCACATAGGAATTTTTGAAAAAGCATTTCTGATACTTAGGATACATGAACATTTTTTTGAGGTTCTTAGTTTACATTTTTGATCAAAACTGTTTGAGCCCACCTCCCAATCAGCAAGAGGACTTCAATACAGGTGGGTCCTACACTAACATTACCTCTCTTGGGGCCGGTTCAGACATCCACACTTCAGGGAGAGAAGACTCCAGCTACACTGTACTCTGCATTGATTTAAAAACCTGTGAAGGTGGAGTGCGAAAAACCAATGAAGAGGCAGCCACTCCCCCACATAGACAGTCTAAAAAACAATATTTGGTTTTGCACATCCCAAAAACTTTTTTTTTTTTTACATGAGAATAGGTGCAAAAATTCCTATGTGCTTTTTGATAGTTTTTTTTAATTAATAGTGTGCTGCTGATATTGGGATGTATAGGTATATTGCTGCCACACCAGTGTGCACCTATGCTCATTTTTTTCAAAAAAAGTTTTGGGGATGTGCAAAACCAAATATTGTTATTTAAAACCATTGTCAGCTATGCTTTTTAATGCTAAGGCATCCCACAAAAAAAACCTCCACTTGGGCTGTCAGAAAGAACAAGGTCAATAATGTGGAAAGTATCCGTGTTAGTGTTAATAGGTACCTTCAGAGAATACTTTCAGGGTCCTTCCAGAGGATCTGGGAGGTATTAAAAAATCTCATTGCCTGGATGCCCATAGACCCGGCAAAGGAAACCTCCTCTTTTTATTGACACTGCACTCAGGGGTTAAAAGATATGAATTAGTGGCGGCCAATCACAGATGGCCTTCCAAAGGCAATCACTAGGAAATATGTTTACATCCATTGGCTAAACCTACATCCTATGGTGGGAAGGGATGAACGAAGGAGTTTTGTACAGTGGTCCCGCATACAATATTAATTGGTTCTAGGATAACCATTGCATATTGTAACCAAAAGTATTTGGAAAACTGATCATTGGTTTCGAAGCCCCCAAAATAAACTACAATTTGCCCTGAGGCAACTAATACCATAAATTTCCTAACCACCACCCAGACTATTATAAATTAACAAAAAATGATACTAAAATATAACTTTTATTAACTCTTATAAAAGAACCATCATGTGCTAAAATAGCCAGACTAACATACACTAACCTCATAGAACTCTGACATTTGTCAGTGAAGATGAATAGCTGTACATGTAGTGCACCTAAACCATGGGTGCACCTGGTCTAGAACTAGAAAATTAATGAAGGTATCCTTCCAACTCTGAAAGCCATCAGTAAGAATCATATATAGTTATACCTGCAGTATACCTGAATCATAGGTGTGCTTGCTCTAAGGGTATGTTCACACGGATTATTTTCGTGTGTAATTGCGCGCGTATTTCGCCACGTATTGCGCTTACTACGCAGTGAAATGCTTGCCGCGATTACGATAATTCATAGCTCCCATAGAGAACTATGGATTACGCATCGTCCCCCCGCGCGTGCAATCCGATCGTATTTTACGCGTGGTTGAAGAATTGACATGTCAATATTTAGCGGCGAATACACGCCGCTGACAATGCACGTCATTGGGGTCGGCGCCTGTGCTTTGGAATTACTCACTAATCAGCGCGTGGTTCCAAAATACCCGGCGTATTGCGGCGCATACTATATGCGCCGTGTGAACATACCCTAAGGATGCACTAACTTTGGTAGAGCTCTGACTATTGTCAGTAATAATAAATAGTTGCGCGTACATCACACCTAAACCATAGATAGATAGTTTTGCCTTGCTGTTGCCCCTAGTACACCTGAGGACACCACGTCTCTGGCAGAACATGTCGGAGGGTGGGCGGGTGCAGTCATTTTCAATTTTTGATATCAAGACTAAGTGCACCCATGGAACTGCAGGCAAAACTATCCATTACTACTGACGGCTGTCAGAGTTCTATGAAGGCTATCTTCATTTATTTTCCAGCTTTAGACCAGGTGCACCCATGGTTTAGGTGTACTGCAGGTACAGCTACTTATCCACCATTACTGACAGCTGTCAGAGTCCTATGAAGGGGATTTGTATCTGCCTTCTAGTTCTAAATTAAGTGCACCCACGGTTTGGGTGTACTCTAGGTGTAACTACTTACCATTATTGATGGTTGTCAGTGCAATGAAGGTTATCTTCATTTACTTTCCTGCTCTAGACCAGGTGCACCCATAATTTAGGTATACTTCAGGTGCAACTATTTATCACTACTGACGGTTGTCAGAGTTCTATGAAAATGATCTCTATTTCTTTCTCAGCTGTAAACCAGGTGCGCCTATGGTTTAGGTGTACATTAAGCACAACTTTTTATTATTACTGACAATAGTCAGAGCTCTACAAACTTTGGTTGTATTCAGCGCACCTATGAGTCAGGTATACTGCAGGTATAACTATAAATTATTCTTATTGATGGCTGTCAGAGTTGGAAGGATACCTTCATTAATTTTCTAGTTCTAGACCAGGTGAACCCATGGTTTAGGTCTCCAAAAATTTGGGAATCTCGCAAGAGAACAAAGAGTGACTTTTGATCACTATATTTACTATTTTGCCATAGGCAAACTTAAACTCTATCAGTTCTCTATCTATAAAACACTAAAACGTAACTTTTATTATGTATAACTCTTAACCTCTATACACTCTGTTAAAAACCTGATTTCTAACCTCACCATTTAACCCTTTCTACTTCTGAAAGAAGGAATAGCTTCTTTTCTATTATCAAGTCTGGTGGTGCACCACCTATTAACAGGAAAGCCTTATATATACAGTGATTTACTAGCTCCAGTAAGGGATCCCAAGCATCCTACTTGGGCAGTCGTCCCTAATCTCATGGACACAAAACAAATAAGGCCTCCTTGTGACACCGTCTGCAGTGGGTGACACTTGTAGACAGAGGTGAGAAATCACAATTTAAAACGTCATGCCTGACCTCCCCAACATGTTTCGCCAGCTAACCTGGCTTCATCAGGGGTTAGAGGTCCGATCACATGTGGTCTAAGCTTACTTCCTTTTATATCATGTTAGATACACACCCTATTCAGGTGCTCACCAATGAGCCATCAGAGAATCCACAAAAACCCACTCCCCCTTCTGCTCTCCTGCACGCACACTCATAATATGTGCTGCTACTGCTGCCACCATACTCCCATAGACATCAAACTTCAGACAAGTTCGCCATCTCCATAACGGGCTTGCGCCCTATCTTACCATGCTGCCCGCGCCAACGTACTGTATCAATAGACATTTCAGCCCTGACTGTGTTGGACTTCCATCTCATTTCTCTCATGTTATTGCCTCTGCGTGGCTCACCTAGAACGGACTATCTTCCATGTCTAATATGCATATTCATTGGGAATATAAACTCCATTGTACTATACACTATTGTCATATTATCTTCCCATAAAGCACTTCTCCTTTATATCTAATATACATATTCATTTTAATAAAGCTGCAAGCCTTATTAAATACATATTCCATTGAAGTGGTTTATGGGAATAGACTAAGACAATAGTGTACAGTACAATGGAATATGTATTTAATAAGGCTTGCAGCTTTATTAAAATTAATATGTATATTAGATATAAAGGAGAAGTGCTTTATGGGAAGATAATATGACAATAGTGTACAGTACAATGGAGTTTATATTCCCAATGAATATGCATATTAGACATGGAAGAGAAGGGGTTTATGGGAGTTGATAAAGCTGGTAGTGTGCTGTGGAATGTAACACCTATTCTGCTTAGTCCGTTCTAGGTGAGCCACGCAGAGGCAATAACATGAGAGAAATTAGATGGAAGTCCATCACAGTCAGGGCTGAAATGTTTATTGATACAGTATGTTGGTGCGGGAAGCGTGGTAAGATAGGGCGCAAGCCCGTTATGGAGATGGCGAATTTTTATGAGGTTTGATGTCTATGGGAGCATGGTGGCAGCAGTAGCAGCACATATTATGAGTGTGCGTGCAAGAGAGCGGGAGGGGGAGTGGGTTTTTGTGGATTCTCTGATGGCTAATTGGTGAGCACCTGAATAGGGTGTGTATTTAACATGATATAAAAGGAAGTGAGCACATGTGATCGGACCTCTAACCCCTGATGAAGCCAGGTTAGCTGGTGAAACATGTCGGGGAGGTCAGACATGACATTTTAAATTGTGATTTCTCACCTCTGTCTAGAAGTGTCACCTGCTGCAGACGGTGTCACAAGGGGGCCTTATTTGTTTTGTGTCCATGAGATTAGGGACGACTGCCCAAGTAGGAGGCTTGGGATCCCTTACTGGAGCTAGTAAATTGCTGTATATATAAGGCTTTCCTGTTAATAGGTGGTGTTCCACCAGACTTGATAATAGAAAAGGAGCTATTCCTTCCTTCAGAAGTAGAAAGGGTTAAATGGTGAGGTTAGAAATCAGGTTTTTAAATAGTGTGTATAGAGGTTAAGAGTTATACATAATAAAAGTTACGTTTTAGTGTTTTACAGATAGAGAACTGATAGCGTTTAAGTTTGCCTATGGCAAAATAGTAAATAGAGTGACCCATGGTTTAGGTGCACGGCAGGTACAGCTATTCTTCTTCAACGACAAATGTCAGAGGTCTTTGAGGTTAGTGTATTTTAGTCTGACTATTTTAGGATATTATAGTTCTTTTATAAGAGTTAATAAAAGTTATATTTTAGTATTATTTTTTGTTAATTTAAAATAGCCTGGGTGGTTGTTAGGAAATGTATGGTATTAGTTGCCTTAGGGTAAATTGTAGTTTGTTTTCTTACTGATTTCTACCATCTAATCACAATTTTTTGGGGAACTTTCAAAACTATTTTGAAGCCCCAAAAATGTTACCCCAATACAAGTAAAGATTTAGGAAAATTAAGCAGAAAACTAATAACAATAAAGCAAGTCCTTACATGTCGCATTCAGAAAAAGCTGCTGTTCGGCTCATGTAATTTATACACAATGTGCCAGAAAAAAAAATTGGGGCCCTCATCTGGTGCCTAAATGAGCCGCTCTATCTGGCATTGTAAAGAGGACAGAACATGTAGTACCGCACCCACACTGTACTGTAGAGAGGCACTACTGGATCTCCAATCACTGCATGCAGTTCACTAATACAGATATTTTACAAGTAAAATGTTCATGATAATTGATTGTATCTTCGATCAACATTGTTGGTGTTGAGTCTGGTTTCTAAGATAGTATCCCAAGAAAGACCATTGTATGTTGGAAATATTGTATCCTGAGTCCATTGTAACTTGAGCGACTACTGTATTGCCACTAATGTTAAAAAACCTTAAAAGGGTTTTCCCATAACAAATGTTCAGATCCCTCACAGTGCCACCACAGGAGAAATGAAGTATTACAGGGTGCTTATTGAAATCAATTAACTGTCCGTGAGGTGCATGGACATGATGTGTCCTCCAGAGAGGGAGACACTCTTTATAGCTTTTCTCTATCCTGGCAAATAAATGAGTGCTCTGAATTGGAGAACACCTCTTTAATCTCAGAATTCTTTATTAGGTTATTTGAAGATATATTTTTCATAGTGAGACGACCCGTTTAAGAATTTTTTTTATCTAAATGACGTTAAATTTGTCTCACTCTATTATAGAAACAGCTTCACCAGATTTATTAGCTTCTGCAGATGTGTTAGGTGCCAGCAGCAGTCCTCTTTGGGTTTATTTTTACATATAGCACATTATAAACCTCCAGAAATCAGCAGCTCTGAGCTATCCGAATCTCCCCGTACTTGTTAGTTTCTTTATTTATGACCTGACAGGTCTATATATAGTAGACCCTTCTTTCCAAAACACATGGAGGACAACACGCTTATGAACTGTCAAGATTTAAAAGTTTTCCGGTCTTTAAAAATGATGTGGAAATTTGCACTCCGATTATTCACTCACTAATATACTGTGTAGCTGGGGTTGTCTCTTTTCCCACCAAAAGTTACTGGTTAGGTTAATGTGAGCTAAAAGGGGTATGTTTAGGGGTTGTGGGTTCATAGTGTCGACAATGAATGAATCGGTAAAGTCGGGTGTTATCTGTGAGCCCTCCTGATAGCAGAGGAAGGGAAAAACTAATATGAAGTATGCGAGGCACCCGGGAGATTTACCAGATCTTTTGAGTCCAGGAGATCTTCTCTACATCCTGAAGTCTACTGAAGAGAGTTGACCAGCACGGCCAATTGTTTCATTACAATTGGTCAGAAATCATCATTTTCTCACTATAAGTTATGGCTCTGACAGCTATCAGAGAACATATAGCCAAGAGAAGGATGGAACTGGGCCATTTCAACTGCAGCTCGCCCTGGTAAATTTTTATGGTAAGATGCCGGCAAACATTGACTTGCTGGATGTGGTGCTACAGGTCACTGCGTAATGACACATTCTAATACAGGTAGGACATGCTGGCACTTGTGGTTTCCTACCTCTACTTTACAAGAAAAATACTGGGCAGCTGTGTCATAGCCTTAAAGGGGTTTTATCGTTTGAAGTGTTCGTGCTCTTCAGCTACTGCTATGAGATTGAGTTTGAAATGCAGGGACGAGTCTCTCCTGCCAGGAGGCGTGTCTCCCCTCACTAAAGAGTTGTGACATCATCATTCTGTGTTAGCAGTGGAAAAGGAAGGGTGTCTGGACAGCTATACAGCCTTCTGCAGCCAGTTCTCTTGTGTCTGCAGAGCCTTCGGCTTCAGGCTGGCTCCATTAGCTCCTTGCTGTGCTATAACCAGTTATACACACAGCCTGAACTGATGAAACACATGTGAGGAGTGCACACTGCTCCTCCCCGTCAGTTATCAGGCAGGAGACTGTGTGACTGTATTATATGGAGGGAACACAGGACATAAGTTATGAGGGGATCTATGAATTAAACAGTCAGTAATTACCCAGATCATTCACCTTAGAGCTGGGAGATGAGTATACAGCCAGCAGCCCTCTCACCTAACTGGTTTTACTTTTGGTTTTAACAGCTCAGAGGGGAGTAAACACAGAGTGTGCGGGCAGCCAATCACAGCACAGGGGGCGTGTCTGGGGGGTTTCCTGTCTGGGGGCGTATCCCAACAGGCTGAATGAAATGTCAGTCTGCCAATCACAGTGCAGGGGGTTTGTCCAGGGCGGAATCCATCCGTGGGCGTGTCCCGACTAACCAATCACAGAAAAGGGGCCGTGTCCCAACTAGCAGCAGCAGAAATGGAAAACAAATGCACAAAAAAGCTCGTATCTACTATACTAAGTGACTTAGGTAATGCAACCCAATTACAAAAGTGCTTATTTTTACTGTCCCCATAATCTGAGATATGATCTTTGTAGCGAGAAAACCCCTTTAAGTTTGTTTGCTCTACATCTCGGGTGCTGCCTTGTCATATCTGTGTGCTTTACCGCCACCACCGCTGCCCTTTCATCTTTCATGTTAGAGGCTTAAGGACACTTAGGGAGCAGACATAGACAGCAGCTGTGGCTCCCCAGCATCATGGGTTCCCAACATACACACAACACATGTAAATAACATCCATCCAGGAATATTATTTCAACTGAGAGGGGACAAACCAAGTGCGATGACCACGTGAAGGCGGCAGGAGCTGCTCTTCTCTCCTTCCTGCTGATGGATGTAAAGCCCCCACCACCACCTACTCTTCAACTCTCTCCAAGTACCTGAGTATTGCTAGAAAAAGGGGAATAAAGCTTAATGAAGGTGACAAGAAAAAGAAGTGCTGGGGCTAATAGTGGGGAGAGTTGGCAATTTATTTCTGTTTAATACCACCAATTATTATAAAAAAAAAAACACTTAGCCACACGAGCCTCCTGATGTGAATACCAGCTGAAAAGGTGCTTTACTGGTGCCAGGACAACCCCATATGTAACTAGAATGCAGCTGTACATCAGTTTGGCATGCAGTGACTTGATCATTCTGGTGTTTAGTTCCAACTTGTGTGATTTATTCTGAACATGTGCTTATCGTTCCTTTTTTGTCCCTCCTCGGGATCTCACACATCACTTGCCTCTTACCTCCACTGCTCTCTGCATTTCACCTCACTCACTATCTTCAAGGGGATTGTGTTTCACATGCTGGGCACAAGATTATGAGCTGTGTTGTATGAAAAGACAGTGAGTAATTACAGTACAATCTTATACCTTGAGGACCATGCAGGCAGCTCTAAACAGAGGCAATCTGTGTTGGAGGAGAGCAGCATTATGGAAATTGTAGTCCTTTATATTGTAATCCTGCCCATCGCAAGCCCTCACAAGATGAAAATGGTTATATACGGAGCTGAGCCGCATAATGGACAAAGTTCTTTTGAAGTATGGTGGGAATACCCTGTGAACATTTAGATACATATAGATACTTTTTAGTGTTTTTCATATGCCCAAATAAGCCCTTTATGTCACAAGAAGTAGAAACTAACTTTTATATCCGGTCATCTGTCACTGTGACGGAAAGCTTGGTCAGATTGTAAAAAGTGAACAGCTCTAAACGGTGATGTAAGCAGAGGTACATGACTGCTGCACTGGTATATTTAAAGGGGTTGTCTCACTACAAGGTTTGTTTTTTATGTTAAAGATCTTGCAAAAACAAGTCCATTTGTAATGTATGTTCATTAACAGTGTCCTACCTATTCCTAGATATCCCCTCTTGTATGGACTGCATCAGCTGCTCAGGTCGTTATAGCTGCAGACCTGTTTACTCTCTCCTGATAGGCTGCCATCACTGATTGCTATAGCTACAGATCTGGCTTCTACTGCAGCCTAGTAGAAGCCAGTAAACACGCCCTTGAATTCAAAATGAAACCAAGAAAACAGGACTGAGGTGAGATGAATCGATGTAATGAGACAACCCCTTTAATGCTGAAAAAATCACAAAGATAACAGGGGCTAAGAGGGTTAACCCAGTCCCTGTAAATACACAACAAATTCAAAATACCAACAACAAAAATCATGTACTATAAAAAATAACCTTTAATGGTACTATTAAAAAAGGAGGTAAATCTTCAATACTAAGAAAAAATGACACTCAACAAAACACCTAGCTTTTTTGTGTCCTTTTTGGACATATAGGTGTTTTGTTTAGTGTCATTTTTTCTTAGTATTGAAGATTTACCTCCTTTTTTAATAGTACCATTAAAAGTTATTTTTTATAGTACATGATTTTTGTTGTTGGTATAAGCTGGACAACCACCATTAGGGCTCATTCTGATTAACACTTTAATCCCTTTCTGACAGCCGGTCATAATAATATGGCTCTAAGTTTTCCTTCTCTTCACATTCCAAGAGTCATAACTTTTTATTTTTCCATCTACATAGACATATGAAGGCTTTTATTATGCACAACAAGATGTACTTTATAATGGTAAAGTTCAGTATACCATAGAATATACTGTGAAACTGCAAAAAATTATAAGTATGGTGAAATGTGAAAAAAAGTATTTTTGGCGTATTTGCAGAGGTTTTTTTTACAACATTCCCTCTTCAGTATAAGTAATGTGTTACCTGTACTCTGCAGGTTGATACCATTCCGTCGATACCAAATATATTTCGTTATCTTTTAGTACCGTAAAAAAAAATCCACTTTCTATTTCTTAAATATTCCCCGCAGCACGATTTTCTCAAACCAATAACTTTTTTTGTTCTTCTACCTGTATACCTGAGTGACGGCGTATTTTTTACAGGCTGAAGTGCACTTTTCATTGGTACTATATTTGGATAAATGCAACTTTTTGATAATCATTTGTTCCAGTTTTTAAGGGTGTGAAATGACAAAAAAAAACCTCGCAATTTTGTTGTTTGAATTTTTTTTCTTCTGTTTAGCATTTGGGATAAGTGATGTTCTATTTTAATAGATCGGACTTTTACGGGCGCGGCAATACCAATTATGTGTAAATGTTTTTTTTTTATTACTTGTAAAATGGCATTTGAACTTTTACTATTTTTTTTATACTTTAAAAAAATTTTTTTTAACTTTCAATCCCCATAGTGTACCTGACCACTATGGGGCACAATTAGCTCTGCACCCGTCTGCAGTGTATAAACAATGCAGAAGGGTGTTTGATAATGGCGGTTTTATCACTTCCTGTCTTGGGCAGGAAGTGATAAAATGAGAGACATGAAAGCAATGAAAGCCTTCACAAGGCTTTCACCCGCCATATTATCCGATCTGCACCCCACAATCTCGAAGTTAAAAATGGCGCGTTGGCCGCAGTGTTTAAGGGGTTAATCAGCAGGGAATGGAGCTGTCGAGTGTCGGCTGCAATTAGCAACTGACACCAGCCTACAATGTAGCGGGATTACTGAATTGAACGTATGGTTATGTCCTATATCGGTAAGGAGTTAAAGGGTATCTGTTTCAAGAACAATCCCCACCAGCTGAGCAGTGGACTGAAATCTCATTGGGGTGCCTGATTAAAATGTGTTCTATGTGTTAGGCTGGGTTCACATCTGATATCAGATTTCCAGTCTTCTGTTCTATCACAGAAGTAGGAACCAAAAGGAAAAGGGACCAAAAGTAATTGGACAATTGACTCGGAGGCTGTTTCATGGACAGGTGTGGCCAATTCCTTCATTATGTCATTGTCAGTTAAGCAGATAAAAGGCCTCGAGTTGTTTTGTGGTGTGGTGCTTGCATTTGGAAGATTTTGCTGTGAAGACAACATGCAGTCAAATAAGCTCTCCATGCAGGTGAAAGAAGCCATCATTAAGCAGCGAAAGCAGAAAAAAAAATAAGAGAAATTGCTACAGTATTAGGAGTTGGTACATCTTGAGAAAGAAAGAAAGCACGGGTGAACGCATCAATGCCAAAAGACACAGAAGACAACAGTGGTGGATGATCGCAGAAAAATTTCCATGGTGAAGAGAAACCCATTCACAACAGCCACCAAATGAACAACACTCTCCAGGATGTAGACGTATCAATATCCAAATCTACTATAAAGAGAAGACTGCATAAAAGTAAATACAGAGGGTTCACTGCATGATGCAAGCTACTCATAAGCCTCAAGAATATAAAGGCTAGATAGGACCTTGCTAAAAAAAAAAACATCTAAAAAAGCCAGCACAGTTCTGGAAGAATATTCTTTGGACAGATGAAACCAAGATCAACCTCTATCAGAATGATGGAAAGAAAAAATTATGGTGAAGGAGGCTCATGATCCAAAGCATACCACATCATCTGTAAAACAGTGTGATATCTTAGGTATGCATGGCTGCCAGTAGCACTGCGTCACTAGTGTTTATTGATGATGTGACACAGCACAGAAGCAGCCGGATGAATTCTGAGGTATTCAGAGACATACTGTGTGCTCAAATCCAGCCAAATGCAGTCAAACTGATTGGTTGGTGCTTCATAATACACATGGACAATGACCTAAAACATAAAGGCAAAGCAACCCAGAAGTTAATAAAGCAAAGAAGTGGAATATTCTTGAATGGTCAAGTCAATCACATGATCTCAACCCAATTGAGCATGCATTTCACTTGTCAAAGACTAAACTTCAGACAGAAAGTCCCACAAACAGCAACTGAAAACCGCTGCTGTAAAGGCCTCGCAGAGAATTAAAAAGGAGGAAACACAGCAACTGGTGAGGTCTATGAGTTCAGGACTTCAGACAATCATTGCCAACAAACGTTTTCAACCAAGTATTAGAAAATACATTTTATTTACAATTATTGAATTTGTCCAATTACTTATGAGCCCTGAAATGAAGGGATTGTGTTTTAAAAATGCGTTAGTGCCTCACATTTTAATGCAATCCTTTTGTTCAGCCCACTGAATTAAAGCTGAAAGTCTAAACTTCAACTGCATCGGAATTGTTTTGTTCAATATTCATTGTAGTAATGTACAGAACAAAAATTAGAAAAAGGTTGTCTATGTCCAAATATTAATGGAATTGTGACATTTCCTGACATCTCTGTTTAAGTAAATACTTGTGTTCCATGTGAGATAACAATTCTGGAGCAACCTCTCTTATAACTTTATGTTGGGCTGTTCCTCTGTTATTCCTTCTAGAAATGTATTACTGAATCTGTCAGCTGGGTGTTACCATTCCAGTTTTTCAGAGGGGTGTGTCCCTGCACACACTGACTGTCAGCATTGATTGGTTAATGTCTGACTGTACAAGACTCTCCCCAATTGGTAACACCCAGCTGACAGATTGGTAATGATTTTGTAGAAGAAATAAAGAAACAACACAACACACAGTTAGTAAAGAAGAAGAAAAAGAAAGAGCGCTTGCTAGTGTATTATTTCTTACTGATGAGGAAGCTGTAAAAAATCATTTGTCTTTACTCACCTCTCCAGGTTGTGCATTTGGACGGCACAACTCCCCTACAAGCCTGTTTCATGGATCACAATTAGTCCTCAGATCTCAGACTCCTCGGCGGCTGCTGCTTCTCCCACGCCCTAGCTCCCAAGTGAATTGGAGCCAGTAGTAGTAAAACTTTATCAATCTGTTAGCACTCACCCAGGTTAACAGACTCCTAGTGCAGACTAGAGCATTAGGAATAAGCATCACTGGAGTAAATTAACGCAAAAAAACTCCTATAACAAAGGGGTCATTTATTCAATAAAAAGAGGAACTATGTGTTACATGCTAGTGGCACTTAATCAGGATCATACATCTCTTAAAGAGAACCTGTCACATAATTCATGCCCCCCTTGCTGAGGACAGAACAGGGTAGTATCAGACCTGCTGTTTCCAGCGCTGTGTCCCTTAGTCTGTAAGATGCTGTCGTTTTAGAGCATTTAGTGCTCAAATCTGCAGTTTTCAGACAGAAAAGAGTCAGTTTTTTTTCAAACCCCGCCAATCGGAGGCTAGCCCCGCCCACCTCAACTGATAAACCTATTACTTTGAATAGGTAGAAACATGTGAATAACTGCCAGGTGGGTGGGGCTAGTCTTTGGTGGGTGGGGCTAACCTTTGGTGGCTGGGGCTAACACCTGCTCTTGAATAAGATTTGAGGGGTAAATGCTCTAAAACTACAGCATCTTACAGAATAAGGGACACAGCGCTGGGAACAGCATGTCTGTCACTAGCTTGTGCTGTCCTCAGCAAGGGGAGAATAACCTATGTGACAGGTTCCCTCTAAACTCCTTTTCAATTAAATAGTTATGTAATCATTACATCACTGCTATTCCTTCCACCCCTTAAAGGCGACTAACCTTGTTCTATAAAATCCACATTAATTTAAAATCCACAGAGTTTTTCAAAATAAGCATAAAAGAAAGCAATATACCAATTTACAGTGTTTCTTAAAAGAATAGAACTATACTTTTTCTATTATATCTGATAATATCTGATGTTATGATGAGACAAAAAAAAATTTTTTGTTGTTTACTAACACACAAAAACAAACTACCTACAGTTGGGTCCCTATATCAATTACTTAAAAATTAATCAGAAAAATGTAAATAAGTTAAGAGGGGGTAGAAGAAAAGAAAAAAAAATTACTTTAAAAAGATTGTACAAATAAAGTTTGTTCCCTTTTCCTTTATTCTATCACCTCCAAAAAAGAGAGAGAAAAAATGTAAAAATTTTAAAATAATTCATTAAAGAAAAAGGTATTTTTTTGTCTTTCTTTCCCCTTCCCTTTTCTGTGTTCCCCAAGTTTTATAAACCATCTCTAATTATTTCTATCACCTCATTGAGGCTCCAGGGTGACAAACTTTGTATTTTGTAAATCCAGAACATTTCTTTTTTACTGAGCGCCTCAATTCGATTGGGGATGTTTGGGGGAATGAAATCTATAGGCATCAACTTAACTACCTTGTCATCAGCCCCATGTATTTCTGCATAGTGACGGGATACAATATGTAGTAAAAACCTTTAACGAATATTATATCTATGGTTTGAAAAACGTTTCTGTAGTTTTTGTGTGTTTTTTCCAATATACTGATAACCGCATGGGCACTCCAATAAATACATGATAAAACTGCTAGTACAATCCAAATTGTATTTGATTTTAAATATTTCACCCAATTTTTTAGATGAGAATGAATCTGCCTGTTCTGTTAATGGACATAAATCTTTTCACTTTTCACCCCCACATTTATGTCCTCTTTTTCATTTTTATTTATGTTTTTCTTCACTTTTTTATAAGAGTTTTTCTCCTGTATGTTTCTTTCTCCAGAATCTACCCTACTTGGGGCTATGATTTATTTTATTGTACGTGTACGTTTAAAAGTGATTCCTGGATTTTTTTATAATTTTTCTTCCAAAAAATAACTAAAATAGACATGTCAGGAGATGTCCTCTTTAATTATGGGATCTCTCAGCTTATTTGACACTTTGCAATGCATCATGTAATCTTTAGTTGCTTCATTTCAGAGGGATTATGGTGCATGATAGCCAATTAGGTAGTGAGGGGCTAAATTTTACATAAAAAGTCTTTTAAACAGGGGTTATGAGTATGGTTCAAGATGTTTACTTTAGTAGATGCTCTATTTAAAAGACCATTCCAGGAAAACTGAGACACTGTAGAAGGAGCCACATATCTCTGGTGTTCTTTGAAGGTCTAAGTAATGCAACTCCCTTTTCCTTGAGTGTTTCTTAAAAAAAAATAGGGACATAACTAGAAAAGCCTGGGACCCCGAGCAAACTTGTGGATGGGGCTCCCTCCCGCCCCCAACCACAAACATTTACCAGGACCTCTTAATAAGTCATGCAGTTACTAGATAATACGCGAACAGTAGTAGGTTTCCAGCACGACAAGACTTGAATTTCATTTAAAGTCATCCATATTTATTGAAATGTTTAAAAATTAATAACACCAAAAGTAAGCATTATTAGCAGTGGTGCAAAAATTGAGACATAAAGACAGGCTCTAACTTACGCGTTTCGGGCAGTGAATATTTGCCCTTAATCATAGCAACCCGGTGAGTGTGACTATTTTTTACATATTTCAATAAATATGGATGATTTTAAATTCAAAACTTGCTGTGCTGGAAACCTACTACTGCTTGCATATTGTTACTTGCCGTCTATTGGAATGAGCTTCCGTGCACGAGATATTAACAGGTTTAAGCTGGCTACCTTTGTACAGGTTACTAGATAATACAAGAAGAAAATACCTCACCATACGTATCACCATCATACTGCTACCAAACAAATCCCTCTATACCAAGACCAACATTACCAATAACGCTAGTACATAAGGACATGAATATACTGCAAGAACACGACCACACATAGTGATGGAATAACACCCCTACACTATTACTGAATAAAGATCAGTATACAAAAACTAATATTACCACCATATAGTGACCATATAGTGGTATATACCAGTGTACACAGATGCCCTACAGACTGTATATTACCTCCATACAGTGACTATATAGTAGTAGATACTAATTTACACAGGCTCTTCAGACTGTATATTATAGCTATACAGTGACCATATAGTGGTAGGTACCAGTGTACACAGGCTCTGCTGACATATGAGTGATTAGAGTTCTTTAGGGGAGTTATAGGGGCCAAATATGTAGTCAGGTAGGGTTTGGGGCATTATAGAGGCCCATAAAGGCAGGCAGGCACGGTTTCGGGGTGTTATAGGGTCCATATAGGTAGGCTTGCAGAGTTTAGGGCAGTTATAGGGGCCAAATATGGGCAGGTAGGGCCTAGGGAGTTATTGGGGCCATATAGGTAAAAAGGCAGGGTTTAGGGGGATTATAGGGGCCATATAGGCAGGCAGGATTTAGAAGGATTATAGGGGGAATATAGGCAGGCAGCTAGGGTCTAGGGCGGTTATAGGGGCCATATAGGCAGGCAGGGTTTAGACTCCATAAGTGTTAAAAAAAAAAAAAAAAAAAAAATTAAGAAACAAATTAGTTACCTCTCTCCACGCTCCACAGTATATCAGATGCCTGTTTTTGATGGCTAATTGTAAAACAAAGCTATTTTTAAAAAAACCTGTCTTCAAATGCGTGGGGGGGCTTATCCTTTCAGAGAGGTCAGTACAGAGCGAGTTATTAACTGTTGAAACTGCATTTCGAGAGGGAATCTCTCACTCGCAGAACCATCCTATAAGTAAGAGATACCCTCTCGAAATGCATCATATGGCAGCCTTGGATTTAAATCATTTGGAATAAAGTTTACGATTTTTTTGCCGAGTGCTGGAATTCCTTCCCTTGTCAATGGTCATCCTTGGATACGTCCGTGGTCTGCTGGACTTATTCCGTGCACCAGCGATTCTGTTTGCACAAGGATCAGTACATTGTATTTCATCTCTTGGTGAGCTAAGGAAAATAATTTTGTATATATTTTTTTGATAGTAAAAACTCCTATGCTTGAGATTCCACAGAAAAGTACCGATCTCTTCGTATAAATGCTTGTTTCCTTTATGTTCCTAATATTCAATGCTGTAATCCAGACATAAACAGATGTAAATCCAGGCACTCGCATGTCAGCCAACAGCCGATGCGTTTCAAGCTGGCTCAGTCCTTTTCGGAGGAGACTAAAGAAATCAGATTTTTCTTTTTCTTCTGGAGAAACATATTAGAACATATTTTTTCCATGGAGTATTGCCTTAAAGTAGGTTCCCATACACCAAATTTCTATTACAAATGCACCACACAGGACGGGAAGAAAGGTCTGAAATTTATTCTAACTGACATTAGCCCATTATATTTTTCATTAGTTTTTCTTTCCATGCGTCATTTCTCTTCACCAGTGTGCCAGGGAACAGATGTTAAGCTGGCCATATACTGAAGATTTTCTAGATGGCGGATAAAGACCATTTTGAGCATTTTCTGCTGGCACCACATTTTTGTGCCAAAAAAGATCATGACAGATGTCATCATATGTGGACCCCAGCAAAAGTAACATAAACCAGTGAACACAGAGAGGTTATAAGAGAAGTTCTCCAAAGGATAAGTTCAATGGAATCTCTATCAAAAAAAGCAAGAATCTCCTTTATGCATGAAAAAGAAAGCAGATGCCACATTGCATCAACTTCTACCAAAACCTGTCTACCACCACCTATTGAGTTAAAATAAAAAATTGACCCGTTCTTTCTTTTACCATAACCACTGTTCTAGCACTGCCAGAGCTCCAGTGTTCTACTCCAGTCTCTCACTAATGACATCACGCCTCAGCTCTTTTCCCATAAGTCTTTGTTATAATGCTATGCTTTGCTCAGTCAGTGTCTGAAAGGTGCGTGAACCCTCACACCGACCAATTTATTGGTGGCTCTCCCCAGTGAGAGATTTTTCTCCCTTCTAAGCCACTCTCACCTCTCACCCAGCCAACCAGTAAGTTTGAATCTGCACTGATGAGCGGCAAATACCCCGAAACAGCTGTCTGTAGATGAACGTAACTGGTTTGCCTCAAATCTCTTTCATACAGCAAGGCTTCTGTGAGCTACATGTGAATTGAGGGTAACTGCATCCAATAGAGTGTGCTGTGGAGCTTCTCAGCTCTTTTCCCATAAGCCTTTGCTTTATGCAAAACAGTCAGTGAGGTCTGAAAGGCGCATAAATCCTCACATCAACCAATTTATTGGTGGCTCTCCCCAAGGACAGATTTTTCCACCTTCTGATGACATCACATTCATGGATCACCAGACGCAGCAGCCAATCACTGACCTGTGTGGGTTACCTTTTTATTTAAGCACACCAGGAGGTGGTTGAGGGTTTTCAAAAGTCTTGAAAACCCCTTTCATTGTGTTACACTGGGATTCCTTTCGACTATTAAAAAGCAGGTCCACTACAAATTTTTTTTAGCTGTCTCAAGTTCCTTTGTTCCTACACAGCCTCCGACAGTAGTGGAATGGATAAAATCTACTTTATTATGAGGATGGAAGAGTCATGGGTGGAGACTTTAAAGGGGTTGTCTCATTACAGGGATTGTTTTTTATGTTAAAGATCTTGCAAAAACAAGTCACTTTGCAATGTATATCCATTAACAGTATCCTACCTAATCCAAGATATCCCTTCTTGTATGGGCTGCATCAGCTTCTCAGGTCGCTATAGCTACAGACCTATTTGTTCTCTCCTAATAGGCTGCAAGCACTGGTTTCTATAGCTACAGACCTGGCTTCTACTGCAGCCTAGTGGAAGCTAGTAAACACGCCCCTGAATTCAAAATGAAACCAAGAAAACAGGTCTGAGGTAAGAGCAATCAATGTCGTGAGATAACCCTTTTAATGACCCTAGTAAACTCTTTTTTTATGTTTAAACTCTGGATTACTTTATAAAAGACCAGTAAGCCTCAAGGTCTAACTGCATGACAAGATGGCTGTTCTATGCCAAAGCCACCCATCATCACCACTGATTTCCCTCACTGGGGTTTCTTGCATTTCCTCTTTGATTTAGTGACAGCCCCAGCTTAACCTGATTGGTATTGCGAATGTGCTGCAGAACAGTGTCTTCTATAGGATGGCAAACATTTATTAGTTTATTAAACTAAAAATATGTCCAGTTAACTACAAATAAATTCGCACACATTAAACAAAAAATCATTGGTCGGAGATTAAAAAGATATCTATAAAGCCTGGTTCACATATGTGTCACAGGTTCTGTTTGGAATCTCCATTGCAGGAGAAATAGCACAGCAGCTTGCATTATTTTTTCCTTTTCGATAACAGACCCATTTTATATGTATTTAAAGGGTCCGTAAGGCGCCGTCTGTGTCCGTTGTGAAAATACATAATAAGTGATCATGGGATTAGATTTATTGTACATTTAGAATGAAGTCTAAATAACCAGCACCATATAAAATTGTGCACATAGTAATAGTACACAGTCAGAATACATATACAGGCGGTCCCCGGGTTATGAACGGGATAGGGACTGTAACCCGAAGTTGAATTTGTATGTAAGTCGGAACAGATATATTTATTAAATGTAACTCCAGCACAAAAGTTTTTTTTTTAGTTTTGGATAGTGCAGGGAAGGGTTTTTACATTTGTTTTGCTGTCTGTGCCCCTGTTAAGAATATTTCACCTCATTTTCACCTCATGTGCTGCTGTGGCATGCTGGAACTTGTCATTCCACAGCTACTCTTGGCTGTGGAACATGGAACTACAAGCGCCAGCATGCCCCATAAGTTTGTAACTAGGGGACAGATGTAAGTCGGAACGGTGTAAGTTGGGGACTGCCTGTACCATAAAAATCAAAGTGCGAGTGCAATAACTAATACGTAATGAATTTCACTGTTAGAGAGCATTTTTTTAAGGAGTAACAATATTATTAAATGTACTGCATAAAAGAAAAGGCTTTTCATAATATTATTACCCTACAGTTTTAAAACCTCATCGATGTGCGTTTCGCTTTTTCTTAGACAGTTTATGTTGGTCAGTGCTAAGACTGATATTTTTGTTGTGATGGATCAACTTCTGTTTTGGGTCTCCTATTAGTTTTGTGTCAGTCTGAGCAATGGAACCAATCAATGGGGCCAATATGAAAAACTTAAAGTTAGGGGCCAAACTTGATATTTATTGAAAAAATGTCTACAATTAATGAGGTTTTTCCTTCTCATCAGATACAATGCCAAACATTTTCATACAGAAACAAACTTAAAGGGAACCTGTCACATAGATTATGCCCCCCTTTCTGAGGGCAGCACAAGCTAATGTCAGACCTGCTGTTCCCAGCACTGTTTCCCTTATTCTGTAAGATGCAGCAGTTTTAGAGCATTTACCCCTTAAATCTTATTCATGAGTAGGTGTTAGCCCAGCCCACCAAAGGCTAGCCCCGCCCCCTGACAGTTATTCACATGTTTCTACCTATTCAAAGTAATAGGTTTATCAGTTGAGGTAGGCGGGGCTAGCCTCCGATTGGCCGGGTTTGAAAAAAAAACTGACTCTGAAGGACTCTTTGAATGACTCTTCTGGCTGAAAACTGCAGATTTGAGAATTAAATACACGAAAACTCCTGCATCTTACAGAATAAGGGACACAGCGCTGGAAACAGCAGGTCTGGCACTACCTTGGTCTGTCCTCAGCCAGTGGGGCAAAAACTATGTGACAGGTTCTCTTTAAGTTTTGCTTAAACATTGAATCTGGAACAAGCAAAGCTTAATACTGTGAACTTAATACTTGTTTTACAGCCTGAAACGCATCAGTTTTTCTGTCCTGTGTGTTGGTTTTACCTGTGAATCCTTCACTGTGTGAAGCTGCTGGAAATCTTTCCACTATATGTAAAAATCTGACAATCCAGGATTTTGAGGCTGATCGCCTACTGATGTCCTGCAGAGATATTAGGGATTCTCCCTGCCTGATATCTCTGAATAACATTAACAGAGTCAACAGATGCCTTGGATTCTAGGTAACAAACAATTGGGACAGAAGGTTCAGGTCTATCATTACCTGGGGGAAATAATTTTGGAGCAAACCACTAAGATATTTTATTTTGTATGTGAAGGGATCTGAGCTGTATTCCAGATTGTTTATTTTCCCACGTATTTCTTGCATCCAGTGACCGTGCCAGGTCATTTTTGGCTGTGTGAGCCGACTGTATTTTGTAATAGACAGCAATTACGTTATTACAATTAAACTGGGTTGACGTCATCCTGTGGAAATGTCTCCCATGGGAGCTTGTATCAAGCTGTTTTAGTAGTTAATATGTCAAGCAGTACATGATGAAGTTGGGAAGAAATCACAATTAACTTTACCATAACCAAGTCACTGTTCTTTGCCAGATTAGGGCATTATATGCTAAGTAGTTGCTTAGTCATGGAAATGGGAACGATTTGCCCAACAACCACAGACCTTTAGTCATGATCTGGATGGTACTGTGATAATTTGTAAATTTATATCCAATCCCTCGAAGTATTATTGAACCAGTAATTGATGCCGGATTTAGTGAAGAAAGTTTTCATGCCAACATGTAAACGGCTCTGTTTCCCCGAAAATAATACCCCCCCCCCCCCCCTCCCCTCCCGAAAATAAGACACAAGTGCATTTTTAGTTATCAAATTCAGAGTTTGGTTGCTTATGCTGATGTTTATGATGAAATCACTACAGTATATTAATACATGTTGATGTTTTGTTCAACAATAAATGTGAATTATTGTTCATAGAGAAAAAAAAAATCCCTTAAAAATAAGGCTTAGCTCGTCTTTAGGAGCAAAAATTAATATAAGACACTGTCTTATTTTCAGGGAAACAGGGTATCTGTGCTAAATAAAACAGATACTAATGCAGATAAAGCGTGTCTTTAATCAGAAAGAGCTGCTGGAAGCTGTAAATCACTTTCTATGTTGAGAGGAGTTTATTGGGGGTCATTAACTTTATACATAATGTACCAGAAAAAATAGGACTCACCTGGTGCCCAAAGAAGCTGATCATCCTGGTACAGGGCAGTATAGAACATGTAGTACCGCACTGTACTGTAGAGAGGCGTCACTAGACCTCCAATCACTGCATGCACTGCACTAATTACAAGTAAAATGTTCATGATAATTGATTGGACCTTCCATCAATCACATGAGCCGCAGATCAGCAGTGTCTGTAACTTTGTGGTTTCAAGATACAATGTCCCAGGAAAGAGCATTGTATGTTTTGGGGCACATTTGTCAATTGCAACAAAAACACTTGCATAGTTTACACCATATTCATTATGTGTTTTAGGCAGTTTCTAGACACTTTTGTGCCTCACCCGATTAAATGGGCGTGACCGCGGTAAAAAAGGTGTGGTTTGTGGGAAAAGTGTGTGATATCGCATGCAGCTCTGTGCACCAAAATTTAGTGGCATAAAATAAGACAACTAATAGGTGTAAACCTGCACCAGATTTATCAACACCTTGATAAACGTGGTGCATGTTGACTATCTAGTCTAAGTTTACACTCTCTTTGTATTAGACAGCATTGATAAATCTACCCCATTGTATTCTGAGGCCATTTTGATTTAAAGGGGTTGTCTCACTACATTGATTCATCCTACCTCAGTCCTATTTTCTTGATTTCATTTTGAATTCAGGGGCGTCTTTACTGGCTTGTACTAGGCTGCAGTAGAAGCCAGGTCTGTAGCTATAGCAACCAGCCCTGGCAGCCTTTCAGGATAGATCAAACAGGTCTGTAGCTATAGTGACCTGAGGAGCTGATGCAGCCCATACAAGAAGGGATATCTCAGAATAGGTAGGACACTGTTAATGGACACATATTAGAAAGTGACTTGTTTTTGCAAGATCTTTAACATAAAACGCAATCCTTGTAGTGAGACAACCCTTTTAAAGAGGTTGTCTCCCCATGCTATTTCATGCTGTGGCACCGCTGTACTGCCTGAAAAATGGTGTATGTGTACTCTGATTCTCCTGGGAGGTACAGGCAAGCAGCGCTGCTCTTGCCTGTACATGCACACTCCCAATGCTGCTATGGAAACAAAAGCATCAGTGGGACGTGACTAAAATCCATGCTTCTAATGTTGCTGTTGGGTGCAAGTGGGGAATGTCTAAAACCCTACAGAGTTCAGTTTGGGTTGATGATCTTCTGGCTGTTGTCAGGGCAGAGATGCAAAGTGCATGCACTGGTATGGGCGTTCCTGGCCTCCAACAACCTCTGAATAATACTACAAGTTTTTTAACTCGGTTTTTGTTTTTTAAAATAGACGCATGAGTGCTGCCAGCAATGCTGCAAAGGTTTAGGGGTTGGGGAGTCAGCCTGTCAGTGCTCAGACCATATGCCACACACTGCCACACTGGTCTTCATGGCTGTCGTTCCAGAAGAAAGTCTCTTCTAAAGATGATGCACAAGAAAGCCCGCAAACAGTTTGCTGAAGACAAGCAGATTAAGGACATGGATGACTGGAACCATGTCCTGTGGTCTGATGAGACCAAGATAAACTTTTTTTTGTTCAGATGGTGTCAAGCGTGTGTGACGGCAATCAGGTGAGAAGTACAAAGACAACCGTGTCTTGCCTATTGCCTAGCATGGTGTCATGCAGTGTCATGGTTTGGGGCTACATGAGTGCTGCCATCTATGCGGAGCTACAGTTCATTGAGGAAACCATGAATGCCAACTTGTACTGTGTCATACTGAAGCAGAACATGATCCCCTCCCTTCAGAAACTGGGCCGCAGTGAAGTATTACAACATGATAATGACCCCAAATACACCTCCAAGATAACCACTGCTGTGCCAAAGAATCAGAATCAGGGTAAAGCTGCTGGACTGGCCAAGCATATCTCCAGATGTAAACTTTGCTTAGCATCTGTGGAGCATCCTCAAACAGGAGGTAGAGGCGCACAGGGTCTCTAACATCCACCAGTTCAGTGATGTCGTCATGGAGGAGAGGAAGACAATTCCAGTGGCTGCATCCTGTGAAGATCTAGTGAACTCCATGCCCAAGAGAGTTAAGGTAGTGCTGTAAGATGATGGTGGCCACACAAAATATTGAAACTTTGAGTACACCTCTCAGTGAAAATGGACAGATTGTGCCCACTTTTGTTGCCAGCGATTTAGATATTTATGGCTGTGTGTTGACTTATTTTGAGGACACACTAAATTTACACCTTTTTAATAAAAAAAAAATCTTAATATTAGGGAACACTGACTCTATCAGATATGATTGTTCAGATTCAGCTACAGATCCCTGTAGACTAATAGCATTTATGGCACTAAATATGTAGTGTACTACTTTGAAGATCATCTACTACATTGTGCTGTATAGTTAGTAGTCATTTTTAGGTGTGGATCATGTTTGTAATAAGCACTGGAAAAACTTGCAGATCATAGTGTTGCTCCATAGTACTTGCTTGTGTCTTTAGATTTGCACCTTGTGACTTTACAGCTGTTGCGATGCTACAGATTCCAGCACGTCCAGATAGTCTATGATGGTGCAATCTGCTTTACCCTTAAGCCAGGAGTTTCTATCCTTTGGCTCCTCAACTGGTAAAAAATGACAATAACTTTAAGCATAAACTGTTTTGGGCTATTAGTCAGTAGTCTCCAACGTTCGCCTTCCCAACTGTTGCAAAACTACAACTCCCAGAATGTCTTGTCGGTCTTTTTTTTTTTTTTTTTTTTTTAAACAAGTTTTTTATTCGAGAGTTCAGTCACAACAGTTCAGAAACAATCAATGACACAATGTACAGGTAAAATGGTTACATAATAATCTTACAAGTTGACTTACGTAACAGGTTTTAATGCAATTATTATAGACTTCACTCCCTTTTTTATTATTATAACTCCCCCAACCAACAGCCCCCCCAAACAAACAACCGCACCAAGCTAAGGATTCTACAAACCTAAAAAATCAAGATTCCCCACAGTTCATTTCAGTTTTTCTGTCAAGTAGTAGTCTGTATATTTAAACCTATCCACAATTGCCTTTATCTCCTCTATCGAACCTTGAGCAGAGATAAATTGTTTCCATTTTTTCAAAAAACTTTTTGCCTCTCTGTCTTTATTCCTCTCAGTTTCCAACCTTTCCATATACAAGGCTTGTTTTAGGCTGTCTCTAAGTTCCAAGATTTCCGGAACCTTGGGAACAAGCCAATGCCATAGCAAACACTTCTTGGCCGCTAGCAGGGTAATATGAACCCCTTTCACCGTAACCACTGGGCTCTCCCCCTGATCTAAGTCTCTGGTGACAAAGTGAAACAGTAAACCTTGGGGATTAAAGGTGATCGAAAGGTTCCACGTATCTTTTATAAATTGACTAACCCGCTGCCAGAATCTTTGAACCTCTGCACATGACCACATGCAATGTAGGAGATTAGCCTTATCCTGGTCACATTTCGGACAGGTCTGTAAGTGTTTGGACTCTGCACTTCCATATGGTATGTTAAATGCATAAATCGATTTGTGTGCTAGCCTAAATAGAATCTCTCGCCATTGTTCACTCACTACAGCCTGTCGCACTAGAGTCAAACCCTTAAGGATTTTCTGTGATATCTCAGGGTCCGAGAGTTCAGATTCCCAACTCTTAAAAGGAGCACTTCCCAAATGTTCCGTGTCCTTGTTGCGCAGATTGGAGTAGATTCTAGACCGTGTTCCTCTGCCCCCTACCCTTTTACAGAGCTCCAAGAACTCCTTCGATTCCTGTAGAGAATAGAGATTTGTCACCGATACTTTGCAGAAACTCTCTAGCTGCTTATATTGGAATAGATGTTTAGTGCCCAGCCCAAATTTCCCATCTAGTTCTCTCCATTTTAGTAGAGAGCCATCTAAGGGTGACAAGACATCCCCTAACTTCTGGATCCTTTTCTGCTTCCATCCAGCAAAGAGTTTGTTTTCTTTCCCTGCACTGAACGCGGGTGATTCCCACAGTGGAAAGAACTGTGATATGTACATGGGCCTATTGAACATTTTTCTCACATGGCGCCACATTGTCAAAGTATCCTTTAGAACCAAGCTTTGCTTAACCTCCGCCCTTTGCATTTTCAGTGGAAGATGCAGGAGTGTCACTAAACCGCAGGGGCTAGCCAACTCTGACTACAGTAGAGTATTGGAAAATAAATTAGAGTTCTCTAACCAATTTTGCACGTGTCTCCACATGGCCGCCAGATTGTAGAGTCTTATGTTAGGGAGCTGGGCTCCCCCCTGCAGTTTTCCCATAGTAAGTTTTTTGTAGCTAATCCTGGAACGTTTACCCCTCCATATAAATTTTGCAAAGGCCTTTCGCAGTCGATTAACATCCGTATGGCGTAGCAATAGTGGAATGTTCTGTAATGGATACAGGAGCGGCGCGAAACTGACCATTTTGTCTTGTCGGTCTTTGATAGTAAGGTCTTCTTAGGCCCTCATGTCTGTAATCTCAGTCCATGGTTCCCTAGCTGCTGCAAAACTACAACTCACAGCATGTCTTCAATAGGAAGATTTATTTGGATGTTTAGGCAGGGCCATTTTTACAGCCTCATGGACCCCGTGGAAAATCAGTGCAACACATGACGTCACACCGGGCTGTGCCTCTAACCACATCCAAGCATGGCAACACATAAGGCTATAAGGCTAGGTCTACACGGCAAATGTCAAAATGCCATCCAAACTCCGACGGCATTTTGACATTTGCTGGACCTCGGTTTTTGGTGCAGATTTGCGCAAAAGTCACGTTTGTTTTCGGATTTGCTGTCGGCCCCATACAGTTGAATGTACGGGAATCCGACGGCAAACCGGCGGAATCTGCAACATATTTTGCATATTGTTGACATATGTTGCATATTCCTCCGGATTTTCAATTCGACGGTAAAAAATGTGTCCTGTATAGACTACAGCATGGATTTTTTATTGCTGTCTATGCCACATAGTGTGCACTCATACAAAATACGGAATCCGCCGAAAATCCGACGGTATTTCTGTGCTGTGTAGACCTAGCCTAAGGCTATGTTCACACGGCTTATTTCGGGGGCGTATTTACGGACGTATTTACGTCCGCAAATACGTTTCAAATACGTGTCACAAAGTGTGGCACGTATTTCGCGTCGTAAATACAATCCCCATTCTTTACTATGGGGATTTACGTAGCAAAATACGCCTCAATAAGCGACAGAGGACTTAATTTTACGATCGTATTTACGGACGTATTTATGCCCGCAAATACATCACGAAAATACGCCTCGTGTGAATGACGAGGCGTATTTTACATTGGAATCAATGCTAATCTAATTGTTCATTATTTGAAACGTATTTCGGGACGTATTTGCGGATGTAAATATGTTCGTAAATACGCCCCGAAATAAGCCGTGTGAACATAGCCACTGCAAAACACATCTAATCATGCTCCGCTTTCTCCAGCAGACCGGTACCAAAACGAAAGTGACATTGCTAGGGCATGTATAGATGTATTTCAAATAATAAATGGTATAGAAATAAATACATACAAATAGCTATAAGACAATTTTCAATGTATGATACCTCTATGTAATGATTGTAGTGGCCCCTAACTGGAATATTAAAAAATGAAATTAAACTCGCCTTTACCTGTGCCTCCAATGAGCAGCAGGATCCCTGGCCCAGTGCAGATGTCCTCAAGGCCTCGGCATATTTGGGCGCTGATTTCAGCCGTACTGCGCGCCGTATTTGCGCTCCAATATGGCTGAAATCCGTCCCAGTCATTACAGTAATCCACAGTTCTCATAGAGAACTATGGATTCCGTCTTCTCCCCGCTCGGCGAATCCGCCGCGGGGGGAGAAAGTGACATGCACATTATTTACGGCGTCTACGAAATCCATCCCCGCAATTACGTCGGCAATAAGCCGTGTGAACGAGGCCTAAGGCAACCTGTGGCGTGCAAGGGTAGTTGGCTGTAGTAAGGTAACATCATCACACCAACTACATTGGGATGTCCTACTGACATTTTGTAGTCAGCCTGTAGCTCCACCATGGTTTTCGACTGTTTGTGCATTTGAAGACCATGCGAACCATTAAATATGCAGCGCTGACCTCATGTGCCCTGAATTCCAGGACTTACACCTTACCCCATCGTGCCCCCATGCTTGTGGGCCCTCTGGGCAACTGCTTAGTGTGCCCAATGTTTAAGACCACCCTGATGATGGAACTTGGGCCCTTTATCAGTAATCTCAAATTTTTGGCTTTCTTGCTGTTGCAAAACTACAACTCCCGGCATGTGTAGGCATGATGGTGTGAAATCGACCTGGATCTTTAGGCCAGTAGTTTCTGACCTGTATCACTTCAGCTAATAAAGAAAATTACAATAGCTCCCAACATTTACTGATTGTTTTTGATGGTGGGATCACCTGGGCCGATAGCAGGATTGGATAAATGGCTTCACCCAGTTTGTTTATCTTGGAAGCTCTGTGTTTCATGTTACCTCTTGTAATAAGTGCCCCCATCTCTTTTGCTGGATTGAGCACAATTAATAGTTGTCATTTTATGACATCAGTCTTTTCAGTAATTCCCAAGAACAGGACACGTCTTCATAGTGAGTCCTTCAGAAGGTAATAGGAAAGGCAAAATAAGCTGTGCATTAAATTGGCAGCAATTTCTTTTTGCTAAACAGTTTTGCATAAACTTAACCACCAAACGCTTCTAAGCAACCTCTTTGCAGTTGCAAACAAATCTGGATTCTATTAGCAGACTTGATACTCCTAGTGCAAATAAAAGGTTCTGTTACTTGGCTTACTTTCACACAGCAAATCTGTCTATCCTTTCTATCATATAATCCTAGATATGACAGAGCTCAGCTTCTCTCTTCTATCATATAACCCTATATATCACAGAGCTCAGCTTCTCTCCCTCTATCATATAACCCTATATATCACAGAGCTCAGCTTCTCTCCTCTATCATATAACCCTATATATCACAGAGCTCAGCTTCTCTCCTCTATCATATAACCCTATATATCACAGAGCTCAGCTTCTCTCCCTCTATCATATAAACATATATATCACAGAGTTCAGCTTCTCTCCCTCTATCATATAACCCTATATATATCACAGAGTTCAGCTTCTCTCCCTCTATCATATAACCCTATATATCACAGAGCTCAGCTTCTCTCCTCTATCATATAACCCTATATATCACAGAGCTCAGCTTATCTCCTCTATCATATAACCCTATATATCACAGAGCTCAGCTTATCTCCTCTATCATATAACCCTATATATCACAGAGCTCAGCTTCTCTCCCTCTATCATATAAACCTATATATCACAGAGTTCAGCTTCTCTCCCTCTATCATATAACCCTATATATCACAGAGCTAAGCTCCTCTCCTCTATCATATAACCCTATATATCACAGAGCTCAGTTTCTCTACCATATAACCCTATATATGACAGAGCCCAGCTTCTCTCCTCTATCATATAACCCTATGTATCCCAGAGCTCAGCTCCTCTCCCTCTGTCATATAACCCTATATCTCACAGAGCTCAGCTTCTCTCCCTCTATCATATAACCCTATATATCACAGAGCTCAGCTTCTCTCCTCTATCATATAACCCTGTATATCACAGATCGCAGCCTCGCTTCCTCTATTATATACCCCTATATATTCCAGAACTCAGCTTCTCTCTCTATCACATCCTGCTCTCAGATAGGGCAGCAGAAACCACCTGACAGGATCAATTTAGGACTGTTGTTCCTCCTCGACCAACCCCTTGAGGTGAATGCATAGGCACCACAAATATACAGTATGTAACTGTCCTACCCATGACGCACTGCCTTTATGGATGACACCGATAATAACCTGGATGGAACAGAATATGGTTGTCGGGTAGTAAACATTAAAATCTCTATTTTGAAAGACAGATTTTGTCTTTAAGGGTATGTTCACACGGCGTAATTGCGGCATGTATTTCGCCGTGTATTTGTGCTTTATACATGGCGAAATGCGCGTTGCAATTACGGTTATTCACAGCTCTCATAGAGAACTATGGATTGTGTGTCGTCTCCCTGAGCGTACAATTCGATCGTATTGTACGCCGGGGGAGAAAAGTGACATGTCAGTTGTTAGCGGCGCTGATAAGCACGACTTCCAAAATACCCAGTGTATTGCAGTGGTATACAGTACGTGCCGCAATTACGCCGTGTGGACATACCCTAACATGTCACTGTATGAAATGATTTCCTTACAAGCACTGGCTGTTGAGACATCTGGAAATTGTTCATCTTTAAAGTAGTCCAAAAAAATTTGTCTAGAAAAGATTATGTAACCAGGAATAAAAAAAAAACATAAATGAAAACCTCAAGTCTGCATTTATGTAACAGTTTTTGCTTTTACTTCCGTCCAAAAAGTCAGCATTGTCTGACCTGGTAAATGTCAGTATATTTTTAGCTTGTAAGCACTGTTATATTAATATCCGCGTTGTGTTTATATCCTTCAACATGTAGCTCTCCAAAAGTTGCTAAACTACTACTCCCAGCGTGCTGCTTCAGCTAGAGAGTCAGAGGCTAGAGACCTCTGGGTTACACAATTGTTAACCACATTACAGCTAAATGAGACACTGTGCACCTTATACCTCCCTGTACTACTGCCACATTACAGCTACAATGATACACCGTGTACCTCATACCCCCTGTACTACGGCCACATTACAGCTACAATGAGACACCATGTACCTCATACCCCCCCCCTGTACTACTGCCACATTACAGCTACAATGATACACTGTGTACCTCATACCCCCCTGTACTACTGCCACATTACAGCTACAATGAGACACCGTGTACCTCATATCCCCTGTACTACGGCCACATTACAGCTAGAATGATACACTGTGTACCTCATACCCCCTATACTACTGCCACATTACAGCTACAATGATACACCGTGTACCTCATACCCCCTGTACTACGGCCACATTACAGCTACAATGAGACACCATGTACCTCATACCCCCCCCTGTACTACTGCCACATTACAGCTACAATGAGACACCGTTGTACCTCATACCCCCTGTTACTACGGCCCATACAACTACAATGAGACACTGTTTACCTCATACTCCCTGTACTACGGCCACATTACAGCTACAATGATACACTGTGTACCTCATACCCCCTGTACTACGGCCACATTACAGCTACAATGATACACTGTGAACCTCATACTCCCTGTATTACTGCCACATTACAGCTACAATGATACACTGTGAACCTCATACCCCCTGTACTACGGCCACATTACAGCTACAATGAGACACTGTTTACCTCATACTCCCTGTACTACTGTCACATTACAGCTACAATGATACACCGTGTACCTCATACCCCCTGTACTACGGCCACATTACAACTACAATGAGACACTGTTTACCTCATACTCCCTGTACTACGGCACATTACAGCTACAATGATACACTGTGTACCTCATACCCCCTGTACTACGGCCACATTACAGCTACAATGAGACACTGTGTACCTCATACCCCCTATACTACGGCCACTTTACAGCTACATTTAGACACTGTGTACCTCATACCCCCTGTACTACAGCCACATTACAGCTACAATGATACACTGTGTACCTCATACCCCCTGTACTACAGCCACATTACAGCTACAATGATACACTGTGTACCTCATACCCCCCTGTACTACGGCCACATTACAGATACAATGATACACAGTGTACCTCATACCCCCTGTACTACGGCCACATTACAGCTAGAATGACACTGTGTACCTCATACCCCCTGTACTACGGCCACATTACAGCTACAATGAGACACTGTGCACCTTATACCTCCCTGTACTACGGCCACATTACAGCTACAATGATACACTGTGTACCTCATACCCCCTGTACTACTGCCACATTACAGCTACAATGATACCCTGTGTACCTCATACTCCCTGTACTACGGCCACATTACAGCTAGAATGATACACTGTGTACCTCATACTCCCTGTACTACGGCCACATTACAGCTACAATGATACACCGTGTACCTCATACCCCCCTGTACTACTGCCACATTACAGTTACAATGAGACACCGTGTACCTCATACCCCCTGTACTACTGCCACATTACAGCTACAATGAGAGACAGTGTACCTCATACCCCCTGTACTACGGCCACATTACAGCTACAATGATACACTGTGTACCTTATACCTCCCTGTACTACTGCCACATTACAGCTACAATGAGACACAATGTACCTCATACCCCCCTGTACTACGGCCACATTACAGCTACAATGAGACACAGTGTACCTCATACCCCCTGTTTATACGGCCACATTACAGCTACATGATACACTGTGTACCTCATACACCCCTGTACTAAGGCCACATTAAGCTACAATGATTCACTGTGTACCTCATACCCCCTGTACTACAGCCACATTACAGCTTCAATGAGACACCGTGCACCTTATACCTCCCTGTACTACTGCCACATTACAGTTACAATGAGACATAGTGTACCTCATACCCCCCCTGTACTACTGCCACATTACAGTTACAATGAGACATAGTGTACCTCATACCCCCCTGTACTACTGCCACATTACAGCTACAATGAGACACCATGTACCTCATACCCCCTGTACTACGGCCACATTACAGCTACAATGATCCACTGTGCACCTTATACCCCCCCTGTACTACTGCCACATTACAGTTACAATGAGACACTGTGCACCTTATACCTCCCTGTACTACTGCCACATTACAGCTACAATGATACACTGTGTACCTTATACCTCCCTGTACTACGGCCACATTACAGCTACAATGATACACTGTGTACCTCATACCCCCTGTACTACAGCCACATTACAGCTACAATGAGACACCGTGCACCTTATACCCCCCCCTGTACTACGGCCATATTACCGCTACGAGGATACACTGTGCGCCGTATACCTCCCTGTACTACGGCCACATTACAGCTACAATGATACACCGTGAACCTCATACCCCCTGTACTACGGCCACATTACAGCTACAATGATACACTGTGTACCTCATACCCCCTGTACTACGGCCACATTACAGCTACAATGATACACCGTGTACCTCATACCCCCCTGTACTACGGCCACATTACAGCTACAATGATACACTGTGTACCTCATACCCCCTGTACTACGGCCACATTACAGCTACAATTATACACTGTGTACCTCATACCCCCCTGTACTACGGCCACATTACAGCTACAATGATACACTGTGTACCTCATACCCCCTGTACTACAGCCACATTACAGCTACAATGATACACCGTGCACCTTATACCCCCCTGTACTACTGCCACATTACAGCTACAATGATACTCTGTGTACCTCATACCCCCTGTACTACGGCCACATTACAGCTACAATGATACACCGTGTACCTCATACCCCCTGTACTACGGCCACATTACAGCTACAATGATACACTGTGTACCTCATACCCCCTGTACTTCCGCCACATTACAGCTACAATGAGACACCGTGCACCTTATACCTCCCTGTACTACTGCCACATTACAGCTACAATGATACACTGTGTACCTCATACCCCCTGTACTACTGCCACATTACAGTTACAATGAGACATAGTGTACCTCATACCCCCTGTTCTACGGCCACATTACAGCTAGAATGATACACTGTGCACCTTATACCTCCCTGTACTACTGCCACATTACAGCTACAATGAGACACCGTGTACCTCATACCCCCTGTACTACTGCCACATTACAGCTAGAATGATACACTGTGCACCTTATACCTCCCTGTACTACGGCCACATTACAGCTAGAATGATACACTGTGCACCTTATACCTCCCTGTACTACGGCCACATTACAGCTAGAATGATACACTGTGCACCTTATACCTCCCTGTACTACGGCCACATTACAGTTACAATGAGACATAGTGTACCTCATACCCCCTGTACTACGGCCACATTACAGCTACAATGATACACTGTGTACCTCATACCCCCTGTACTACAGCCACATTACAGCTACAATGAGACACCGTGCACCTTATACCCCCCCTGTACTACGGCCATATTACAGCTACAATGATACTCTGTGTACCTCATACCCCCTGTACTACGGCCACATTACAGCTACAATGATACACTGTGTACCTCATACCCCCAGTACATCGGACACATAACAGCAACAATGAGACACCGTCCCCCTTATCCCTCCCTGTACTACTGCCACATTACAGCTACAATGATACACTGTGTACCTCATACCCCCTGTACTACGGCCACATTACAGCTACAATGATACACTGTGTACCTCATACCCCCAAGTACTACTATACGACTGTAACATTACAGCAATATAGAGGCACCACATACCTCATACCTCCCTGTAATACAGTACTACAGCCACATCACAGCCAGAGAGAGGTAGGGCATACCTTCTACCTACATGTAATACTGCCACATCATTTCCAGAGCGAGACACCATGTACCTAATACCTGCATGTACTACTCTAATACTGCCACCTCACAGCAATAGAGACACTGTGTACCTCATACCTCCCTGTAATATTGTACTTCGGCAACGCTACAACAATAGAGACAGCGCTTACCTGATAACTTTCTGTAATATTAGACTACCGCCACATCACTGTGAGCTAGAGACATATGCAGTACCTCTCATCTTCCTGTAATATTGTACTACTGCCCCAGGAGGGGAGAAGAAGGGGCTGTAGTCCTTTCTCAAGAAGCACAGACTCCACAGTAGACCCAAGTCCATCCCCAGACTGACCAGACTCAGATGAAGAGTTTAATCCCAATCAACAGCTGGGTAATTCTGCTAGTAGAAATGGAAAGTGCCCTCACAAGGAGGCAAAACTTGGACGTACCGGTCAGTTGTGGAGGAATGGTTAATGTCCAAATAGAAAAGAGTCCAGCTATCCCACTCATCACCCAAGGAAGCAACGAACCAGTGGTGAACCAACCACATAAACATGCAAATAGTCAAAAAGGGAAAGGTTCAGCTTCCAAAATTTGCCAATGTTTATTGAAAAATATAAAAGCCAAACATGGAGCAAAAAAGGACAAAAGACTTTTGTCCTTTTTTGCTCCATGTTTGGCTTTTATATTTTTCAATAAACATTGGCAAATTTTGGAAGCTGAACCTTTCCCTTTTTGACTATTTGCATGATTTAATGTGTATAGGAGCCAACTCTTCCTAAATTCCAGATGTTAGAGTAAAGAATGACCAGGGATGTTGGACTTGTTTGTTCCATCCTTCTTTTACATTTGAGTTGGTGCTTCATAGCGACTTATTCCCCTTTTTCCATTACAATAATCATGCACGCTCAGCCGAGCTATAGTTCTTACCGGACATCTCCTCTAAATGTGCCTTGATAGGGCGTGCTGAGGTAACAGAGGAGGATGCCTGAAAATTCGATATTGTAATGTGTTAAAAAAAATAGAAGGGTGCACTTTGTGTTGTCCGGGTCTAAAAGATAGTGAAGTGTGCGCTGTAGTCCCCAACATGGTGCTCGCCCAGAATTGTGTGCCCATACCCTTTTCTGACACGGTTCATAAATGACATACGAGGCTGGAGGCGGCATGACACCAGAGCCTCATAAATATGCAGTTTGGCCCAAACCTCATGTTTCGCAATCTAATTGTCCCAAGAGCTTCTAATTAGATTTTATGGTGAACCTTTCTGCTTTGTTCTGACCCTAGAAACATTAACTCTAATGGTTCCCATTGATCTTAACATTGATAATCTCCTTAGATGTTTTTGTTCTTTAGTCAAAAAGCAATATAACACGGGCAGTGGACTTGTATGATGAAGTATTGCTCAAAGTATCCTGTAGCTGCACGTTTGAAAGGGGTTGCCTCAGTAATGATATATGCGATCAGCATCAGATTGACCAATGTGAGCCTCATCAATGCCTGGAAAATATAGATATATATATATATATATATATATATATATATATATCTATATATATATCTATATATATATATATATATATATATATATATAGAAACAGGTATAAGAAGTCAGGACAGGAGAGAAATTTGTATTTAGCTGTGAGGCTATGTTCACATGATATACTGTAGCGCGTACATCATGTCTTTCGGGAGCTCCCGCCAATACGCACATGCTCCCAAGGCGTGGGGGGGGCGGCAGCCCGCTGGCCCCATTTACATGCATTACTTGCGGCACGTATTCGGCGCAAGTAATTGACATGTCACTTATCTCCCCGCGCGTACAATACGATCGTATTTTACGAGCGGGGAGAGGAGGCGTAGTCCATAGTTCTCTGAGATCTAGGGATTACCGTAATTTCGGCAAATACACGGCAAAATGCGAGCCGAAATTACGCCGTGTGAACATACCCTTAGGCTATGGGTGCTTTCACACAGTGCGTTTTTGCGGCGTTTTTGACACTTTTTTTTTTTACGCTTTTTTTGTGCAGGAAGGCACAGCAATTAATGCTGTATATTGCTGCACAAAAAAAACGCATAAAAAATGCATCAAAAATGTGTAAAAAACGTGCCGTGTGAAAGCACCCTATGTCTCCATTGCACAGCGTTTTTCATTTTATAAAAACACAAATGTAAAAATGTCCTATAGACCTTAATAGTAAAAACGTTCTGTTGTCTGCGCATAACCTCTTGTTTCTCGTTTTTTCTGCTGTTAATCTTTTTAAACATGTTGAAAAAAACGACTGAGCAGGGCAGAAAATTTACTATTGGAGTCTGTGTAAAGCGGCGGACGTTTTTTGGCCCTTTTTTTTTTTTTTTTTTCAGAAATCCATAGCAAATATAATGCTGTGCATTTCTGCAAGAAAGAGCTCCAAAAAACAGACGTTTTTTCAGCAGTTTTTGACAGGCCGTGGACAAAAAACTCAGTTTTATGAACGTATTTAGGATTTGGCTTTCAGCTCGTTTTTTATCCTCTGCCGAGTAGACATAACTTAAGAAGTCTCTATATCTATAGTCTCTATATCTGTAGTTACACAGTCAAGTCACATTACTACGACCTCTTCCTACCCTTGACGCCAGCAGCAGGAAGTCACGTGTGGTAAGCTGGCTTGGTGGACACATTTCCCTCATTACTGTCATGGATTAAAGGAGCAATATTAATAATATTCAGAAATAGTTTATTTTTTGAACTGTTTTCGTGCTGCTGTGGTGAAAATGTATCTTGCGTGGGCAAATGGCGTCGTTGAGAATAAGCGACATGGAAACTGCAAAGCATCACGTGCTATTGATGTGAGAGGTGAATGTCAGCTCTGAAAATGCGTGAGGATAGACCAACTATTACAGTGTAACAGCCAAAATGAACCAGGAGGCTACCATAAGTTTGTCTAAAACAACAGCTTAGTGAATTCTACTGCGTATGAGGTTCTCAAGCAGACAGATGTCACTGCGCCTCTGCATATGCAGAAAAGGCTTCAATTTTCACACTTATCAGAATCGAACTTCCACTGATTGGCAAAGGGTTGGTTTCTCCTGTGAGTCACGTTTTCTGCTTCATGAAACTGGTTGTTGGCGTGTCAGGCAAGAAACATCACAGAACAAACATGCTGCAACCATTGCTGGAAGAGCACAAGCTGGTGGCGGCATCGTTATGGTCTGGGAACTGTTTTTGTGACATTCAATGGGCACATTCATCCATGTGGAAGACATTCTCGACCAAATTGGTTATGAATCCAGCCTTGCAGATTATGTACACCCATAAATTTTTGGATCTTTCAGCAAGACAAACCGAGATGATCTATAGCTAGAAATGTCTGACCTTGGTCGGAAGAGCCTGACCGAGACTTCCCAGTACTACCCTGGTCCCCTAATTCCCCAGACCCAACTGAACATCTATGGAATCACCTCAATCGTCATGTTCTCCATAATGTCATGGATTCTCCCCCACACACCCTCCAGCAGCTGTGGGATGCAGTCAGCTCCAGATACCTGTGACAAAGTAACAGGATCTTATTGAGTCGCTCCCAGCCCATTGAGCTGCTGTTCGTGTTGCAGACGGTGATTACTTTGCATTTTAAATGGAAGTCATCATAGTGTGACTTGACTGTGTGTGATCTGGAAGTAAAGAAAATGTTCCTATTTACTAAAAGCAAACAATGATATGGAAATGGTGAAGATTGAAGCTTAAAGGACGTGGACACCTTTGCACTGACTTGTTGCTTAAATGTTATTTGCTTCTTAAATGAAAAATTGATCAAACTATTAAATAGTCCTTATTCATTTTTAAAACATTGTTCAACCACTGTGCTGCTGTGGTGTCTGTGTACGTTTTTCATCTAGCTGTTGATGCTGCTGAACCTCAGAAACAATCTGTCAAAGCATTGCATCGTTTTTGATGGGTTCTCTGCTATTCCCTTCATTATCCCCTTTTATTATTATTATTATTATTATTTATTTTAGAGCGCCATTAATTCCAGGGCGCTGTACATTTAAGGGGAATTACATACATAACAAATATTGAACAAATACAATGGTGACAAAAATGACTAGTAACTGAAACAGAGAGGAAAAAGGACCCTGCCCGCGAGGGCTTACAATCTACAAGGAAGAAGGGGAGAGACAGAAGGTGTGGGGCAGACATGCTTGCGGGTCGGTGTAGTGGTGGTGGGGTTAGTGTAGGTTATAGGCTATCCTGAAGAGATGGGTTTTCAGGTTGCTCTTGAAACTGGGTGAAGTTGGGGAGATGCTGATGTTTTTGGGTTAAGGAGTTCAGAGTGTGGGTGAAGCACGGGAGAAGTCTTGGAGACGGTTATGTGAGGAGCTGATGAGAGGGGAGCAGAGGAGAAGGTCCTGTGAGGAGCGGAGATTGCGTGAGGGGAGGTATCTGGAAATTAGGGCAGAGAGGTATGGAGGGGAGAGGTTATGGAGAGCCTTGTAGGTCAGGGTTAGTAATTTGAACTGAATTCGTTGGGCAATGGGTAGCCAGTGAAGGGATAGGCAGAGGAGTAGCGAGGAGAGAGGTGAATCAGACGGGCAGCAGAGTTAAGGATGGATTGGAGGGGAGCGAGGGTGCTAACTGGTTGGCCACAGATAAGGATGTTGCAGTAGTCAAGGCGGGAGATGACGAGGGTGTGGACTAGCGTTTTAGTAGTGTCAGAGTTGAGGAATGGGCGGATGCGTGAAATATTTTTCAGGTGGAGGCGGCAGGCAGAGGTGAGGGCTTGGATGTGTGGTTTGAAGGATAAAGAGGAGTCAAAGGTTATCCCAAGGCAGCGGACTTGTGGAGCTGGTGAGAGGGTGTGGCCATTAACAGTGATAGAGAGATCGGGTGGAGGGGTAGAGAGGGACGGTGGAAAGATGATGAATTCTGTTTTATCTACATTTAGTTTTAAGCGAAGGGAGGAGAAGAAGGAGGAAATGGATGATAGGAATTTTGGGATCCTGTAGATAAGGGAGTTAATGTCGTACACATACATCATGGTCGGGAGGGGGTTCCCGCAAATTGACTTTTGAGTACGTCATGAAGATCTTGCAGGCTCACAATCTTGCTCCGGTCGTGGCCGATTCACCACTTAGATGCCGCGGTCAATCGTGGCCACATTAACTAAGAGAAAGTAATAGGGAGGGAGCTCCCTCAGTCTCTATCCTCCATATGTGGGGAGGAGGGAAAGTTAGAAGATAACGATGCAGAAATATTGTTTTACACAATAAAAACCCTTTTAAAGTATTAAAACAGAAAAAAACTATACAAGTTGAGGATCGCTGCATTCGCATTGACCCACAGAGTAAAATTAACATGTAATTTATACTGGGCATTGTAAAAACTAGAAATGAACACTATCAGGATTGCTATCTTTTTTCATCCTGCCTCCCAAAAAATAGATTTAAAGGCGATCAAAAAGTCATGTCCCCTACAATATGTTACCAATAAAAATGTCAATTCATCCTGCAAAAAAGGAGCCCCTACACAGCACTATACACAGAAAAATAAAAAAGTTATGGCTCTCAGACTATGGTGATGCAAAAATGTTGTTTTTTTTTCAATAAGTGATTTTATTGTTTAAAAGCAGTAAAACATGAAAAATATAATAAGTTAATATTTCATTTACACCTCACATTAACCACTGTAAAAAATAAGAAATATTATCAGGATTGCTGTATTTTGGTCATCAACGCCTTCCAAAATCTAAAAAACAATGGTGTTATTATGTAGTGTGCCCTACCATGCACCCAAACAACAGTTTACACCCACATATAGGGTATTGCCGCACTTGGAAGAAATTGTGTAACAAATTTTGAGGTGCTTTGTTTTCCAGTATTCCTTGTGAAAAAATGAAACCTTTTCAGCTAAAATTGCAGATTATTGGAGAAAATTGAATTTTCCATTTTCACAGCCTAATGCTAAAAAAGTCTGTGAAACACCTGTGGGGTTGATGTACTCACTACACCGCTGGATGTACTTTTTAAGGGGTGAAGTGTCCCAAATTAGGTCTTTTTAGGGGTGTTTATTAAGTTTTAGCACCTTAGAGCGTCCACAAACCTGTAATGGCGCCTAAAAAATATCCTAATGAACATGAGACCAGAGTCCGGTAGGTGCTCCTCCTACTCTGAGGCTTGTGGTTGAGTCAAATAGCGCACTAAGGCCACATGTGGGATATTTCTAAAAATGGCAGAATCAGGGGGATCAATATAGAATTGCATGTCCCTGGTTACATCTACTGTCTTCCAGTGAATAATGGATTAAAATTGAAAATTGGCAAAAAAAACTTTTGAAATTTCACCTCCACTTTGCTTTAATTTCTGTGAAACACCTAGAGGGTTAACAATCTTCCTAAACGCTGCTTTGAATACTTCAAGGGATGCAGTTTTTCATGGGGGTATCTTACAGACAGGCCACATCAAAGCCACATCAGAACTGGACTGCTCCCTAAAAAAATCTGTGTTGCAAATATCTTGAAAACGTGAAATATTGCTACTATATTTAAAAACTGCTTAAAGGGGATTTGCCAGGACGCAAGTTTCTTACCTTCCTTATCAGCACAGGGAAAATGTCAACAAATCAGGCTGAGTCATGAAGGCTGCAGGGCTGAGAGGGAGGGGGTGAGTAAGTAGTGAGGAATAAGGGAGCGTCTCAAAACTTAAGTGAAATAATAAACAGTACAACAGTGGATTCTCAATACAGCAAGACACAGCCTCATAGACTGCACTTTCTACCCGGTGCCTTAAAAGCTCATCATTTTGCCTGTCATCAGATAAGAAGTGTTTCACGCAATGGCCTGTCAGCTCCTGGGTCGTGTCTAGTGGAAGCTTTCAGGTAACTAAGGGGGATTTAGAAATGCTGTAGCTCTCAGAGTCTTCACTTTTTGTAATCACATATATTTAGAAAAGTGATTAAATACCCATTTTGGAGGATCCCACGTCAACATTACATGGTGGCAAAACCACTTTAAGGTCATAAAAATTAAAAAATGATGCCAATATAGGGTAGACATATATTGCAGATGCTAATTATAAACTATTTTGTGTGGAATAACTATCTATCGTACATTCAAAAGTTTTTGAGATTTGAAAATGGCAAATTTTCATAGTATTTTTTACAAATAAACAAGGGCTGTATCGACTAAAATTTTTACTTACTGCAGAATGTGTCACAAGAAGACAGTCTCTGAATCGCATGGATAGGTAAAACTATTAAAAGTTATTTCCACATAAAGTAACGTGTCAGAGTTGAAAAATGGGGCTCTATCAGGAAGGTCAAAACCAGCTGCGGCGGTAAGAGGTTAATTGGGAGTTATAGATAGCAGTAGGGAGAGGAAGAAGCATCTGCTGGGCACATTTGAACAATTGGACTGGGTAGAGAACATCCAAGGGGGGCAACTCAAAGAGATTGTATATAGGGAGGAAGGCACAGACGAGTTATTTTTTTTGGGGGGGAGTCACTTAGGCTGTGTACAAATGGGTTTGGTTTTTTTTTGTTTTTTTTTTGTTTTTCTTTTCTTTTTTTTTTTAGTCATGGTGTCATTTATGTTTTTTTAACTGATCCCTTGTCTCATGTTGTTACGATGTAAGTCTTGCGACTATCTGTTAACATTTGTGTGAGAATTAATAAAAAATCTTTTTTTATCATATCTTGTTTTGTTTTTTCTTTAAAAAAAAAACTCTTTTCTCTTGTACTTTTTTCTCCCTAAACCTTTTTTTTTTTTTTTTTTTTTTTTTTTTGGGGGGGGGGAGTGTCTTGTTGTTTTTTGTCTTTTTTTTTAGTTGTGTCATTAATGTTTTTTAACTGATCGCTTGTCTCATGGTGTTACAATGTAAGTCTTGTGACTAGTTTATTAACATTTTTGTGAGAATTAATTAAAAAAAATATTTTGATAATATTTTGAATTTTTTTTGTATTTAAAAAGAATCCTCTTTTCACTTGTATTTCTTTCTCCCTACACCTTTTTTTTTTTGTTTTGTTTGATTTAGGGAGGAATACACGGACAAGTCATTTTGCTGGGGAGGAGTCACTTAGGCTGTGTACAAGTGTAGAGAAAAAGCAGCTTACCCATAGCAGACTGCAGATTTCTAAACACTTAGGCCATCATCCTGCATGTGTTATTGCGCGGACACATCCACGTGAGAAAATCTATAGCTAGAAGCAGGCTGCAAACTGAATATCAGGAGGTCTGAAAACGAATGAGGTTTGCAGACTATAATTTAGGGTAACCACTAACATATGTGAACATACATTTTTCCATCTCAAAGGCTTTAAAGTATATTTGAAAATTGCATTGCTTCAATATACAATTACTGAGCTTCATTAACTGGAAACCAAATAACTAACTCTAAGCAGCCACGAATCTCCTGGAGTGGCCAATTCTCTAGACATAAAGGCCGTAGAAGAAAGAAGGAAAGCAGTGTGTCGTAATTTCTAGAGATAGTCCAGTCAGAGCAATTGACAAAGTTCCCTTAAAGGGGTTTTGCCACGATCTAATGTTGATGTGGGATCCTCCAAAATGGGTATTTAATCACTTTTCTAAATATATGTCATCAAAAAAAGTGAAGCCTCTGAGAGCTACTGCCTGACTAAGATTCTCTTGGTTTCCTGACAGTTTACATTAGACACGACCAGGAGCTGATCTGGCCGCGCTTGCGTTTTCTGCACTTCTTATCTGATGGCAGGGAACATGAACCAGCTTTGAAGGGACTGGGGAGAAAGATGTTGTGTCTTTTGTATAGAGAATCCACTGGTTGTAATGTAATTATCTTAGTAAACTCCCTGGCTCTCTGCTAAGCCCCATCCCTCTATCCCTGCAGCGTTTGTGAAGAAGGAATTAAAGATGCTGCCTGCTGAGCTTATCTTCTCTCCTGAGGATAAGAGGGAGAAATAAAACGCATATAGCTTGTGCACGATACAGTTCTCCTCTGTGGATTAGCAAAACAATGTTTGCTCAAGTACAGAGACTGAGTATCAGGAACGTGCATGGGAGGTGGTGATGACATCACAGAGGAGGTGCTTGTTTTTTTTAAACACAAACACAACGCCCCTTTTTTAAGCCTCTAGAGGGCAGTATCAGCCTGTTAGGTGAGGGACTTACTTCTTGGCAAAACCCCTTTAAGATATGGTATCTTTTACTGATTGTGGGGGTCTGACCGCAGGAACTCCCCCACAAATCTTGAAGATTTCAGACACTTTGCATCGGTTAAATTGCAGTACCTGGACCTATATTCCACAGAAGGGGCAATGGCTATACATAGAATACTTCGCTACGATGAAGTCTCTTCCTGAAACCCATCAGATTTCTGCATGTTTTAGGATCATTCCTGAGGCTAATAAAATTGAGACTTTATTTTTGGAACGCTGAGCGCACCTAATTTTTTTGCACAGAATACGGTTGCCCTTTTATTCTAGGGATTAATAAACTGTTAGGTCCCTACTGACTAAAATTAAAGGCTTATTCTAGCTCTTTATCATCACTTGCCCTGACTAGAGCACCTCTTTAAGCTTGTGCATAGGCAGAGACTTTAGGCTCTACAGCGAGTGGCAATACAGTGGCACAGATCCATATGGTTTTTGGAGGTACGAGAGTACTGTCATACGCTGTAGCTGCAGCTAGGTGTATGTGAAGCATGGCTGGCAATCCAATTGTTAATATAGGTCATTTCCCTTAATCTAAGTATTAACATTTAATCTAGCATTTACATAACAATCTTCCGCACATACATTGGATAGAAAATGTAGCAAACTCCCAAAATTCATCACTACAGACACATCTGATAAGTCCACATGAAGTATTGAATTCATGCTAATTTAGTTCCTGCAGTGGTTTCTAATGCCTTTGCCTTTGTACTTAACATTAGTCAATAATGTCACCTAATTTCATTGGAGAGCTTTTAGTTAACATGCAGAGATGGAGTTGGTCATCCACAGAGGTATCATCGCACCCTGCCGAGTACCGTCTTCCAGCGTTAAATATCATTTTCTAGTTCATAGTATTAAGGTTTCGGAGCTTAATTTTTCTGATGTGGAAATCTGATTCCCTGCCTCCCTTACCACACCTAAGTCTCACAGCTGTCACTTCTTCTGTATACAGTACGTTTATTAGCTCCCCCTAGTGTTAGCTGCTGCCAACTAGAATTTTACCATTTCACTGTATGACTTTGGAGCTCCATTCCAAATAAAAAGCACTCCAAGCCCTAGAAAGATGTATTATGAAATGAATCACACCAGAATTTTGGACCTTTCTTATATTATGTAAAGCAAAATAATAGTTACAGTTTATAGCTTCCTATTGCTTGAACACATGATGACCCAATTCTCATGAGTAAAAATGCAAATCTTTGGCCTAGGATCTACTACCTCCAGTTTCAGAAAATTCAGGCTCAGAAAGATCAGCTGAACTCTATATCTGTTTTGACTGTGTATAATTGTAATATACTTTCTAAGTCACTACTAACCGTGCCTCTTTAAGGAGAGCAGAGTCCAATGTGGCCAAAGGGTTGAGTACTTCTACCTCTATGTTTCAGTGATAGTTTGGGTCCTAGCATCCAGATCCCCTCCTATCAAAATCAATTTAACTGAAACTAGATTTCACATTAAGGGTTCTAGCATACGTGGTGGGTCCATTAATTGGTGCAGATTTTATACTATAGATTCTCTGGGGTTAAACTGCTGCAAACCTGACCTGTATGAACATACCTAGAATGGTTTTCCTTCAAATATGTATCACCAAACCACAGGACATTGCTGAAAACGCCACCATCACTTAATTCTCACCAGCACAAGCACTGTAAAGAGACTAAAGCAAAAGCTGCAGTGAGTATAGATGTAGAGGAGGTGCTGCGAGTGGAGATGTAGGTGAGGTGCAGTGAGTGTAGAGGAGGTGCAGTGAGTGTAGATGTAGAGGAGGTGCAGTGAGTGTAGATGTAGAGGAGGTGCAGTGAGTGTAGATGTAGAGGAGGTGCAGTGAGTGTAGATGTAGAGGAGGTGCAGTGAGTGTAGATGTAGAGGAGGTGCAGTGAGTGTAGATGTAGAGGAGGTGCTGCGAGTGTAGATGTAGAGAAGGTACAGTGAGTGTAGATGTAGAGGAGGTGCTGCGAGTGGAGATGTAGAGGAGGTACAGTGAGTGTAGATGTAGAGGATGTGCAGTGAGTGTAGATGTAGAGGAGGTGCTGCGAATGGAGATGTAGAGGAGGTGCTTCGAGTGTAGATGTAGAGGAGGTGCTGCGAGTGTTAATGTAGGAGAGTCGTAGTGAGTGTAGATGTAGGGGAGGTGAAGTAAATGTAGGGATTGTGCAGTGAGTATAGATGTAGAGGAGGTGCTGCGAGTAAAGATGTAGAGGAGGTACTGTGAATGTAGATGTAGGGTTGGTGCAGTGAGTATAGATGTAAGAGAGGTGCAGTAAGAATAGATGTAGAGGAGATGCAGTAAGTATAGATAGAGGAGGTGCTGTGAGTGTAGATGTAGGTGATGTGCAGTGAGTGTAGATGTAGAGGAGGTGCAGTGAGTGTAGATGTAGAGGAGGTGCAGTGAGTGTAGATGTAGAGGAGGTGCAGTGAGTGTAGATGTAGAGGAGGTGCAGTGAGTGTAGATGTAGAGGAGGTGCAGTGAGTGTAGATGTAGAGGAGGAGCAGTGAGTGTAAATGTAGAGGAGGTGCAGTGGGTGTGGATGATGTAGAGGACGTGCAGTGAGTGTAGATGTAGAGGAGATGCAGTGAGTGTAGAGGTAGGGGAGATGCAGTGAGTGTAGAGGTAGGGGAGATGCAGTGAGTGTAGAGGTAGGGGAGATGCAGTGAGTGTAGAGGTAGGGGAGATGCAGTGAGTGTAGAGGTAGGGGAGATGCAGTGAGTGTAGATGTAGGTGAGGTGCAGTGAGTGTAGATGTAGAGGAGGTGCAGTGAGTATAGATGTAGAGGAGGTGCAGTGAGTATAGATGTAGAGGAGGTGCTGCGAGTAAAGATGTAGAGGAGGTACTGTGAATGTAGATGTAGGGTTGGTGCAGTGAGTATAGATGTAAGAGAGGTGCAGTAAGAATAGATGTAGAGGAGATGCAGTAAGTATAGATAGAGGAGGTGCTGTGAGTGTAGATGTAGGTGATGTGCAGTGAGTGTAGATGTAAAGGAGGTGCAGTGACTATAGATGTAGAGGAGGTGCAGTGAGTATAGATGTAGAGGAGGTGCAGTGAGTATAGATGTAGAGGAGGTGCAGTGAGTGTAGATGTAGAGGAGGTGCAGTGAGTGTAGATGTAGAGGAGATGCAGTGAGTGTAGATGTAGGGGAGATGCAGTGAGTGTAGATGTAGGGGAGATGCAGTGAGTGTAGATGTAGGGGAGATGCAGTGAGTGTAGAGGTAGGGGAGGTGCAGTGAGTGTAGATGTAGGGGAGGTGCAGTGAGTGTAGATGTAGGGGAGGTGCAGTGAGTGTAGATGTAGGGGAGGTGCAGTGGGTGTAGATGTAGGGGAGGTGCAGTGGGTGTAGATGTAGGGGAGGTGCAGTGGGTGTAGAGGTAGGGGAGGTGCAGTGAGTGTAGATGTAGGGGAGATGCAGTGGGTGTAGAGGTAGGGGAGGTGCAGTGAGTGTAGAGGTAGGGGAGATGCAGTGAGTGTAGAGGTAGGGGAGGTGCAGTGAGTGTAGATGTAGGGGAGGTGCAGTGAGTGTAGAGGTAGGGGAGATGCAGTGAGTGTAGAGGTAGGGGAGATGCAGTGAGTGTAGAGGTAGGGGAGATGCAGTGAGTGTAGAGGTAGGGGAGATGCAGTGAGTGTAGATGTAGGGGAGATGCAGTGAGTGTAGATGTAGAGGAGATGCAGTGAGTGTAGATGTAGGGGAGGTATGGTGTGAGGAGTGCATGATGTAGAGAGAAGGTGCAGTGGGTGTAGAGGTTGGGGAGGTGCAGTGAGTGTAGATGTAGGGGAGATGCAGTGGGTGTAGAGGTAGGGGAGGTGCAGTGGGTGTAGATGTAGGGGAGGTGCAGTGGGTGTAGAGGTTGGGGAGGTGCAGTGAGTGTAGATGTAGGGGAGGTTGAGTAGATTGGAGGGATAGTGCAGATGTAGGGGAGATGCAGTGAGTGCAGATGTAGGGGAGATGCAGTGAGTGTAGATGTAGAGAGTGCAGTGAGTGAGATGTAGAGAGGTGCAGGAGTGTTGATGTAGAGGAGGTATGTGAGCTAGATATAGAGATGTGCAGTGAGGTAGATGTAGGGGAGGTGCAGTGAGTGTAAATGTAGACGAGGTGCAGTGAGTGTAGATGTAGAGGAGTTGCAGTGAGTGTAGATGTAGAGGAGGTGCAGTGAGTGTGGATGTATAGGAGGTGTAGTGAGTATGATGTAGAAGACCTGTTCCTTAGTGAATCACTGTTTCTTAGTGAATCACCTACCATATTCATTGACGATAAATGTTCTTTGTGGGACCACCACTTGAATAGAGAGAAAACAGATTAGGGGATCTGTTAATGGCAGGTGATGAAGTTTAATGCACCATACAAAGTAAAGACAGGCTGAAAATCTGTAAAATCAGTGATAATGTCAGTACAGAGGTATTAAATAGACCATACAAGGATACATTTGGCAAAGGTGGAGCCTGGCTTTAGCTTGTGGTGCATTAGATCCAGTGATAAAGGCCCTGGAAGCGTGAGACAAAGGCTGTTTTTTTCGAGTTATGTAACTTTAGGTGTTAATATCAATGTTGGAAATAAAAACAGAATGTAGGGATTAGCATGACTCCTTTACACTATAAGATTCCCTTTATCATTACTTTATTTATTCATATAAATATCATAAATAAATAATATGTATCTATACAAACATATATACTATATATATACACAATCACCCTCTTACTGGGTTAGATTTGAAAGGTTAGGTGCAATAAATGAAAGACACAAATGTAAGCGTATAAAAACGTATATTGTATAGTATATGAAATTGATTTATGGTTATTAAAGAGTATGGAGATTTACAGGAACAAAAGAAAGGAAACAAATGTTACATAAACACTGCACAAACCAATTACCAATGACAGTTACAAATCATACAACATATAACAAAATATATTACCCTCCTAGGCCTTCACATACCAAGTTCATATGCAGTGCAGGGCCATGTGCCTTCTAAAGAGTCCCATCAAATGTGGGCCCCTCCTCCAAACAATAGTTTACCCAAGTGTGCTGGTTTCTGTCCCGGGACAAAGAGCCGCATGCTCCTGTCTTTTATACACCAAGACAATACCTGCCCCCATTACCCATAGGCCTCAGGACCTTTAGTGTTTCATCCCCCATTCATCTGGCATCCGGGCAGAGGCAAATACCTATTGTTTTACCTTAAAGGAGTGTTATCGTTTGAGCTGCTCGTGCTGTTCAGTTAATCTTCTCAGATTGAGTTTGAAATCCAGGGGCGTGTCTCTCCTGTCAGTAGGCGTGTCTCCCCTCCCACGAGGCGTGTCTCCCCTCATTTTCTATAAAGCAGGGGATGCAGAAGGTTGTCTGGATATAACAGCTCTGTAGCCTCCTGCCTGCTTATGTCTGCAGCCTTGAGGCTCCAGCAAGCTCCAGCAAGCACCTGTCATATGTCTTATCACAAAAATTACACTGAAAGCCAGCAACTCTTACTTCTGTTCTAGTGGTGTTCACCCAAATTGTACTGACAACAGGCACTATATAGGGGAGCTTTGTGTGTGTATATAAATAAAATTATAGATGTCTACACATATATTTTCATATCTTTACATATGTGTACAATTTATAAAAGAAAAAAAAAAAAAACTACTGATGGGGATGAACTCCTAACCTCTGTCTTGGAGAGTTGATCACCTATGCTCTGCACCACACAAGCAGCTTATGCAGACACAGTGTTGAATCCTTATGTTATACACTACAGGTGATAATGTCAGAAGGAGGCGGGGTTTGCATTCGATCTGAGGAACAGAACGCCTTCTTTTCCAAGTAGCAGCTTAAGGACTGGATCTGTGAGGAGGTGAATCAACCTCTTGGCAAAAGCCCCTTAAATAGCCAGTAATTGCCCAGAACATTGACCCTAAAGCTGGGAGATGTACATAGAGCCAGCAGACTTTGGTTTCACTATCGATTTTAACAGCTCAGAGGGGAGTAAACACAGAGTGTGCAGGCAGCCAATCACAGCGCAGGGGGCATGGCCAGGGTTTTCCTGTCTAGGGGCGTACCCCAACAGGCTGAATGAAATGTCAGCCAGCCAATCACAGTGCAGGGGGCGTGTCTAGGGTGCGAGAATCGACCAGGGGGCGTTCTGACCAGCAACAGCAGAAATAGAAGACAGATTTAAAGAGAAGCTCATATCTGCTAAACCAAGTGACAGAGGTAATGCAACCCAATTACAAAAGTGCTTATTTTTTACTGTCCCCATAATCTGAGACATGATCTTTGTAACGATAAAACCCCTTTAATTAACACATGAATGACATCAGGTACATTCCAAGACCAGTTTACTGACAAACTGTCCATGTGATGACTCTTGCAAGAGCCTCCATCTTAGATTGTACAATTGAAATACCTTTATATACATTATACCTCATAAGTATTTAATTGTTCCAAATTCTGTATTTCTTACACATCTGGTCTGTGGTATAAGGGGTTTTGTAATATGAAACCTGCACATTTTAAATATGTCACTGTTCTATGTTATGCAGGAAACAGACCCTGATTTCGACCACTGCGCTGTCTGTATCGAGAGCTACAAGCAAAATGACATAGTGCGTGTCCTGCCATGCAAGTAAGTAAGAACGAAGAATTTTTGTGCAGCTCTTTAGCACAGTCTCGTATAACAAAGGTTTCAGATGTCAGATCTTAAAGTTGCTATATAGTTGTATTACTAAAGTATGCAACCTGCTGAGGGCTACCGAAAAGATCTATGGAAAACCCTTACTAGTACGTTTTGAAAGTGGGAAAAGAATACATTAAAGGGGCCTTACACTTTATGTTTTTACCTTTTGAAAATGGAAGATCATAATGGCCGGGTTTTATACATTCCATTTAAAGGGGTTTTCACACCACATTGCTTAGCTTTAAACATTTATGGAAAGGTAAATAATGATTATTACCAAATGCATTACTGTTCTAATTTTGCTCGGTTTCAGAGATAAAGCAGTCCTTATCTCCTGCTTGTTTACACAAGCTTCCTTAGGTTACAGACCATCTCTTTCTGCTCTCATTGCTCCAGCTGCCCTGTCTGACAATGGTGACATCACTTCCTGCTGTGTCTCATCAATAAAACAAAAGCGTGTTTATCTAAGTTACTGACAAACTTTAAAGGGGTTGTCTCATTACAAAGAATAGCTTTCAAAATGCAAGGAACACTAAATGAAAACGTTTTCCAAATATATTGCTTTGTTCATCTTTTTTTGTTAAGGATCTACAAATGATTTTATCATCTTCTGAGGGCTTTCTGGTTTCTCTAGTGACCGACCTGTGTACTCTTTATCCCCTGATATTTGTTCTAGACAGCAGGGTCTTCACACAGGTTTCAGCAGTGTGAGAGCTTGTGTGTTATCTGATCTATCAGACAAAAGATTAATTACTCTACTGTTTACATTAGCTCAGAAGCTTCTCTGGACCTCAGAGAAGGTAATTTAGCTAATCTAGACTGATAAATAGAGAAGCCTGAATACACGGAGCTCATATGCTAATTACAGACAGCTTGACCAGGAAGTGACAGAGCAATGCAGCATTATTTCATTCATGCATCCTATGAAATTATGAGATGAGACAACCCCTTTAACCCCTTAACAGTAGTCTTCTAACTTACTGTTTACACCCTTGTGTTAGCAATGTATCTAGGAATAGCAAAGCTAAAATGCCAATCACTACTGTAGACCCACCCACAGTCTAACCAGGAAGTGTGAGTCTGAAGCTGGCTGTGGTTTTGTGAAACAGCATGGTGAGACAACCATTTTAACACTATGGCTACATGCACATATCATGCATTCCATGATCCAGCATCCCATAACCACTGATCATGACCTCATTAGCAGACGCACTGGGTCAGTGACAGCACTGGAACAGAGCAAAGTTGAGTCTTTTTTTCTTATACTTTTCTATTTTAAAGCCTCCCGATGCAGCTGACGAGTGTTGTTTTAAGAACAGAAAAACCCTTTAAGTTTTATCCATTAGATTTTAGCTGTGATGAGTTTAAAAGAAGTTTTGAAATTATTTTTTATTTATAAGTTAGGCTGTGCAGGTCGGAAGGGGTTCAAAATAGAGAGAAATTAACTCACTTGGAGAGCCGGCTCCATTCCAGTGATGCCGGAGCTTCCTGCTGATGAGGTCACGTTCAGTGGTCACGTGACACTGCAGCCAATCACAATGTCACGATACTAGTGAATACTGCTGGAATGCAATGGCGGGGATAGGACCTAAACACAGGGAGGTGCAGGAGACTTGAACGGCGGGCAGCAGCAATGTAGTCAGGATCCAGACGAGAAGTCAGGAGGAGAACCAACGAGCGGTCAGGCAAGTATCTGGGAGTTTGCAGGATAAACTGTAAGGAGGAGGAACAAACTGGAAAGCAAGTTCCAAGACGAGAGGACCACAAGCAGGAGCTCAAACACAATACTCAAGCAATGAGCAACAGGTTGGATGAGTTTATATAGGAAACAAGATGGCACCCAGCTGAGATACGATCCACAATCTTGACTGAGGCAAACTAAAAGGGGTTTTGCCAAGAAGTGAGTTCCTTACCTAACAGGCTGATGCTCCCCTCTTGAAACAAGTACCTCCTCTGTGATGTCATCACTCCACCTCCCATGCACGCTCCTGATATTCAGTCTCTGTATTTGAGCAAACATGTTTGGCTAATCCACAGGGGATAACTGTATTGTGCACAAGCTCTACGGGTTTTGTTTTCTCCCTCTTATCTGCTCAGGAGAGAAGATAAGCTCTGAGCAGGCAGCGTTCTTTCATTTGTTCACAAAGTGATGCAGGGGGAAGGTAGGAGGGCTGAGCAGGGAACCAGGAAGTATCTGCATGTTTACTCAGATAATTACATTACAACCAGTGGAATCTCTATACAGCAGACACAGGATCTTTTCTCCCCAGTCCCTTCAAAGCTTGTTCATGTTTCCTGCCATCAGATAAGAAGTGCAAACAACGCAAGCACGACCAGATCAGCTTCTGTCAGCTTCTGGTCGTATGTAATGTAAACAGTCAGGAAACTAAGAGCATGTAAGGAAGGCTGTAGATCTCACAGGCTTCACTTTTTTTAATGACATCTTACATACATCCTTGGCAGTGGAGGAGTTAAAAACAGCCATCGGGATGTGGAGAAGCTTCATAGCCGTGGAAGTGTTATAATTTTTCTTACTGTGTCTGGTTGCCCTCCACGCTCATCAACCTGTCCTTGTTCCCATTAAAGTCATTTTATCACCCAGTAGCTGTGTGTGCACACATGTCTAGGTAAAGAAATTGTATAGATTTCAAGCCGGGTCATAAAAGTGGCAAAACATTATAACATTTTTACAAGAATATCTGTATCCACCATTAGGAGGGGGAGAAATGTCCTCTCTAAGCCAAGGTCAACGAGAGTAGTGCCCCGGCTAATTCTACTAAAAAATAACCTTAGCCACCAGTGCAGCAACAAGGAAACGGGAAAAATTAACACCTGCTTCTTCATATTTCCACAATGAAGTCAACAACTACTAAAAAAAACCAAAAACAACCCATCTCAATCAAACAACAGAGCCGTGCTGTGATGGGGAGGCGGGCGTAGAAGCAGCAGGGTCTGCAAACCGCACAGTGCATTGTAATAATGTGCGAATGGGGAATCCTAATTTGCCTTTTGCATGGACCATCTGGAAAGTGAGGTATAATATACGGGGAATATCACAGACAGATGATGCACACACCTGGCCCAGGGCTACCCGTTGCATATCATGAAATCCTCTTATAATCATGCAGATATTGCAACCATAGGACGGATGCAGAACACGAGCGTCCCCTCATGCGGCAGCAGGGCTCGTATTGTCTGCAGTAATGATTTTATGTCTGCTTGTATTAAATTATCCGTGGACGCTAAAGCTCCGAGACAGCGGCTCTTCTGATATGGATGTCAGTGATAAATGCAGTGTCTGGGAGGTTTTTTTTATCATTTCCTCAGGCCTGAGATCCTGGTACCCAGTAATTACCAGCGTCCACCCTCCATCTTCTATATCTCACTTTCTTGCTGGAAAAGATGATCACAGTGATCGTTCTGTACTTGGTGTCGCTCTGCAGGGAGCGGCGACTTCTCTGGAATTACTGACTGTGGAGTCGATGAGGTGTCGTCGAAAACATGTATTTGGAAGCCAAGTTAGATGCTGGATTCGGAGAGAACATGCTGTGTCCTGGCTTTCAGTATTGTTTCAGGATCTGTTGTGATGTTTTTTGGGTAATTGGGGTAAAATGTAGACTGTAAGCTTCGGATCTGCTCTTTTAAGTGAGGGGTTAGTTTAATTCATACAAAAGGGAGCAAGGAGGACACATTGTTTTTATGTGGCGCCGGGATGGTTGTTTGACTCATCTCGAATCATTGGCTTAAAAGGTGTTTTCACCACAGTGATTAGCCTTAATGGGGTTTTGCCACAATGTAATGTTGACGTGGGATCCTCCAAAATGGGTATTTAATCACTTTTCTAAATATATGTGATTACAAATATTGCAGTCTGAGAGAGCTACAGGCTGCCTTACCTGCCCCTAGTTACTTAAAAGCTTCTATTAGATACAACCTGACGAGCTGCTGGCCGGGCTTGCGCAGAGAACACTTCTTATCTGATGAAAGGGAGCTGAAGAAGCTTTCAAGGCACGGGGTAGAAATATGTTGTCTTTTTATACAGAATCCACTAGTTGTAGTGTGATTATTTGAGTAGATCCCTGCTTTATCTGATGACAGAGAACATGAAGAAGCTTTCAAGCTGCTGTGGAGAAAAGGTGTTGTCTTTTGTATACAGAATCCACTAGTTGTAGTTTGATTATTTGAGTGAACATTTCACACCATCCCTTATGCACGGCTCTGTGCTCTAGCTGTGTCTCTCGCTCTCTTAGCTCAGCATGGCTTGTTTACATTAGCTTCTAAGCAGATAAGGCACGTCCTGGCAAAACCCCTTTAAACATGTAGGCAAAGATAAATAAAGACTATTACCAAATACATTGCTGTTCTGATTTAGCTTTGTTTAGGAGATAGAAGAGCTCTTAACTCCTGTTTGTGTACACAAGCTTCACTATTAACCATCTATCTCTGTTCTTATTGCTCCAGCAGCCCTGTCTGACCATGGTGATTCACTTCTGACTGAGTGTTATCAGTAAAACAGGAGCTTGTTTGTCTTTGTTACTGACAAACTTTAACTTCTGTAGCTATGTAGACTTCTGCACTACAGTTTACAAACCTCCTGCACTCGTGACAGGCTCAGCTAAGATTAGCAGAGCTGATATGACAATCATGGCAATAGACTCGCCCACAACCTAATCAGGAAGTGTGAGTCTGAAGCTGCCTGTATTTACTATTTACTATTTTGCCATAGGCAAATTTAAACTCTATCAGTTCTCAATCTATAAAACACTAAAACGTAACTTTTATTATGTATAACACTTAACCTCTATACACACTATTTAAAAACCGGACCGGACCTCTAACCCCTGAAGAAGCCAGGTTAAACATGGTGAAACATGTTGGGGAGGTCAGGCATGACATTTTAAATTGTGATTTCTCACCTCTGTCTACAAGCGTCACCCACTGCAGAGGGTATCACTAGGAAACCTTATATGTTTTATGTCCATCAGATTAGGGATGACTGCCCAAGTAGGATGTTTGGGATCCCTTACTGGAGTTAGTTAATTACTGTATATATAAGGTTTTCCTGTTAATAGGTAGTGTTCCACCAGACTTGATAATAGAAAAGGAGTACTTCCTTCAGAAGTAGAAAGGGATAAATTGAAAGATTAGAAATCAGGTTTTTAAATAGTGCGTATAGAGGTTAAGTGTTATACATAATAAAAGTTGCTTTTTAGTGTTCTATAGATTGAGAACTGATAGAGTTTAAGTTTGCCTATGGCAAAATAGTACATATAGTGATCAAAAGTCACTCTCTGTTATCTTGTGAGATTCCCATTTTTGGGGAGACTATTTGAAGCTGCCTGTGGCCCTGTAAAACAGAATAGTGAGAAAACCTCTTTAACATTTGGAAACAATGAGAGTAATTGCCATGCATTAGCTGTGCATAGTTACTTCTTTTTATCACTTGTCGCATGTATTTCTTATTAGGTGTGTCATCTGGTGTGTGTTGCTGCATCTTAGTGTTTCAACTACATTTAATCTGAAAGGGAAAATTGTCATCAGGATTCCAGAGTCTTTCTGCTGATGATTCTTTGTTCTGGCCAAACCTTTCCATCGATGTAATGATAAAAGTTAGCATTGTTTATTGTACCATTTATTTACCTGTCGCAGAGCATCCCACTTTTAAAGGGAACCTATTACCATGAATATGCAATCCGATCCACCGGCATCTTGGAGCTGATATTGATATACAGACAACTGTTCCAGGGTGCAAGGTCCTGTTTTCTTTTTCAAAGGTATATTTGAATCTATTTAAATTTTACTGGAGCAATCATGGGTTATAAGTCTCCACACACCTTCATGGTGCCTCTCTCTAATGAGGAATATTACCCCTTTTAAGCTATTGATTGAAATGTATGCTCAATTTGGGCTTAGGTGTCTAGTGGGGGGTTTCAATTTGTGATTGACAGCCTTTCAATATGAATATGCATACAGAGACAGCTGAGTAGGACGGCCCACTGGACTCCTTAACAGAGAATCATCAGGAATTTCCATCAATGATTTAAAGGTTATACTGATTTTTTTTTCTGCAAAACTAAACATCAATCTGCTTAGATAATTTTGCTCTATAAACAATTCTGGTAGATCAGACTGTTTGTTAAATGTGGCAGCTTTAGCTTGGTTCAAGATAGTTTTCCATTGCTTTGTCTGTCTCCATGACAAGCATCTTAAAACAGATCGTTTTTGGTGAACCCTTTACCAAGTTTTAAGGAAAGCTTTGCATTTAAAGGGGTTATCTCACTATATCAATTCATCTTACCTCAGTTCTGTTTTCTTGGTTTAATTTTGAATTCAGGGGCGTGTGTACTTCTACTGGGCTGCAGTAGAAGCTAGGTTTGTAGCTATAGCAAACAGTGCTGGCAGCCTATCAGGGGAGATCAAACAGGTCTGTAGCTATAGCGACCTGAGGAGCTGATGCAGCCCATACAAGAGGGGATATCTGGGAATAGGTAGGACACTGTTAATGGACATATATTGCAAAGTGACTTGTTTTTGCAAGATCTTTAACATAAAAAGCAATCCTTGTAGTGAGACAAGGATTTAACTTTAACTGCTGCCTGTGTCTAACTGACACAGATTGTAATGTATTAGCATATATGAATATGCTAATAAATTACTAAGTGTAAAAAAAAAAAAAAAATTAAAACAGTCATCCCTTCTTGGGATTTAAAAAAAAAAGGAAAAAACATAAAAAAGTGTAGAAAAAAATAAAATAAAAATAAATATTTAATGAAAAAATAATTGTGCATAGTTTACACATACAAAAAAACATACACATATTAGGTATCCACACAACCATAATAACCTGTAGAATTAATCTCACAAGTTAAGTGTGAAATGTGAATGGTGTAAAAAAATCATTTAAAAAAAAAAATGTGAAAAAAAAATAAATTATGAAAAAAGTTATAAGTGAACTTAAACTATTGCCCCAAAAAGTACAACTTCTTCTGCATAAAACAACACCTTATACAACTGTCATTGAAAAAATAAAAAAGTTGCATTTGTTGAAGCGCAAGGAAGCAGAAACGAAAAAAATGTGCTGGTCATTAAAGGGGTTTTGCCACGAAGTAAAAGTGACGTGGGAAGTTTGAAAATTAAAAAATAAACATTTTCACCATTCATCATTATTATAAATTCTGCACCGTTTTTGATTTGCTGCTCCTTTAGTGATCCATTGTTTACAGCTCATCTCTAGGGATACGACCAGGGCTGAGAGCTCCTCAGTCCTGACCAGACATGCTCAGACATCACCTCTCCTCTCAGGCAGCTACTGAGTGTTCAAGCCACGGGTGCTGTCACTCTACTCCTGTCCTCTGAACTCCTTAGTAGTTAGTCAAACAGTGCAAATACAAAATAAGAACCCTCAATGAGGTATGTGCATTGATAAGAGGAAAAAACAATCCACAGGTTAAGTTCCTGCAGGGATTTGAACCTAAGACCCTTGTGCTGTAAAGCAAAAATGTTACCTCTGAGCTACAGTGTAGCTACTTACAATTCTATACATAAACAGACCTTTCTTTCACTAGAGAGAGGAAAGGCATGGTGATGTTATCCTGCTGGGTCACATGATATGCAATTCAAACAATTCACGCACACCCCCTTCTGAGCACACAGAGCTGAAGAGCTGGATGCAGAAGGTATGAAATAAGATCGTGGCAAAACCCCTTTAAGTACTTTTCAGGCGTAAGGGGTTAATGCCCCTACCACAGTGCAAAAATTGTTTAGAAATGGTTTGAGAAACATGACAAAAATTTCCAGATGATGACTTGGTATCCAAATTTTTCAGATCTCAATCTGATTGAGTATCTGAAGGATAAACTGGAAAAGTAGTTTCAATCCATGGAGGTCATATACCTCACAATTTACAGGACTTAAACGTTCTCTAACATTTTGGTTCCATATACCACAAGGCACCTTCAGAGGACTTTTGGAGTCCATGCCTCATTGGGTCAGAGCAGTATTGACAGTACAAGGGTGGCCTAGTTAATATTAGTGTTTTTAGTGTGATTTGTGTATACGACTCTATAGCCACCATCATTGTGATGTTTGAAAAATAATTAATAGGGTTGTCCACTTCGTAGAAAAAATATATATATATTGCTCCTGAGACCCCCCACAAAAAGACCCTATACTCCCCTTCCTCTGATCCCTGGTTCAAGTGCTGCATCTCTCTAGTCTTCTGTTTACAGTCTTCCACTGATCAGACATTGCCACTGATCAGCTGATGGTCACCTGCCTCTACTTACTTCACTGTCTGCTTCCAAATGATGATGTAAATCAGACCTGACCGCAACATCAGTGACATCTCTTATTGGAAGTAGAGGATTGTAAATTCAGGCTGTAGAGTAGCGCCGCTGGACCGAAGGCTGGGGGAAGGTGAGTATACGGAGGGTTTTTACGGGGCCCCAGGAGCAGTATATCATTTTTCTTTATGAAGTGGACATCCCCTTTAAATTATATTTATCCAAGCACTGGTTGGATCAGATGCTATTTATGACCAGATTTAAACAATCCCTGTTATGCTGCTGACAGCTCCGCCCCCTACATCACGCATTGCATTGGATGTTATCACGTTTCAGAAAATCTAATTCTAGGTAAATAAATGTTTGTGAAAAATGATAACATTAGATGAAATGCAGGTCTTTTCTTAATTAGATAAAACAGAACAGAATATATATTGTGATGCTTAGCCCATCGGAGCAATCAAAGAATACAGCACACTATTATTTATATACACAACTTATAGGGTAACCCTTTAATTCTAAAAGTATGACCTGCTTGACCGTTTTGTCAGGCTCTCATCAAAGCTAAGTTTTGTTGAGGCTTCTAGAAGCTTGACAGGTCTTATAGAAGAAGACATCCTAGTTACACACAGAGAACTTTCTCACGACCCAAGTCCAGCTTCATTGGCAAGCATGTTAAAAAAGAACAGCCAGATTCGTAAGCGGGTGGACAACAAGCCGAGTTAATCTCGTCTCTCACAAAGAAAATGGTTTTCTAAGATTAAACGCACTGATATAGAAGGGTCTTTATCGGAGACTATTTAGAGAGACAGAACGCTGGGCAGTCAATGGGAAGCAAAGTCTGTTCACAATCGAAGTCGATAATATCTAAAAGTCATTATGTCTGAAAGCCATTTATAGATCTCCCGATTATGAACTGGGTGAAATACAGGGGAGGTGGATCTGTGCATCCAGTAAATGGCAAAATGTCAGCTTTGTTTCATCGAAGTTTCTATTAGTCTTCTGCGTAGCATCTAATTCCTCGGCTTCTCCCAGTCCGCAGGCATAAGACCTCGATCATTATTGGAAGCATGAAAAGTTTGTGTTTAACAGAGGTCTCTCACGTCAACGTCTCTCCAGACACAGACAAACTAAATATGATTTTGAATTGTCCAGTTTTAATCACTGTTAATAGTAAATGGTTTGTCTGGCTTAAAAGACCTTCAGAGATATCTTATTAAGTTCATATATGGAGGGGGGTGTCTTCTGTATAGGACTCTTATCCATAAGTGCCTACAAAGAGCATCTGGAGTACCCAATAAGTCTGTGCATTACATGGACAGCTCATTGGCTTTATTGAGAAATGTGTAATACTTTATTTCTCCTGCGGGGGCACTGCAGGAGAATTGAACACATTCTGTCACAGGTTAAAGGGAATGTACACTCACCGGCCACTTTATTAGGTACACCATGCTAGTAACAGGTTGGACCCCCTTTTGCCTTCAGAACTGCCTCAATTCTCCGTGGCATAGATTCAACAAGGTGTTGCAATGATGCTCAATTGGTACCAAGGGGCCCAAAGAGTGCCAAGAAAATATTCCCCACACCATGACACACCAACCAGCAGCCTGAACGTTGATACAAGGCAGGATGGATCCATGCTTTCAATGTTTGTTGCCAAATTCTGACCTACCATCCGAATGTCGCAGCAGAAATCGAGACTCATCAGACCAGGCAACGTTTTTCCAATCTTCTACTGTCCAATTTTCGATGAGCTTGGGCAAATTGGAGCCTCAGTTTCCTGTTCTTAGCTGAAAGGAGTGGCACCCGGTGTGGGTCTTCTGCTGCTGTAGCCCATACTGCCTCAAAGTTCGCCGTACTGTGCGTTCAGAGATGCTCTTCTGCCTACCTTGGTTGTAACGGGTGGCTATTTGAGTCACTGTTGCCTTTCTATCAGCTCGAACCAGTCTGCCCATTCTCCTTTGACCTCTGGCATCAACAAGGCATTTCCGCCCACAGGACTGCCGCTCACTGGATGTTTTTTCTTTTTCGGACCATTCTCTGTAAACCCTAGAGATGGTTGTGCGTGAAAATCCCAGGAGATCAGCAGTTTCTGAAATACTCAGACCAGCCCTTCTGGCACCAACAACCATGCCACGTTCAAAGGCACTCAAATCACCTTTCTTCCCCATACTGATGCTCGGTTTGAACTGCAGGAGATTGTCTTGACCATGTCTACATGCCTAAATGCACTGAGTTGCCGCCATGTGATTGGCTGATTAGAAATTAAGTGTTAACGAGCAGTTGGACAGGTGTACCTAATAAGTGGCCGGTGAGTGTATAATCAAAAAATGACTTGTTGTTTAACTCACGTTTTTATGTTAAACACATTTTTTGGTTATGCTTTTCTTAATTTTCAATATCACTTAATATTTTTTAAAAATTCTTAAGTCCTGCAGGTGTCACTTTGGCCACTAGGCCTAAGGCTATGTTCACACGACAATAATTGAGGGACGTATTGTACGAGTGGGGAGAGGAGACGTAATCCATAGTTCTCTATGAGAACTGTGGATTACCGTAATGACTGGGACGTATCTCACCCCGTATTTACCGCAGTACGACACGAAATATGGGGCAAGATACGCCCCATTTTAAGCCGTGTGAACACAGCCCTAACAATAGTCTGACACGTCCTGTTCTGTAGAGAGAGATATTCAGCAGTCTGCTTATTCTCAGTCTAAGCAATTTCAAACTGAAAGGTGACACCAATGTGTATAGATAACACAGGATCCACCAGTCACAATAGGAGATAGACAAAGCTCGTCCTATCCCCCTCCCTGCACACCGACGACTTCTCAGGTCACAGAGCATGCCTAGAAAAATCTCCTATAGAAGTCAATGGGACTGATCCAGCTTACAGGCTCCTATATGCATGAAGCTGCTGGAAAGCATCTCTCTAAATGCTGTTAAAGCAGTGCAAGCAAGAATGCTGTCCCCACAGTCATGTATAGACAACCGAATAGAGAAATCTACAATCAGAAAATAAATATGGCTAAGAGGAAAATAATATGCATCTGTGTTTTAATAAGCAAAAAAAATGGCGACAAATTCCCTTTAAAGGGGTTCTCTGGGATGATCTTTTTATTTGTTACAGGTGTCACAATCGTATTATAATAAACTTTGTAATGCATACTTATTAAAAATTATTTACCTGTCCTGCTGTGCAGAATCAGGCAAAGAGCCCTCTGTACCCTATTGCCATCATATGGCCTCAGTGAACATTTTGTCATCACTTAGTGAGTGTGCTTTGAAGCTAGGCTCAGCTCAGAAACACCCCCCTGTAGTGGGTATGACCTGAGCAGAGAAAGATCTAGCTGCTTTCACTCTTGCCAGCCTGTAGTTTGCAAGTGAATAGAAGTAATCACATTAAATTAATTATAGGGAACTGTTTGTATTTGAGTGTTGCTGACAGATCTAAGTTATGGGAACAGAGGACAGCAGTTCAGAGCTGGGGTTGTTGTGTTCTGCTGTCATGAAAATAATGACTGCAGCTCTGTACAGTTTACATGGTGACTCATGAGTCCTAGCTATCATCATTATTATAACACCAAGTACAGAGCTGGGGGACTACATGCTAATGTCAGCACGTAGACCCTTGCCGTGATAATTGTGGAGGGAAGTCCTATATTGCAATGCAGTCTGGGAGTTGTTGGAAAGAGATGCTGAAGAACTACTGCCACTCCCACAAGCAGGATGTTTCACTGCAAAAGTGGATCTTATGATAGATGAGTAAGGAGGCAAAAGAAAAAAAAGAAACACATAAAGGTAGTGAAATATCCTTACTTTTCCATATAAATGCAGTTTATAGTGCTTTAGGAAATCGTTAAACTGCTGGATAACCACTTTAAAAGGTTTGTCCACATCACTTCTGTTAACTGCAAGTATGGTGCTGAGCCGATAAGAAAATAAATTAAAAATAAAACATACTCGACAGCTGTACTGACATTCATTTCATTGATGCTCTACTGGTCCTCTCCCTGGGTCCTACAGGCTCAGCACCATGCTCGGGATTAAAACTGATAGCTGGTGGTCCTAACAGTGGGACACCCTGTGATATTCCAGTCTTTAGGAAACCTTTCTTTGGGTATGTTCACACAGTGTGTTGAGTCCGTGTGAATATACGCGTTTAGATACGTGTTTGGATCCATCTCTTGGACCCTAAATGACCCAAACACGTATCTAATAAATAGCAATGTGATTTACTTTGCTTTTAATATGAGAGACTCATTGGCGTTCACACGAGTGATCACTGATGCGTCTCACTGGTTCTTTCAGATCCATTCCAAGAATTTACATGTCAATTCTTGGTCCAAAAGACGCAGCAGGAGCCCTATAATAAACCATAGGGTGATATCCTGCTGCATCCAACACGCATCCAAACACACAGTTGCGTGTTGGATCTGTTTAGGATCTGATCGCCAATGCGTTTTTGGATGTGATTTTCGGATCCAACACGGATACAAAATCGGATCCAGAAACGCCATGTGAACAAGCCCTTACAGAAACATTTGGTCCTGACTGTGCAGCTCTTTTAACCTTGATTATAGCAGTTAAATTCCCATGATAAATGCTTAAAAAATGTCATAAATAAGATTTCATATGTTTGTCAGTAACATTGCTCATCCGGATGAATCAAATTATTTCACCGCTCTCAGCTGCTCCTGGTTACCCCCTGCTGACAAATGCCCTTTGTACAAGTTGATATGTGAAGTGAATGAAGGTAGTAACAACAAAGCTGTATGTCAGCCATATGAACTCCAATCACACTGCCCTTCATGGGCACAAATAGAAATTACTATGACAACTGAAGGCATTATGGGAAAGGAGATGAGAAGCTCAAGCACCCTCTGTTGGATGTAACAAATCCTCAATTTGCTTTTGGCCCACTGGGTTTTTGGAAAGCAAAAGGGATATTTAGCCAAGTCAGCATCACCCATCTGTATATAGCCGTTTCGGGGTGTTTGCCCCTCGTCAGTACAGAGCAGAGCGATGCTGGCTTGGCTGAGTGGGAGGCAATGAGTGGCTCCCGAAGGGAAGATCTCTCCTTAGGGAGAGCGCCGTATAGGCGTGTGGAGATTTGAAATTGCCTTGCACTCCACGCAGCATCTGCATATCCACACGCCTATACGGCGCTCTCCGTAAGGAGAGATTTTCCCTTTCTGAGCAACTCATTGCCTCCCACTCAGCTAAGCCAGCATCGCTCTGCTCTGTACTGACGAGGAGCAAACACCCCGAAACGGCTGTATACAGATGGGTGATGCTGGCTTGGCTAAATATCCCTTTTGCTTTCCAGACCTAGTAGGTCAAAAGCAAATTGAGGATATGTTACATCCAACAGAGGGCGCTTGAGCTTCTCAGCTCCTTTCCCATAATGCCTTGTGATATGCAGATGCTTTGTGGAGGGCAAAAGGCAATTTCGAATCTCCACACGCCTATATAGGTGCTGTCCCTAAGGAGAGATCTTCCCTTTCTATGACAACTGAACAATTTATAAGGCAAGTCTCCCCACTAGTGCTGCATTTGGATTCGGGTAGGGCCAGGTCGATCTAATCCAAAGTGTGCTGGCAGTGGTGGGAAAAACGTTCAACCAATCACCAGCTCTTTTCCTAGCAAGAAAACAGAAGCGTTAGGAAATACTTCCTTTTTCCTGTGTAGAAAAGGGCTGATGATTGGTTGCATCATTTTTCTGCAATCACTGTCAAAATTAGGATCAAGCTGAACCGGCCCCACCCAAACCTGAAGCCTAACATTTCCCACTACCTTACTGTTCTATTAATTGAACCTGAGTATTTTATAGATGTTAAAGGCAGGGCTGTGGAGTCGGAGTCGTGGAGTCGGAGTCGGTGCCTATTTTGCAGTAGTCGGAGTCATCATAAAAAGGGACCGACTGCGACTCCCAAAATATATAACAAGTTGGTCCAGTTAGTTCGATGCAGTGCAAAGAGCAAGAATAATTGGGTCTGGCCAGTGCTGCTGCTCCCAGGTCTTCAGCCTGATCATATGAGGAGTGTAATTGATGACATGGAGCAGGCAAAGCCCAGGGGAAAAGATTCCGCTCCCAGTGCAAACAGATTTCACCAAAATGTTTCACCTGCTTTCAAAGAAGTAGAAGATGAACCATTCATCAAAACTGACTGTGGCTGAGGCGATTCCTTTATACCCTGACATTGTTAGAGATGTTGCCCCTGTGGTCACTGCTTTGCCCCCAACCCAAGTTAGTGTAAAGAGGCCGTTCTCTAGCCTGGAAATAATGAGATCAGATGTGAGGTCATCTATGCAGGATCTGATAGAGGCAATACTATTTCTCAGAACAAATTCAGAGACGCCACAAATGTTCCCGCAGTGTTTTACATATTTACCATTTTTTTGTGTTCTAAAGTCATTTCCAATAAATATATTTTACACTGACAAGCAAAATGGTAACAATATTTTAAACTTTTGAGTCTTTCAGGTTCCATATCTCACCATCCACTATAGCTTTGTACATGAGGCTACTGTAATTTTATATACAGTCATCTTACCTAGCTACATAAATTTGACTTGCAAATATGTAGCATCTGCTTAGTTCTCAGATTCTTTCCTGTAACTGCATTGTTACTGTTCTGCTCCTAAAAATCAAAATGTTAATTTGTATTATTTTGTTAGTATTTGGTAAATCCACCTTTGGTTTTCAGCTCTGCCTGAATCCTTCTGGGCTCTGGATCAGATTCATGCAGGTCTTGACTAAAATCTGATCCAGGTATCTTCTACACATTCCCAATGTTGGTGCAGACTGGACTTGGATACAAATACAGCTTTTTCTTCAACTCTCCCCACAAGTGTTCACAACATTGTTACTCTTTTGCTTGTCAGTGTCTGTTCTACCTAAATAGCTTGATTATTGTATCATAAGGTGATAAAAAGCCCGATGTTACCAATTTACTACATTAAAGTTATCACTTAAACATGCGCCATTTTGAGGGAGTCAGGATTCAGGAGTCGGATTCAGGAGTCGGATTCAGGAGTCGGAGTCGGAGGTTTGGGAAATTGAGGAGTCGGAGTCGGGGCTTTGGCTTGCCGACTCCACAGCCCTGGTTAAAGGAGTATTCTCACTACATTGATTAGCTTTAAACATGTATGCAAAGGTAAGTAAAGATTATTACCAAATACATTGCTGTTCTGATTTTGCTTTCATAGTTAGAGCTTTTCTTACCTCCCGCTCGTTTACAGAAGGTTTACAAGGCTGGAGACCACCTCTCTTAGCTCTAGCAGCCCTAGCTGAGATGTTGACTTCAGTGACATTACTCCCTGCTGTGTCTTATCAGCAGCACATGAGCCTGTTTGTTTTTCTGACAAAATGTAACCCTCGAGCGCTCTGTAGCCTTCTGCCCTGCGGTTTAAACCCTTTCATCACTAATGTTTATTATAAAAAGCTCAGCTAGGTATAGAAGAACTGAAATGTCAGTCACTATTGTAGAACAGGAAAAGGGAGCCTGAATTTAGGTGTAAAGAGCAGGCTCTGAAACAGCATGGTGAGAACACTTCTGCAACTTGATTGCTGTATAGATGTACAATTTACCATAAATATCAGTCTGGACCGGGGGGATTAGTTTATGTCTGAAGATGGGCTACTCTCCAACCTTTTCATATTCTGTTGACCTGGGATCAGATGATGTGCAGAATTTGTAGGGTCTTCCTGAGCGCTCTTAGGTGGTTTCATAATTTTACCCTCTCTGAGACCCCCTGATTTTGACATCATTCAGTTAAGTTATTTATCAAACCTTACAAAGAAAAATTCAAAATGGACTTGTTTCTTTTCCTAGGCATGTATTCCACAAGGTGTGCGTGGATCCATGGCTCAGTGAGCACTGCACCTGCCCTATGTGCAAGCTAAACATTTTGAAGGCCTTGGGGATTGTGGTAAGTAGTGTGATAAGAATTTGGAAGGTCTTCTATTTTTTTATATTCTTGATACAGTTCTGCCTGGAACCATACAGCTGATTGTTTGACGCAGTTTCTCACACCAGTGCTATTTTGCAAGGACACGAATAAGCCTGTTTTCTTGATCTCAAGGACTGTGGAGTTAGAACTGAGGTCTCAGTCTTAAAGGGAATGTGTCATCAAACAATGACTTATTGTTTAACTCAAATTTTTATGTTAAACACATTTTTTAGGAATTTTTGGTTATGTTTATTTTAATTTTAAGTGATTTTCCATATCACTTAAAGTATTTTTTATTGATTCTTAAGTCCTGCAGTTTTCTCTTTGGCCACTAAGCCTAATAATAGTCTGTAGAGAGATTTTCAGTAGTCTGCTCATTATCAGCACAAGCAGGGTCAAACTGAAAGGAGACACCAATGTGTATAGATAACACGGGATCCTCCAGTCACAAGAGGAGATAGTCACAGCTCCCCCTTTCACCTCTCTGAACAGTGATTTCTTCCCAGGTCATATAGCATGACTAGAAAACTCTCCTATAGAAGTCTATCGGACAGAATCAGTCTTAACCCCTTAACGACCACGCACCATCTTTTGACGTCAGCTGCTGCGGGTCATTCGTCTACAGCGACGTCTTTTGGCGTCGCTGCAGACTTCGGGGTTTGGCACCGCAACTGCGCTGGAAAGGGAGCTGTACTACACAGCCCCGATCCCAGAGCATGTCGTGCAAGCACCGGGGTGCGGAGGCAGCCTCCTCAACCCGATGCTTTAACCCTTTGATTGCGGCGGAGCGTTACCGCAGCGCAATTATAGGGTTCCACTGCTCTGTCAGGTGATCGGAAGACCCAGTCACCCGACAGAGCGCGAGGAACGGCTGCACAGTCAGCCCTGGGGATCTAGCATGGTCCCAGAGCTGTCTGTGTACTAAGCCAGTGACTAGGACACCTGTGTGCTGTCCTAATCACTGCCTGTGTCAGACTGACACAGATTAGAATGTATTAACATATTCATATATGCTAATACATTACTAAGTGTAAAAAAATTAAATGTAAAACAGTTCTCCCTTCATGGGATTTAAAAAAAAAAGTAAAAAACACATAAAAAGTGTAAAAAAAAAGAATAAAATAAAAATAAATATTTAATAAAAAATAATTGTGCATAAATTACACACACAAAAAAACCTACACATATTAGTTATCCACACGACCGTAATAACCTGTAGAATTAATCTAACAAGGTGTTAAGTGTGAAAAAAAATTCTGCAATTATTTATAAGTGAACTTAAACTATTCCCCTATAAAGTACAACTTGTCTCGAATAAAACTAGGCCTCATCCAACTGCGTCATTGAAAAAATAAAAAAGTTACAACTGTTGAAACTCAAGGAGGCAAAAACTAAAAAATGTTCTGGTCATTAACTACTTTTCAGGCCTGGGAGTTAAGGGGTTAAGGCTCCTATGTGCATGAAGCTGCTGTAAAGTATCTCTCTAACTGCTGTTAAAGCAGTGCAAGCAAGAATGTCTCCCCACAATCATATATAAACGGCCGAATAGAGAAATCTAAAATCAGGAAATAAAAACGGCTGAAAGGAAAATAATATGGATCAGGGTCTTGATTTAATAAGTAAAAAAAAAATTTGTGACAGAGTCAAGTCAGTACCAGAAAAGTCTCCTATCATCACTGGACAGTCCGCATTTTCTGGGCTATACCAAAACCAATCTCCTAGGAATCGTTCCTGGGAGAATTAGGGTGGATCATGGTTTGACCCATCTTCATTTGGAATAATTGCAGGTAGACGGTTTATATTGCGTATTAAAAGATCATTTTGTAAAGACTTTATTGCAGCTGACTGATGCTTTTACATTATAGTCTTTATCACCTGCAACAGACTGACAGATGGCTAGAAATTTACTGCTAGTGTTGCTGGAATCTGTCCATGTTTGCTTCAACACTAGTGCAACCGGACATCCCAAATCCACCTTTTTTCACTCTCAACCTAATTTAACCTTTTTTTTTTTTTTTTTTACTGGGTTTGAATGAGTTAAATGACCCAGTCTGGCGGCACTATCACCTGACACCAGGTGAAAGCGTTGTCAGCCATAAGTGGCATCCGAGTGACAGCTCCAGGGAACAGGGAACTTAAAGGGGTTTTCTCACTACAAAGATTAGCTTTTAACGTGTAGGGAAAAGCATATGAAGACCATTACCAAATACATTGCTTTGTTGATTTTTCTTTGTTCAGGAGAAAACTAAAATGTTATCTACTTCTAGTGTACACAAGTTTCTGTAGGATGCCTACCACCTCTCCCTGCTCTTTTGTATCTCTCAGTGCTCCAAGTTGCCGTCAGTCAGTCTGACCATATTGAGTCAATACATGCAAAGTCTTAGGGCGCATCCCCACAGCAATAGACAAATACCGGTCGGTTTATGCGACCAGTATTTGTCCTATTTTGCGGCCGTCCCCACGGGGGAGGGGGGGGGAGATTGGCTTCTCTCTGGTATGAGCGGAGAAAAGCCCTCCCCCTTCACATTGATATGCACATATTCCGTCTGAAAACCGGACAGAAGAATGTGCGTGATCAATGTATTTCGGGCGGCCCGTGGGCGGAAAACCTGTGCTGCTGCACGGGTTTTCCAAAGGAGCCGTTGTGCTCATTTTCGGAAGGTTTTTCAGGCAGTCTGCAAAACCGCAAATCATCTGAAAAAATGGCAGAAAACCCGTGCCGTGTGGACATGCTCTTAGCTCTAGCACAGAAACTTTGTTAACCTAAGACAATGAGAAGTTTTAAGCCTTAGAGCTCTGTAGCCTTGTACACTGCTCTTTACAAACCTCCAGCAGTCATGTCACTCTAATAGAATCAGCTAGGAATAGCAAAGCTGATATGCCAATTGCTGCTATTGAACCACCCACAGCTTGACCAGGAAATCTGAGTCTGGAGCTGCCCGTGACTCTGTGAAACCGCATGGTGAGAAAATCTCTTTAACTCCAACCCTGTACAAAATAATGAAAACAATTCCAATATAGTGTTAGCGTTTTGATAGTTGTTTTTTTTAATTATTTTTGGGTGAATACAGCCAAAATTCAATTCAGATGGACCGAAGTCGTAGTGCTCAGGTTCCGGTCGAATTTGACTTTGACCCGTATCTTGAAGCGCAGCACTATTTACTGTTAATGTTGAATAAGTGACAGTGTTTGCCTATATGCTCGGCTGACTCTACCTGCAAACTGCAACTTTCAGATTTTATGAAAAATAACATATACATTTGTCCTTTTTCAAGGACATACGTTGCACCAGATGTGTTTGGCAGTCCCATATCTCCCCCTGCTGTACTGGACTAATGTTCCTTGTAGGGAACAGGGACAGGACTGGTAAACCGTTGACTAAATGCATGCTTTGGACAACTGTTGTCTTAAGCTTTTATAGGTTGACTAAGAATTCAAAAACATGGCTACATTCTTTCAGAAAACACGCCGCATCGGTCGACTGGTTATATGTGGTATTGCAGCTCAACATATTCATATCAAATAAGCTGAGCTGCATTACCAGATACAAACCATAGGCAGGTGCGGCGCTGTTTCTGAGAGAAAGCGGACATTTCCATGGGTAATTTACAATACTTAGGAAACCGTTGGCCATGTATAGTACAGATATATCCAAATACATATACAATTTTTTTGTTATGGCAACCTTTCCTGATATACACTACCGTTAAAAAGTTTGGGGTCACTTAGAAATTTCCTTATTTTTGAAAGAAAAGCAAATTTTTTTCAATGAAACGAACATTAAATAACCCAGAAATACACTCTAAAACATTGTTATTGTGGTTAAATGACTATTCTACTGTAAACGTCGGTTGTTAATGCAAATCTACATACACTCACCCGCCACTTTATTAGTACACCTGTCCAACTGCTCGTTAACACTTAATTTCTAATCAGCCAATCACATGGCGGCAACTCAGTGCATTTAGGCATGTAGACATGGTCAAGACAATCTCCTGCAGTTCAAACCGAGCATCAGAAATGGGGAAGAAAGGTGATTTAGTGCCTTTGAACGTGTCATGGTTGTTGGTGCCAGAAGGGCTGGTCTGAGTATTTCAGAAACTGCTGATCTCCCTGGGATTTTCACGCACAAACCATCTCTAAGGTGATTTACAGAGAATGGTCCGAAAAAGAAAAAAACTTCCAGTGGAGCGGCAGTCCTGTGGTCGGAATGATGCCTTGTTGAGCCAGAGGTCAAAGGAGAATGGGCAACTGGTTCGAGCTGATAGAAAGGCAACAGGGGACTCAAATAGCCACCCGTTACAAACCAAGGTAGCAAAGACATCTCTGAACGCTCTACGGCGAACTTTGAGGCAGATGGGCTACAGCAGCAGAAGACCACACCGGGTGCCACTCCTTTCAGCTAAGAACAGGAAACTGAGCTCCAATTTGCCCAAGCTCATCGAATTATTGGACAGTAGAAAAATTGGAAAAACGTTCCCTGGTCTGATGATCTCGGATTCGCTGCGACATTTGGATGTAGCGTCAGAATTTGGCGTCAACAACATGAAAAGCAGGATCCATCCTGCTTGTATCACGGTTTCAGCTGGTGGTGGTGTGTCCATGTGTGGGAAAAAATTTCTTGGCACTCTTTGGGCCCCTTGGTACCAATTGAGCATCGTTGCAACACCTTGTGGAATTCCTATATCACCGAAGAAATTGAGGCAGTTCCTGAAGGCAAAATGGGCCCAACCCTTTACTAGCATTGTGTACCAATAAAGTGGCCGGTGAGTTTGTAGATGTATAGAGGCCCATTTCCAACAACCCATCACTCCAGTGTTCTAATGGAAACATTGTGTTTGCTAACTGTGTAAGAAAGCTATTGGATATTTTTGAACACCCTGAAAACCCTTGTGCAAGTATGTTAGCACAGCTGAAAAGAGTTTTGCTGAGTAGAGAAGATATAAAACTGACTTTCCTTTGAGCTAGTTGAGAATCTGGAGCATTACATTTATTTTACTATTTTGTGCTGAGAGATGAAGGCTATTCCATGCGAGAAATTGCCAAGAAACTGAAGATTTCCTACAACGGTGTGTACTACTGCCTTCAGAGGAGAGCACAAACAGGCTCTAACCAGAGTATAAAGAGAAGTGGGAGGCCCTGCTGCACAACTGAGCAACAACACAAGTACATTAGAGTCTCTAGTTTGAGAAATTGATGCCTCACAGGTCCTCAACTGGCAGCTTCATTAAATAGTACCCGCAAACGCCAGTGTCAACGTCTACAGTGAAGATGCGACTCCGGGATGCTGGCCTTCAGGGCAGAGTGGCAAAGAAAAAGACATATCTGAGACTGGCTAATAAATGGAAAAGGATAATATGGGCTAAAGAACACAGACATTGGACAGAGGACGATTGGAAAAAAGTGTTATGGACAGACGAATCGAAGTTTGAGGTGTTTGGATCACACAGAAGAACATTTGTGAGACGGAGAACAACTGAAAAGATGCTGGAAGAGAGCCTGACACCAAACTGTCAAGCATGGTGAGGTCATGTGATGGTCTGGGGTTGCTTTGGTGCTGGTAAAGTGGGAGATTTGTACAAGGTAAAAGGGATTTTGAATAAGGACGCCTATCACTCAGTTTTGCAACGCCATGCCATACCCTGTGGACAGCGCTTGATTGGAGCCAACTTCATCCTGCAACAGGACAAGGATCCAAAGCACACCTCCAAATTATGCAAGGACTATTTAGGGAAGAATCAGGCAGCTGGTATTCTATCTGTAATGGAGTGGCCAGCGCAGTCACCAGATCTCAACCCCATTGAGCTGTTGTGGGAGAAGCTTGACCGTATGGTGCGCAAAAAGTGCCCATCAAGCCAATCCAACTTGTGGGAGGGGCTTCTGGAAGCATGGGGTGAAATTTCTCCAGATTACCTCAGCAAATTAACAGCTAGATTTCCAAAGGTCTGCAATGCTGTAACTGCTGCAAAGCGAGTATTCTTTGACGAAAGCAAAGTTTGAAGTAGAAAATTATTATTTCAAATAAAAATCATTATTTCTAACCTTGTCAATGTCTGGGCGAGATTTCTATTCATTTTCCACCTCATTTGATAAATAAAAGTATGAGTTTTCAGGGAAAACACCAAATTGTCTGGGTGACCCCAAACTATAGTGTATTGCTTTTATTATAATTGTTTTAAGCAGCTGTGAAGGTGTCCTGATAATATATATACAATACTGACATACCTGCTAAAAGGAAACTGTTGAGCACCTCTGGGGAAAGGCTTATTTAGTGGGTTCATTTAGGGTATGTTCACACACATATTTGTGGGGCGTACTTCAGTGCGTAGTTGCGCTGCAATGTACCTGACGTACGCCCCGCAAATATGGTGCAATCCTAGCACTCATTGCATGTTCCCCAGCACACAGTGTGCACCCATAAAAAGAAGTGACACTACTTTCAGAGGCTTACGCGCCGTGGAAAATGAAAATGGCTAGATGGCCGGGACGTAGCACTGCGTTGCACACAGGTACCTGCCACTGTACACTGTGGGAACTCAGCCATGCACTCACTAGTTTAACCCTGGTAGGGCATCATGCGTAAGTTTCAGATTACCCCTATCGTGCAACAATGATTTTTGTTTTGGTGACGTTAATTTTTTTCCTCATCATCTCCCAAGCCATATTTTTTTAGTCTTATGTAGACTTTTGAGGGCTTTTTTTTTATTGCGAGACAGGATGTGCTTTTCTAATGAATCAATTGACTGCACCATATAATGTACTGAGAACTTCCAGAGAGGTAGATGCCTCGAGAAACGCATAGGCCTACTTTTGCATTTTGTGTTACCTATGGTCGTTTGAACATTGTTCTATGCTGACTATTCTGTATTGAGCATTTTGTACATCTGAGCAAAAGGTTAATATAAAGTAAGATTTTTGAAAACTTTTTCCTACATTTTATTTTACCTACGTTGTGATGTTAGCTCACACGGAGCTGGTGCACGCAGCTGGTTTTCCTAAATGCGCCAGGTTAACCCTGCATTATAAGGGTTTTCCATACTCTATAAAGTACAATTTTGGATCTCCTCCCAGCAGGGAGTATCTTCACTCTCTGCAGATACGCCCCATCACTGTGCACGTGATGATTCATTCTGTGTGAACTGGGGGGAAGGGAGAGGATCTCAGCTGTTATTGGAATCTTTGGAAGTGAAATGCTAAGTGTAACTCAATAGTTTATATCTCAATTTCTCGCTTTCCCTACATACTTTATAACTAGAACAGGCATTTGACATGTAGGATTCTGGGAAAGATGGAAAGGATGTAGGATTCTCTGTAGACACGCCCCACACTGTGCACGTGATGATTCATTCTTTGTGAGCTGGGGGAAGGGAGAGGTTCTCAGCTGTCATTGGAATCATTGAAAGTGAAAAGCTAAGTGTAACAATAGTTTTTTAAATCTAAATTTCTCGCTTTCCCTACATACTTTGTAACAAGAACAAGGCATTAACTGACATATAGGTTCTGGCTAAAGATGGAAAGGGAGTATATTCTCTGCAGACACGCCCCACTCTGTGCACACTCCTGATGATTCATTCTGTGTGAGCTGGGGAAAGGGAGAGGTTCTCAGCTGTCATTGGAATCATTGAAAGTGTAAAGCTAAGTGTAACTCAATAGTTTATATCTCAATTTCTCGCTTTCCCTACATACTTTATAACTAGAACAGGCATTTGACATGTAGGATTCTGGGAAAGATGGGTGATTTTTTTTTCTTTGTCTCTCTCATTTTAAACTATGATCTTCGTAGTGAGACAGCCCCAACCCAGACAACCCAAGTCACAGGCCTCAGTGGTTTTGTGCCATATATGCCAGTAGAGATCACTGAAACCAGTGACTGGTTGTACCATCTTGTAACATCCTCTGCCGGGAGAATTAGAGAGGTGGCCAGCTCCCATGTGAGTTAACGTACACCTTGGGCGGCTGCTAGTTAATGCTCTGCACCATTTATTGTCTTCGCTATGATCTTGCAGTACACGTGTGAGATCAGATTTGAGGCTATAAAACCTTAGCAGCTAACCTCCTGGACTTACAGGTTGTTGCTTTCAATGTCTCTCAGGAAATTGCTGTAAAGTATTGGGAGAGTTCTATAAGGGTACTTTCACACGGTGCGTTTTTGGTGCATTTTTTTATGCATTTTTGGATACTTTTTTGTGCAGAAATGTTTAGCATTAATGGCTGTGCCTTTCTGCACAAAAACGCAACAAAAAAAAGCTCTTTGTGAAAGCATCCTAAAAAACAAAATTGTTCAGCAGCTCAAAACAATATAATACAAACTGCACAGGTGTGTGCTGCCATAGCTGCTACACAAACACAAAAAAACATGTTACTGGGAAGTCATTGGGTTCTAGTGTAGAGATTCCTATCTATACAGTCAAAATCTGATAGCTTGACTTTTTATCGTATTTTCTTGGCCTTTTTATTACCATCCAGATCTTACAGCTGATCAATACTAAGACTATCACAGGATGAAGAAACTCCCAGAAAATGCTGAAAATACCGTGTTTCTCCAAAAATAAGACAGGTCTTATGTTATTTTGTTCCCCCAAAAAAACAGCTAAGGGCATGTCCCCACTGCACCGGTTTGCGGCCGTTTGTTTAGACGATTTGCGGTTTTGCAAACCGTCTGAAAAACTGGCCGGATAAACAGTCGGATAAACCGACCGGTATTTGCCCTGTGCCGTGGGGATGAGCCCTTAGGCTCAATATTTTCCCATGAACAACAATTGCACATTTATTCTTGAACAAAGAAATCAAAATGTATTCAAGTATACCAGTAATCAGACCGTATCATCTTGAATCCCTGAATTCCATCATGAATTTCCTTTTTCCATGTACAACAATCTGTGGTACGTTAACCGGTTCCATAACTAATACATTAACCGGTAGTGGAAAAACGTAGAAACAGTTCAGCGTCCTTATAAAATCTTGAAGCTTTATTGTATAATGTAGGAATCCATAGAAACGTCAGGGTGCAAGAATACAGGAAACCCGGGGGTTTAATAGGTTTTAAAGGTAACAGGATCATGAGTTCAGGTGACATGTAGCTTCTCAGCGTCCCCAGCTGTACTGAATACTTATTTTTTAAGCCTACTCCAAAAATCCTGAATAATCAAGGCAGGGCTTATCATGAGGGCAGTGCTCATTTTTGTAGAACCAGGGTATCACAACCATCACAAACCACTGCCAATTCACTGACAAATGTGAAGGGTGGTTTTTTTCCTGTGAGCCTCGGTGAACACTGAAATTATTAGTCTTCTATCATGTTGTTTTCCTTTGAAAACACATTGTGAGTTTTCCCGTAGCTGGTGCTTCAGTTATGGGCTTTTTTTTTTTCGTGCCCTGTTTCCCTCTGGGGCCACTGCTGCTCTACCAGGATGGAGTCTTGGTTTTCACTCACACAAGAAAACCAATTGATATGTATATTTGTGGGAAAACAATTAGTAGAACTAGCAATTTATTCATTTATATGGGCTTTACCACCATAGACAATGATGGCATATTGCTATGTTAAGCCATCAAAGTCTGATAGGTGCAGGTCTCACCTCTGGAACCCGCACCTGTCTCAGGAACGGGCCCTGAAACACACCAAGCCAGACACGCCACTCAGCTGTACTCAGAACTCCCATAGAACAGAATGGAGAGCTCTGCACAAGCTTGATGGGGTTTCCAGTCTGCTCTGTAACTTTCGGGGGCCCATTCCTGAGATATCAGACTTTGATGACGTAACCTAGCAATACACCATCAAGGTCAATGGCGTATTAAAAACCCATTAAACCTCTGCCCATTCCAGGCTTAGGGATCCACTAGGTGGTCCTACTTACTGACTGACTGTGTACATGCCTATAAAGGGAAGGCTATCAACCTCTAAGTCGGACCGCCCACAGGACTCCTAAGCCCACAATAAGTAAAGGTTTAAGTGAGTAAAATGTTACTTTTACGGAGAATATGAAAGGATTTAGTCAAACTAGTACTTTACTCATAAACCTTTAGTTATTTAGGGCTTAGGAGTCCGGTGGACAGTCCTTCGCAGTGGTTGACAGCCTTTCCTGTATCTATATATATGCCGAAACTATGTGGAATAAGTGCCTTGCCTCTCATTCTGCATGTTATCGGTGCAGAATTTTCTTTGTTCTGCAGGTCATGCATACAGGCGCAGTCTAGTGCAATACGACAAGTCTGGCTCAGGCAGATCACCATTAACCTGGTCTGGCTGTTCTAACTGTTTTGCACCTAGGTTTGGTGTCAAAGAATCTACTTCTATGAATGTGATGCGACACCCCCCCCAGAATGCCCCTAATCTTTGGCGCATTAAAAGTGTCTTTGGTGCATTACAAAGGGACTTACCGCGCAAAAGTATGGAGTGCGCCTGTTCATACATTCTTTTTGGCTCAAAGTACACCAGAAATCTGGCACAGCCCCGTTCATACATGTTGCCCTTAGTCCTTAAGGGGTTAAGTTGATAAAATGTAATATATTTGCTGGCACGTGTCCTTGTACAGATCTGTAGGAGCCTATTTATGAGTCTTTTGGCCCTTTCGTTGTTTTGGCTTCTCATATATTTTAATATATACGGTAGTAGAAGATAGTAGAGGTGTATGTAGGGGGCATTTATTAACATATGCGACTAGGGCAACAAACTGAACCTTTGCCCAGTGTGAAGAAAAGCCTAGCTATGGCCCTGTTATAGTTGGTATATAGAATCCCTGTGTGATTGGTTCCAAGAATGGAAAGCATAAGGTAATTTTCAAAAATATGGGCTGTTTCTAGATATAGGATTTCCACTAAAGCACATTACATAATCCAGGGCGCATTTGACCTTGCTGTTCTTTGCACATATCCTCCTAAATATCACGGGTCCATTAAGCAAGCTGTGAATGTTGATCTGACTAATGAAGCATGGTTGAGTATGAGAGCCGGACAGACAGCGAGGCCTGGAGAAATCCGACATTAGCACAGATCAAGCAGCAAAGGCCCTTCATTCTCTTGAAGTACGTTTGAGACCTGTTGAGACATAGTGCTTAAGAGCCAAATTATGCAGCACTTCTTCATAAGAGGCAAGCGGACAAGTTGTTTTTCGGCAAAGATTAGCAGAGATCTACATTAAGCGATCTAAGCTAGGGGCCTTATAATCTCCTCTACCGTTTGGAAAGCATTGGCAATAGATTGAAGATGGATGGTACAACAGCGGGATAGATCATATCAAAGCAAAGTAGATCCATGGACAACATGTCCCAGCTATAGTCCTGGGAATCTCCTTCTCTAGACCTGATTTTTTTATCTGCCTTTTTGACTTTTCCTTCTGTTTAGCTGGGTAAAAATAAAGGCAATGAACCTATAGTTGCCATAGGCCCACACTTTAGCCAGTGTTAGGGTATGTTCACACGGCTGATTATGACGCTGTGCTCAGAGCGGTTTTTGGAGCGTTTCCGCTCCCAAAACAGCATCAAAAAAGTCTCCAAAATTCCCCAGATTATTTTCATTGATTCCTATGCAAAACAACATTGTAGTTCACACACGCCGAAGTTTTTACGCTTGTATTAGTCACTATTTTGGAAGCTTTTTTGGGAGCTGTCAATTCTTGAAGCGTTTTCAGCGCTGAAAATCCCCATAGGACAGTTTCAAAACCTCATCCAAAACCTCGGTGCGTTTTTTGATGCGTCTTTGGAGCGTTTTTCGACGCGGTTTTTACCCTGGCTATTAATTTGTATAAACACGCCGGGAACGCATCCAAGGCTATGTCTACACTGCATCAGACAAAAAACGGCCCAAAAGCGGCCGTTTTTCTCTGATGCAGGACCGCGGCTTTTGTCACGCTTTGTGACAAAAGCCGCGGTCGCTTCTCGTTTTCCTGACGTCTTCCCATACAATACTATTGTATGGGAAGACGTCAAGAAGACAAGAAACGCCGGCGTATTACACAACATGTTGTATAATACACCGCTGCTGAATGACGGGCAGAGAAAAGACGAGCTGTGTAGACTGCAGCTCGGCTTTTCTATTGCCGGCTATGGGGCCCACACTAACGATCGTATCTGCGGCGCTTTTAAAAAACGAAAAGCGCCGGAGATACGATCGTTTTCCTGTGCAGTGTGGACATAGCCTAAAATCTCTTTTGAGGAAACGTGTTTCAGGCGAGGTTTTGATGCTGTATTAACCGTGCAAATGGCACTGTTGTATGGAGACATTGTCATCTAGCAGCTATGCTTCTAGTGGAAAATAACAGTGTAATAAGGATCCAAAAAATAAAAAGTATTTCTACATACAGAAGTAGTATATGGCTATATTTATGCTGTGCTATGAAGCCATAATGCAGTAGTGATAGAAGACTTCTAAAAAAAACCTCTATAAAATGCTGTCGGTATCCTCCTTTCCACCTCCAAAACAACAGACCTAGAGAAATAAATAAGTTATATCTGAAAAGTTGTAATGCTTTCTCGTGTAAAACCATCTAACCATTTACAAACTGCTTGTTGTCAGTGAATGGAAACATTCTTGGCCATACCCAAAGGCTGAAAGCTGTGCAGATCTTTTACTTCTCATAACAGTTACATGTCTATCCCATTTAGGCAATCCTCTATGAGCTAAACACATCTTAGTCAGGTTCACACATGGAGGCTTCTAAATGGGGCCAGTGCATGTGAACATGATTTTGCAAGCATGCGTCGGCCAGCATGTAAGCGACCTTGTATTACTAGAATACATCCGCTAAGGTAATAAGTTGTACACCTGTAGTAAGAGCTGTTTAGCTCACAGAGGATTACCTAGAACAAAAACAACTGGCTCGGGGTCTTTATGACTTTTCAGTTTATGAATTTAAACAATTATGTTCAGTTTTACTTACAGCAAGCAGAGATCTTTAACATTGTATCAGCTACTGAAGGGGTTGATCCATGGTTTAAAAGAAAATATATTGTTGGTTGAAAAAGAAAAAACGTTAACTCACCTGTGACGCCGATGCTCCAGTGTTCCTTGCTGGTGACCAACTGTTGTGGTCTCTCTTGATCATTGGACTCAGCAGTCACAAGCTGTACACACAGGCAGATGCCAGTCAGGGGTAGGGTGTGGTGTCATCGTTGAGGGAACGATGGGGACGGGTGCGTTAGCGGCTTCACACATTTTTTTTCTTTTTTTTTTTTTTTTTTTTTTTTTTAACACTTCCAACCAGCAAACCAGTTTTTAAAAATCACAACTCATTTTATTACTCACTTGAGTGCCCTTTGTGAAACGTGTGATAATTAGCTTAACTTTTTTTAAGTTTTTAAATTTAAAGTTTTATAGGGACACTACTTTCCAATTATTTATTTGTTCACATATTGACAAGCAATATGCAACTATTATGTGTATTTTTATTTTTTAATAGGGTGGTTGTATTTTAATTTCATTTTTTAAAGTCTTCTCTTCTGGTTGGTCTCTCTGACTTTCCCTCTGAGCTCTGACAGCACAGCAGTTGGAGATTTGCTTGATGGCTCCATTCCATCCCAGCTGTGGCCTAAAAGGTTTGTTATCAGCAGGATGAAATGAGTGTGAAGCAACCTGGAACCCCCGCTCCTCCCCAAAGAGCAGAAAAAGATTCCGCCATTACCCTTTCATGTATTAGTCTTGTAATTGCTCTGTCAATCTAGTCTAATCTTATCTATCCCTGACCAGAGAACAATAGAGCAATCATTATGTCATAACCTAGTGTTTGTAATGAGCAGCAGCTACTGTACAGTAAGATTAGTCTGCCCTGCCATTCAGGAGTTTTATTTCTTCACTATTACAACTAAAAAATGACAAGGTTCTATACACTATTTTTAATTCGATATGACTACCATAATAAGGAAAAAAAATACTGATAAAAATTCTACATAAAATTGGTTTTAACAAATACACTCCTTTATGATGGAAGTTTCCCTTTAAGGACAACACTCTAATCAATCAAATGATATCACACTTAGAAAGCACTGCCCACGAAAAATCAATTAAAACTGCAAAAATACATGCCCTTGAGTTTTCATCTACTGGCAAGTTGGTAAAGGTCCTGTTCAGCCATTTCTTAGTTAGGTCCATGTTATGGACAGTGGAGTAATAAGAAATATTACAACATCCAACCAAGCTGTCAGCAAGCTTATCTAGGATTCTGAATGGCAAATCGTCCTATGTAGGCTGCTGTACAGACCCTACTCCCATATCACTTTCAGTGATAACAGAGGAACGGGAACACATACGTGACTAAACCAGTCTGAGCAGACTTCAGTCATTGCTCCTCAATATGAAGTCTGCCGTCATCTCCCCCAGTGACCTTGGGCATGTTGCTGTACACTGTTTGCCTTGGGCAGTTCCCTTCTCCGGAGACTGGCACATCCTTTGTACTGCGCTGAACAGCTTCCCATAGCTATGTAGGAAACTGAAGCTGAATTTCAGTTTTTCCACTTTTCGAACATGCTACCATGTGCACTGTGATGGCAACTGCTGTGCAAAGTTAGCCCAAATATCTGCGGAAAATACGTCGACTTCAAGTTACCTCCAATGAGAGATTCAGCTGAAAAAGCCACTCCATATGTATTCAAGCCATAGATGTGAACATAATTTTACATACAGAAATTTATCATTGGAGCAGTAATCCTATTGTCTATGGTCCCACCCAGTTGTTCCAACCCATTAGAAGGCCATTCCACTGGTCCCACTACGTATCATAAACAAAAAGTCATCAGTCTTAGAAGTTTGGGAGATCACTTTCCAGGTGGATCATTGAAATAAAGCATTTGCAGCAATTTGCTAGCGGCCATGGGACGATTGTCTCAATCAGAGAGGTTTATGCTTACGAAAATTGGGCAAAACAGATAATTTGTCTTTCGAACTCTGTGCACCTTTGGACAACACTACTTAGCATATCTTTAGGCCTGGTTCATATCTGCAAGGAAGGTTGCACTTAGAATTTCCATCGCAGATTCCATCAGAAATTATGGAAAAAATAGCACAAATGATCAACACCGTAACAGAAACCCAATGTACCCCATTAGAAATCAGTGAGGTCCATCAGGGCACCATTGATGTTGATCATGTAACAGGTCCAATGCAGCTGTGGATCTAGCGTTGAATTTTTATTCACTTGAGTAGTCTCATGTGATGCTGTATTTTCCCTGTACCAGAGGTAATGTATGGCCATGGGTGCACCCACATCTGTATAGTGGACGTGGGAGAAGCCAGCTTCAGACAGTTTTCTTTAAGTTCAGTTCCTTTAAATTCTTTACATTACAACACATGTACCATGGCCACATACAGTTGAAACCAGAAGTTTACATACACTATATAAGAAGACACATATGCATGGTTTTCTATCTGACATAAAATCAGAATAAACCTTACCCGTTTTCTGTCAGTTAGGAACCAAAATTATTTGTATTTACCAAATGCCAGAATAATGAGAGAGAGAATTTTTAAGGCATTTTTATTACTTTCTGCAAAGTCCAAAGTTTACATACATTTCATTAGTATTTGGTAGCATTGCCCTTACACTGTATGACTTCGGTCAAACGTCTTGGATATCCTTCCACAAGCTTCTCACAATAGTTGGTAGGAATTTTGGCCCATTCCTCCTGACAGAACTGCTGTAACTGAGCCATGTTTGTAGGTCATCTTGCTCGTACCTGCCTTTTCAGCTCTGCCCATACATTTTCAATAGAATTGAGATCAGGGCTTTGCGATGACCACCCCAAACATTGACTTGGTTATCCTTAAGTCACTTTGTAACTAGTTTGGCAGTATGCTTCAGATAATTGTTCATTTGGAAGACCCATTTCGACCCAAGCTTTAACTTCCTGGCTGAAGTCTTGAGATGTTGTTTCAGTATTGCCACATAATCTTCTTTCCTCATGATGCCATCTATTTTGTGAAATGCACTAGTCCCTTCTGCAGCAAAACAACCCCACAACATGTTTCACAGTTGGGATGGTTTTCTTAAGCTTTCAAGCTTCATCGTTTTTCCTCCAAACATAACAATGGCCATTATGGCCAAACAGTTCAATTTTAGTTTAGACAGACCACAGGACATGTCTCCAAAAATGTAGGTCTTTGTTCTTCTGTGCATTTGCAAACATTAATATGGCGTGTTTATGTTTCTTTTAGAATATTGGCTTCTTCCTGGCAGAGTGACCTTTCATCCTATTTTGTTAAAGTACTCGTTTCACTGTGGATAATAACACACTTACCAGCTTCTGCCAGCATCTTCACAAGGTCTTTGGCTTTTGTTCTTGGGTAGATATGCACATGTCGGACCAAAGCACGTTCATTTCTGAGACACAGAACACATCTCCTTCCTTAGCGGTATGATGTCTGGACATTCCCATCTTGTTTGTACTTGCATATTTTTGTTTGTACAGATGAACAAGGCACATTTAGGTATCTGGAAATAGCACCCAAGGATGATTCAGACTTGTGCAAGTACAGAATCCTCTTCCTGATATCTTGGCTGATTTCTTTAGATTTTCCCATGATGTTACACACAGAAGCAGTGTATTTCTGGTGTGCATTAAAATACATCCACAGCTTTGTCTCTAATTAACTCAGATGTTGGCAAAAAACCTTCAGAAGTTTCCAAAAACATGACATCATCATATGGGCTGTCCCAAACTGTTTAAAGGCATCCTAGGTAATCCTAGTGCATGTAAACTTCTTACTTTGAAGAAAGTAATAAAAATACCTTCACATTTTTTCTCTCTCTCATTATTCTGGCATTTGGCAAATACAAATAATTCTGGTAATTCGAATTGACCTATAACGGGGAAGGTTTATTCTGATTTCATGTCAGATAGTGAGAAAAACATGTATATGTGTCTTTTTATATAGTGTATGTAAACTTCTGGTTTCAGCTGCATATGTTATGAAAGGATGCCATGTCACAGCCAGAGCATAGATAGTGTCCATGAGTGCACATAGATAAACAGCGCCCCATCTGCAGCTATGGGACCAATATTAAGACCAATTTTCTACACAGAGTATATTACAAATTTAATGCCAGTTATTTAAAAGGTATATTCATCTTCTACACCTTTTTACACACAGAAAACTCCACATGAAATTCAAATAACTTTATAAATAAATTGCATTACTTATATTATATGCACATAGTTCTCTTCTAGAAGTAAGAAAACGGTCTCTAGTGCCACCTATAAGTCAATGTCCATCCGTTGAAGAACCTTGAAACATGATTAGACACATTAACCAAGCTAGAAGGTTCTCCAGAGAGAAGAAATACTTAACTGCAGTTGTTTGTACAGATGTTTTTGGGTTCTTGTTCCTCATCCGTACAGAGCAGGATACTTCTGGCTAGCTCAGAAGCCATTAATGTAGCAGGGACCACCACTTACATAGGGATTTTTACAGGCAGTGTCCCCCCCTGGGAAAGGGTATGCAAATTATCTCTCCTCTTGAAGGAAGAAAACTGTCTCTGGTGCCTCTATGAGAGCTACACCAGTCAGCTACTCCCCTGCTTTTTACTAATAAGGCACAGGAATTCCTGAAACAGCTGTTAACCGATAGGGCGCGACCCCACGGCAGAGAACAAATACCGGTCGGTTTGTCCGGATTGTGTGCGTGCACATGGACGCAAAGGGGACGGCTTTTCTCCGCGAAGAGCGGAGAAAAGCCCTCCCCCTTCACATTGAGATGCACATATCCCATCCGAAAACCGGACGGAAGAATGTGCATGTTGAATGTCTTTCGGGCGGAAAAACCGCCTGGCGGAAAACCCGTGCATTGGGGACTACTGCACGGATTTTCCATAGAGCCCCATTGTGCTCGCTTGCGGCCAGTTTTTCACACGGTCTGCAAAACTGCAAACTGTCTGAAAAAACGTCCGAAAACCCGTGCCGTGTCACATCGTTTTGGGGGAAATTCTGCCTTGGACTTTTAGGGAAGCCTACCTCCAGTAGATGGCCCTACAGAGCGTTTTCTTCCTTCTGAAGGAAAGATAATTTGCATCCCTTTTCCCAGAAAGCCTGTAATGCAGATGGCTCTCTATAAGGAGAAATGGTGTTCTACTCCCCTCCCAAGGGCTTTTCTCATACTGATCCAGCTTGCACAGTATTATAACCAAAAGTTGTGGTTCTGCAGGCTTCAGAGCTGAACTCATCCAGAGGTGCTTGCTGGCATACTTTTATTTAATTGATATAATAACTCTGAGCATAGTAAACATCATAATTATTAATAATATGTAGCGCAGCTGGCACATATGATTGTCACAGTGATTTTGCATAGGACTGCAAATAAGCCTACTGCGTTATCTATATATAGTATCACAGTACAAAGAAAAACAAAGTGAAACATTGCTGTGATGGCTGCATCGGGCCGTTGTATGTCAAGAACAGAGAGGATCTAATATCTGCTCCACAGTCATTTCTTCTCCGCAGAAGGCCAGTCTGTGGCTTGCTAAAAGCAATTCTATTTCAAGAGTATCTTGGATGAGCTTTGCAGAGGATAAGAGTACTTAAAGTATCTCACGCACATCAAAGCCAAAGAAGGCAGCGGGAATGGATTAATACCTGAGCACCACACTGAGGTAGCACACAGGGCACATCCCGAAAGATGAGAAGCAAAGTAAATGGTCCAGTTGCAGGGTCGAACCTGTTGAATGCACCATGCTTTCTTTTGCCAAGATCCTGTCATTTTGCTGCCTGTTTATTGAACCAGATATTCTGATCCACTGATTTTATTAACCTGAGAAATACATTTGGCAAAGTCCAGGTTATAAAAAAAAAGAATCTTGTGAGGTTAATGGTGCCCACCTTCTTTGGTCCTGAATGCAGTAGAAGACTCTCCATATAGGTTTTGTACAGTGCACCCTCAACATACCATGTCATTTGCTTCCGGGACAACAATTGTAAGTTGAAACCATAACTCTATGGAACACCACTGATTGGTTCTGAGGCCCCAAAAATGTCACCCAATAGAAAACAGAAATAAAGGTTAAAAAAATTTAGGCAGATAACTAATACAGAAAGTCCTTCTGTATAACAGCGAAAAGAACAGGAGCTTCTTTGACGAGGACAGGAGCTTTTTGGGTCATGTGTTTTATACACAATGCACCAGATAAAAAGAAAAAGGGCCCTCACCTGGTGCCCACAGGAGCCGCTCATCCTGGCACATGTAAAGAACAGTACAGGACATGTAGTACCGCTGGGTACTGTGGAGAGGCGCTACTGGACCGCTAATCACTGTATGTACTGTAATATTACAGATGTTTACACAAACCACACACATACTCCAGATATAAAATTATTTCAGAATTACTTAATTCATAAAGATACATAAAATTTAAAAAGCACAAATGGTCGGAGGGGAACTTTGATGATAAAATAAATCAATAAGCTCAAACCTGACAAGTATCACGTGATTATAAATCTAAAGCATGGATGATTAATGAATTAATATGTAAATAGTTTTAAAGTGCTTATATCTGAGCGCTAATGAAAGAATAAATACACAAGTTCCACATAAAGTTATATCCAAAATAATTATAAACTCTAATGTATGAGAAGAACAATGTAAAGTGTCATGGTGCGTCTCAATAATGACCACCATTTGTCTCTCCTCCTCCATAAGGAGTCATTATTTCTCCTCCCAATCCTTCTTTCTGAATACAGTATCTCAGAAAAGTCAGTACACCCCTCACATTTTTGTTAATATTGTATTATATCTTTCCATTGGACAACACTGAAGATATGACACTTTGATACAATGTAAAGTACTCAGTGTACAGCTAACAGGGTACATTTGGTGTAGTCATCAGTGTGTAAACCACTGGCAACAAAAGTGAGTACACCCCTAAGTGAAAATGGACAAATTGTGCCCAAAGTGTCAATATATTGTGTGGCCTCTATTATTTTCCCGCATGCTAACTCTCTTGAGCATGGAGTTCACTAAAGCTTCATAGGTTGCAGCTACTGGAATCCTCTTCCACTCCTCCATGACGACATCACAGAGCTGATAGAGACCTTACACTCCTCCACCTTCTGTTTGAGGATGCCCCACAGATGCTCAATAGGTCTGGAGACAAGCTTGGTCAGTCAAGCACCTTTACCCTTACTTTCTGTAGCAAGGCAGTGGTCGTCTTGAAGGTGTCTTTGGGGTTGTTATACTTTTGGAATACTGCCCTGCAGCCCAGTTCCCTAAGGGAGGGGATCATGCTTTGCTTCAGTATGTCACAGTACATGTTGGCATTCATGGTTCCTTAAAGGGGTTCTGCCACGAAGTGATTTCCTTACCTATCTGCTCAGGAGAGAATATAAACAAAGCATGCTGAGTCATGAGCGGCTGCAGGGGTGAGAGGGAGGGGGGTGAGCAGAGAGCGAAAAAGAAGGGAGAGTCTGCAAAGTTTACTCAAATAATTACATTACAACCAGTGGATTCTCAATACAGCAGACAACCTCATACACTGCACTTTCTCCCCAGCCCCTTGCAAGCTCCTTCATGTTCCCTGTCATCAGATAAGAAGTGCAAACACGCAAGCGCGGCCAGATCAGCTCCTGTTAGTGTCCTGGTCGTGTCTAATGTAAACTTTCAGGAAACTACGGGGACTGAGCAATGCTGTAGCTCTCACAGGCTTCACTTTTTGTAATCATATATATTTAGAAAAGTGATTAAATACCCATTTTGGAGGATCCCACGTCAACATTACATCATGGCAAAATCCCTTTAATGAACTGTAGGTCCCCACAGCCAGCAGCACTCATGCGGCCTTAAGCCATGACACTCCCACCACCATGCTTGAGTGTAGGCAAGGCACACACTTGTCTTTGTACTTCTCACATGGTTTCCACCACACACACTTGCCACCATCTGAACCAAATAAGTTTACCTTGGTCTCATCAGCGCAAAGACATGATTCCAGTAATCCATGTCCTTAGTCTGCTTGTCTTCAGCAAAATGTTTGCAGGATTTCTTGTGCATCATACTTAGAAGAGGCTTCCTTCTGGGATGACGGCCATGCAGACCAATTTGATGCAGTGTGCAGCGTATGGTCTGAGCAGTGACAGACTAACCCTCCACCCCTTTAACCTCTTCAGAAATGCCCGCAGCACTCATATGTCTATTTTAAAATGACAATCTTTGGATATGACGCTGAGCACGTGCATTCAACTTTTTCGATCGACCATGCTGAAACCTGTTCTGTGTGCATCCTGTCTTGTTAAACCTCTGTATGGTCTTGGGCACCGTGCTGCAGCTCAGTTCCAGGGTGTTGGCAATCTTCTTATAGCCTAGGCCGTTTTTATGTAGAGCAACAATTCGTTTTCCAATTCCTCAGACAGTTTTTTGCCGTGAGGTGCCATGTTGAACTTTCAGTGACCAGTATGAGAGAATGTGATAACACCAAATTTAACACACCTGTTCCCCATTCACACCTGAGACCTTGTAGCACTAACAAGCCACATGATACAGTGGAGGGAATATGACAAATTGGGCACAATTTATCTATTTTCACTTAGGGGTGTACTCACTTTTGTTGCCAGCAGTTTAGACATTGCTGTTTGTTCAGTTATTTTGAGGACACACCAAATTTACACTGTTATACAAGCTCTATACGGACTACTTTACAAGTGTCATATCTTCAATGGTGTCCTATGAAGAGATATAATACAATATTTACAAAAATGTGAGGGGTGTACTTACTTTCGTGAAATACTGTCATTTTCATTACTCTTTGCATGGTGGCACTTTACATTGTTCTTCTCATACATTGGAGTTTATGATTATTTTGAGTATATTTATATGTAGAACTGGTATACTTATGTTATCATTAGGTCTCTAAGATATGCACTTTAAAACTATATATTATTAATTCATTAATCATCCACACTTTCTATTTATAATCATGTGAGTCTTGTCAGGTTTGAGCTTATTGACTTATATCCTACATTGTATCCCCCCTTATTACAGCTCATCACTGTTCCCCTCTGAATCATGTGTGCTTTTTAAATACAGGCAGTCCCCGGGTTATGAACGGGATAGGGACTATGGGTTTGTTCTTAAGTTGAATTTGTATGTAAGTCAGAACATGTATATTTATTAAATCTAACTCCAGCACAAACGTTTATTTTTTTACTTTTGGATAGTGCAGGGAAGGGTTTTTACATTTAATTTGCTGTCTGTGCCCCTGCTAAGAAGATTTCATCTCATTTTCACCTCATGTGCTTCTGTGGCATGCTGGATCTTGTCGTTCCATAGCTACCATCTGCTGTGGAACATGGAACTATAAGTGCCAGCATGCCCCATAAATCTCCGTTTGTAATTAGAGGACAGGTGTAAGTAAGAACAGTGTAAGTCGGGGACTGCCTGTATTATGTAGGTTTATTTATGAATTATTAAAATATTTTTGATATAGTTTTATACCTTATATAGCTTATATTTGGTTCAATATATAGACTTGTTTGTGCATTATTCTAAAGTTTTTGTTCTAGTATGTATTTTGCTTGTGTTTGGTGTAATACAGAGGTGTTACAAGTAACATGTTCATTGCAATTAGTTTGTTCTTCCACTAATCACAAGTGCCATCTGTGAGCTTCTTTATTATGATGATACAACTGAGAGTGAAGTAAAATATAGGGTGACTGTCGGATGTCTTGGTCCACCTCTGTGCATGCTTGCCATCAGTGCCAATTATTGCAGAACTATCCCGACTACAAAAGGATGGAGCTTATGCCAATATGCATTTAAAGGGTCATTTTAGGTGCATTTCTGGGCCAATGATATCCCCTATGTGAATACTACAATTGCTGCAGTGTCAGGAACAAAGTTTTATGTGTAAGAAATACGGATTTGGTTTCTATATACCAGGCAGGTCCTCTCCTCTTATGTGTTGTTGTTGTTCATTTACATTTGTTCTTGAAGGTTTTTTTTCAGATTTATGAAAAATAATTCATTTTTGTCATTTCTTTTTTTTTTCAGACAAATGTGCCATGCAGCGATAATGTAGCATTTGATGTAGAGCGACTCACCAGGAGTCAGCCAAGTTCAAGAGGAACTGCACCAAGTGACCCAGTAGATGAGGGATCACTGATTCTGGAATCCCTACGCTCTTCTGCTATATCACAGCTCCCACACGAGGGAGAGATCACTCCAAGGACAGGAGAAATCAACATAGCTGTCACAAGTAAGTCATGATCACGTCTGTCTGCGTTGCCAGCATGGAATTGCTGCCATAGTCGTTCTTATTGGATCCTGAGCGGGCGTCTTCCAAGAATCCATTGGTATCTACATTGGGAGGTTGGTGTGCTTTGTAGCAAATGTTTCTACTTAAAGGGGATTATAAAAACCTCCCTACCACCTCCCATTGAGCTCAAATAGAAAATTAACCTATACTTAGCTCTCCCATCACCATCGTTCCAGCCGGGATGGGATTAGCCTACAGGAAAGTAGGGGAAACCCTCGATGGGCCCTTAGACAAGATTAGCCACTGAAAATAGCAGGCCTGGAGCTGCTTTTTAGGGATAAAGGCAGAGAAAGAGAGGGCAAAAACAAGAGGTATGTGCAGTCTGGTACAATAGCTGTAGAAGGGCCCCAAATATCAACTCCATTAGTGAGCCCCAAAATCAGCTGTACTGGTGGACCCCAAAATTCAACTCCACTGGTGGACCTCAGGCACCCCAGTCCGGCACTACTTCCAGCACTGCCCCCCGTCCCTCACTGATGACATCACGTCTATGAATTACATGATACTGCAACCAATCTGCATGCATAGCATATGAGCACAGAGGTCAGTGATTGGCTGCAGCATTATGTGATCCATGAACGTGATGTCATCAGTGAGACACCGGGGGTGGAGCTCCGGAATGGTGGTGATGGGAGAGGTAAGTATGGGTTAGTTTTTAATTTTAGCCAAGTGGGAGGTTGTAAGGAGGTTTTTAAAAGTCTTGAAAAACCTCTTTAAGATGAGGTAACACACATGCACAGATGTAATGAATTATGACTTGATGTAAACTCTTTCCATACGTAATCATCATAATAACCTGTACTGATATAGCACCGGTGTGTTCTGCAGCATTTTAAAATTCACAGGACACATGTATAAGGGAAATCAGATGTTACAGAGAAACAAAATATTAAACCATTCAAGACTGTATAGTCTAAGACAAAGTAAGGGTGACAAAAGGTAACATAGTAATAATTAAGAGGGTAGCGGGCATTACGTCCACTATGAGACCCAGTAGTTCGGCAGCCCACCTTCATTGATGTGGAGAAAAGAATAGGAGAGTGACCAAGGGTCAAAACACATTAGTTGGCATGGCAGGTTTCTCTCCCAATAAACCCACACATATGCACACTCATCTCGACCAGGCATGCATGAGTTATGAATGGGAAGAGAGGAGTAAGCTGCTACCATACACCTCTGGCAGCGGCTTATCTTTCTTCAGAACCGCAGGATCAGGCATGTTGAAATCAAACTGCTTGATTCTTCTCTTCCCTGATATCTGCTGTTTGGGTTAGAGTCTGGGTTGCATCCATACACCACAGATGGTTGTCCCACTAGCTGACATTAATCTAATGTCTATGGCCAGCTAAAGGTTGCGGAAAGATTAGTGTAGCGATAACCGTTTCATGTCCTGAACTTACTTGCTGCTGAAGGTGGTTTTTGGAGGATTGACTCCACTCTTTGCTTTGTTCTGGAGCCCCATGGTTCCCTGTATAATATTTTGGCAGGGTGATCTTGGGGTTGATATGTTATTGTGAAAAAGGTATGGAAATGTACTGTATGTTTATAAGTAAAAGGGCAGTACGGTAGGAGTCTCCATGGTCTCGTGACATTTCGCTAAGGTCCATGGCAGTGATACGAGCTCCTTCTCTTTCCTGGGTATTGAAAAGGAAACGCATATGATGAGAGGGGGGAGCTTTTGAAAAAACTATGTAGTAGAGAATGGGGTTGCAGGTATACAAGAATACCTGCAGGTTTAAATATTAGACAGGATATTACATATTATTAACAACATACTTCCACGTTTGTAGTACGGTTTGATGTTTTTGTACGTGTTTGTGCACATTTTTTTTTTAAATATATTTCTACTATTGGATATGCAAGATCATGTGACTAGTACTCGTCACTGTTTAAGATATTCTGGCATACACAGCTGATTAGCTAAGGATTCTTTTATCTGAAATGCGTCAGGAGCCGAGATTTATGCCGTTTTGAAGAGACTTTGCTCCTCCATGCATAGGTTGTAAGTGCTATTTAGCACATTCTTTTAAGGATTTTTTGAATAAAATGAGCTTTTAACCTATCAGTTGGTGGATATGTAGTGGGCTTCACCACTGTTTTGGGTGTTAGCTGCACCCTGCTCTATCCTGCCGGCCGGACAATTAAGGTTAAGGGGAGCGGACCATGTTTTTCTTTATCAGGTATGCTCATAAGTATGCCAGGAAATGTGCATTTCCCAATTATTAACATGGTGCCAGTAAGCACTTTTGTGCAAAGATCAAAAAATGTTATCCCTCCAAAAAGTTGTCATTATTTTTTCCATACAAGGTGTGTTAGGGTTTCAGTATCTAGAATATTACACCCAGTAAAGATTTTCTTCCATAATTTTCTTCTATAATTCATCCATCTCATCCAATCCTTATACAGTACCTGATCTTACACTAGTGCTTCAGATGATATTGCTGACTTTTCTTTAAAAATTTCCGGCAGACTTGTGTTTGTAGGAGGTTTCATTGACAACCATTGTTTGATATCAAAGTGCTTTGGACACCATGAACTCTGATGGCAGATCGGTTATATACTTCTTAGTTGCCTGTTTGGTGGAGGTTCAACTTGGAGGTCATCATCAGTGCTTAGAACAGGGGTTCCCAAACTCCAGTCCTCACGCCCCACCAACAGGTCATGTTTTCAGGATATCCCACAGAATGCACTGACAATAATGATATCACCTGTGCAATGCTGAGGAAAGCCAGAAAACATGACCTGTTGGTGGAGCGTGAGGACTGGAATTTGGGAACCCCTGGCCTAGAAGAATGGCATTTTTGAGTATTTTAGGAGCCATTCTTGCACTTGTGTGAAATGAGGCATTGATTAAAGGGATTTTCCAAGACTTTTAAAAACCCTTCTACCACCACCATTGTGCTAAAATAGAACATTATCCTATACTTACTTCTCCCATTACCACCGTTCCAAAGCTTCACTGTTCATCCCCTGGTCCCTCACTAATGATGTCACGTTCATGTTCACATGATGCTGCTGGCCTTAGCATGTGACCATAGAGGTCAGTGATTGGCTGCAGCATCATGTGATCCATGAACGTGACATCATCAGAGCGGGAGGGGACACTGGAGCTATGACAGTACTGGAATGGTAGTTAGGGGAGAGATGAATATGGGTTAATTTTTTATTTTAGCACAATGGGAGATGATAGGGAGGTTTTTAAAAGTCTTTGAAAACCCCTTTAACTACCCTTTGTAATAAATCAAAGTGTCTACAATGACCTAGATAATTGTTTTCTGAACGGTCATGGAAGTCTTAATAAAAAAGGATACAAAGAGTTTATAAGGTGTGTAAAGAGAATAACCTTTACCCTCTTTTATGCATTAAATGTAATCTCTCATGTACACAAACCTTTGGATAAAAACCCCACATCATTACATAGTGTATAATCTTGCACAGATGAACGCATACACGATTGTTCTAAGCCATTGTGGGAATGTAAAGTGGATCTGTGAAATCTCCTGACAATGTCTTTTTTAGTAAATACTTGTGACATAACAATTCTGAGGCATCTGTCCTTAGATCTCTATGTTATGTGGTTCTCCTTTTACTTCTCCTTATAATGTATGACCAATGTGTCAGGTGGGTGGTAACTGGAGGGGAGGTAGTCTTACATTGTCCAATCAGTGCTGAAAGAGTCACTGTGGGCAGGGACACACCCATCTGAAAACTGCAATGGTAACACCCATCTGACAGGTTCAGTCATGCATTTCTGGAAGGAATAACAGAGCAGCACAACACAGAGAAGATGCCCGAGAATTGTTATCTCACAGGGATCACAAGGATTTACTAAAACAGAAATGTTGCAGCTGTTTAACATTAATTAACAATAATATGACATTATTTTGCTGCATTCTGTGATATGGACACATACGGACTCCATGTGCTGCCATACAGTGTATCTGCTCTGTGTATGGACTCAAAAAACTTCAGTTTTTTGTGTTTAAGTTTTATTTTTGGATTGCTCTACTAAGAAATTAAATCAATTCAATATCTCATATATAATTTTGTATAATTCCCTGGTGTTTTCTGATTAAGTGGAGGCATAATGCAATGTTTATTTCATATTATTGCCTTTACAACTTTATAAAAGTCAGGTATATAAAGGGGTTTTGCCATCACAAATGTTGATGCCATATCAATGGAGTATGCCATCAATGACAGATAGCTAAAGATGTTTCTCCTATCTCTAGAACAAGCCCCTGAAGCTCCCTGTTCTGGATGGAGAAGGGACTACACTTGCAGGGTCACTCTCCATTCATTTTAATGGGAGTTACAAGTGCAGCCAAGTGGGACCCGCACCTATCTGACATTAATGGTATATCTTATTAATATGCCATCAATGTTGGTGATGGCAAAACCCCTTTAAGCACAACTTCTTAAAGGGAAACTATCACTATGAAAATGCTATTTAATCTTTCTATGCTTAGGAGTCCAGTGGGCGGTGTTACTCAACAAATGATAGCCTTTGCTTTATGAGCCTGTATACTGACATAGCAGTCACTGATTAGGGCCACCCTCTGGACGTCAAAGGCAAGAGTAAACAGAGATTTACAAAAATAAGATGAAAGTTCTCTGGAAGGTTTTTTTCCACAAAACTATATATCTATTTGCTCTCCTTCTCTATGCCCTGCTGCCAGCAGATCAGATGACAGGCTCCAGACATGGTCCTGACATGCCCATATTAGTAAATATATCTGCGTAAAATAACAGGACTGAAGGATCTTTACTAAAAACTGCATTGCTGCTTCCTTCTGTTATTCCTCCTGAAAGCAAATACATTGGCAACTGGGCGTTGCCATTTGCTTTGCCAGTCTGAACACTGTCAGATTTTGTAGGCCACACCCCCTTGACAATACTGATAGTTACACCCATTTGTCAATTTTTTTCCCTACATTTCCAGGGGAAAACCGATCTGTCATGAAAGTTTGAGTCCTCTGTTATGTTAACTGTATAAAGGAAAGAGACTGCTTTCAGCTTCTGGATCTGTAACCGCACTCGTTACTTATACAAAATATATTCCTTATATAGACCAGACTCCAATTAGCATGACAGAATCAAGTTCTCTAGTGCAGCACTCCTCTGAATACACAGCACAACACCCGGGCTGTCACTGCAACAAATGCGAGACTAGGATGTATGATTTATTAAGTGTTCGAAGCAGCATATACTGTAAATTATTACTGAATACCTAACTATACATTTTATATGTTTTCAAAAAATAAAGATCACTTTTAACACTGTTAATAAAGTTGAAAGCTCAGCACAGCTAGTATTGTGTAATCTGTGTGTGATTTATATGGTAATGAGAATGATTGCCATCAACCAGCTATCCTGCCTCAAATACAGATGATCATATCTCGTTTAATAAGGTGATACTGAAGTAATAGAAGCAGTCTAAAGAGCACGACATAAAGCCATGGACCCCAACCTGGGGCTATACAGCTGGTGAAGAACTACAACTCCCTAAATACCCTGACAGACACGGCCTGTCAGATTCTGCTCTGAGCTGTGGTTGTGCAGTGGGGTTGGACTAACCCTATATTTAGGATATAGCCACCCAGCGATTACTACAGGTCCAGGTTTTCTAGCACTTATTTGTGAATGTTAGTGGAAGCTTAGTGCATATATGGCATAGAAAAGGGAATAAATGTGGGCATTGCTTATGTTGCTTCTACCAGGGCTGGGGTGCTTTTTGTTGCAGTCCTCCAGGGTGGTGAACTGACACCCCTATACCCCAATAGGCATTTTGTGACTTAAAGGACCACTCCAGTTTTTTTCACCTTAGTTCATTACAAATTGCTTTTAGGGAAAATGTAGTTCCAGTAACTTACCTGCAGCTGAATACAGGATTTCTGGCTGATGCAACAGTCTGTTAAGTCACATGGTCTGCATTCTCATTGGCTGAAAGACACTCTGCTTTTGAAGCAGACAGGAAATCTATCTTTCTATGCATTCATATGAAACTGACTTAGAACCTTCTATAGGAATGCATGAACACTCGCTGATCATATTACTCAGTGTCGGCAGTGAGAAATCCTGCAAGTAAGCAAAATTACTGTGCACCTTAAAGCAATTTCTAATGCACAAAAACGGAGGGGTCCTTTAAGTGCCACAGGTTGGAGATCACTGCCTTCGAAGTTGACAAACGTATAAGGACATAGAAGTCGTGTTGGATGAAGAACTGTAGTATTTCTGTGTTGGTCTCCTATAGGTGCAACATCCTGGGGGATAACTAGTGTTGGTTATTATAGAGTCCCTATGGCATAGAAATCTGCGTTGTCATGCACAGCTCTGTGGCTTTACCATCAAGTATCTACATATTCTAGCAGTCTACACATCCAGTTCAGCAAGTACTTGGAATTGTCATGGCAGGTCAACAAAAGAATTGGCTTGTTGACTTCCCCCCAAAATGTAACAACGCCTATATGTGTAAATGTAAATTAGAAGTCGAGGTGACTTTTTCTTACAGAGGTATTGTATTTTGCCATTTTTGCAGCAATAACAAGTGCGGCTATATTGGTTGACACCACAGAACTTCTCAGGAAATAGGCACTTTGTTAGAGATAGAACTTGCTATCAAAATAACACTCGCTCATTTGGTTGAGAATGGCAATCAATAGGGCTACACTGGAGGGCCGTTCACACGGCTTATTTTGGGCATGGATTCCAGCCGTATTGCGCGCCGTACTGTGCTGCAGTACGGCCGGAATCCGTCGCAGTCATTACGGTAATCCACAGTTCATGACGTGTTCATTATCCCGGCGGGATACGCGCCGTGGATAATGCAGTCTATGGGGCCGGGGAGCTGCGCCCCCGCCCCTTATTCAAGCCGTAATTGCGGGCGAAATCCGTCCCGCAATTACGGCTTGAATAAGCCGTGTGAACCGGGCCTGACGGTGATTCCTTTTTGCAAACAAAAGGTAGAAATATCTAGATCTCTGTAAGGCTCTGTTCACATTCACATGACGAATACCTATGATGCCCAATGGACCTCTTTAATGACCAGCCTATATTGTGATTTTAGATCTTCCCTGGCCAGGTGTAATAGGAGCACAGTCATGACAGGCCTAAAGGCATTCATTAGGCCAACAATGCGGCGGATGGAAGGGGTCTTGCAGCACTTTGTAACACCAGATTCTTACTCCAGTATTAAGTATCCACAGGCGGGACCAGCATTATCTCCGATCCCAGTGTTGATGGGTGTAATTAACAGCAGCACCCACCTTATATGTGGGGGGGATCTTCTTCTGAGTCCGCTCCATATACCCTTAACAATGGCAAGACATAATTGTACTTCATGTATAGTGAGGGGGTTAACCATTAACACTAGGGAACACAAAAAAAAATGTTATGGTGCCTGGAAATTATGACCTTATTCTCTGGGTATGTGATTGCTGCTGAGTCCAAAAATCCCGTCCATTTTGTTCTAGCAGTTGATTATATGATTCGACATTGTTTGATTAATTTGTGCTGATGAATAGATTTGGATTTGCTCATACACATTCATGTTTTTGTTTGCATGTACTCTTTAAATGTTCTAAAATGTATGTATTTTCTGTTTCACATGAATTTCTAATATTTCTTTAGTACAATATTGAGTGACCGCTACTTCCAGCAGCATATACTTAGTAAGGTGGCAATGCCGGATCTCTAAAACTAGAGCTGATAGGGGGAAATGGGTGTCATTTTCAGAATCGATGCCCCAAACATACTCAAAAACGGTTCCAACTTTTAAGTGAGTGTTCCCAAGTGTAATAGGGTCAATTGGGTTTCTACCAGATGTCTTTGCATGCAAAGCTATTTTATCCATCACATATGACAGAATCTACAGTGGAGCCTTTGGTGCAGATGTGAACAGAGCCTATGTAAGATAAAATCTATAAGTGAAATATAATCGTCATTGGTCGCTGTTCTAACTTCTGATTGCTGGAATGTAGACAGTTTTACATTTTGAGTAAGGATACTCTTTAAGGCGCCATTCACATCACGTTTTCTGCCTCTGTAATATCTGTCGTGATATCTTGAAAAAGATATCCCAATGTATGTAATATATACTGGAGCAAAGCCATAGGGTTCTAGAGGACAAATATTGTCTCTTTTGGACTATTTCCCATAGGTATATGCCCTATGTGCCAGGCATAAAAAGGGTGGTGTCCTGCACATAAAATGTATACGAATGGGAAATAGATTAAACATAGTCCAAAAGAGACTATGGCTTTCCAGCTGTTGAGAAACTACAACTCTCATCATGCATTTATATAATCTATATCAGTGGGCATGATGGGAGATGTAGTTTCCCAACAGCTGGAGAGCTGACATTGAAGACCCCTGCCCTATTGCTTCCTATGGCTCAAACGTGGTATCCGTCAGTATGTTATTTTCAAGATATCCCATGAAAATACCTGCGTCGAATTTAGAAGAGTCGATGTAAAAGGGTGGTCTAAGTGGTTTTAGTTTTTTTTAATATGAAACCTGATTAATTTTCATTGAGTTTTGCTATAATCTATGCGGGAGGGTCTCTGGGAATAACCATATTATACAATTTTTGTTAAACAATATTGGTTATGGCATTGTAAGTATCCTGTGTATACATGGTAACACGTCTGAAGCTGTTTCTTTCCTCATGTCTTCTACCTTTCCACTTGATAACATCCAGAAGTGCATTTTGCCTGTTTTATTTAATGGAATAACCTGGTGCCTACTAAGAAAAGAGAATGTCGGCCATGTGTGTTGTCACCTGCTCATCTCCACTTACTGATCTCTACGCTCGCCATCATTCAGTCTGTCCTGGCTCCCACTGTTGTCCTCTCTGCGTTCGGCCAATTTCTGCTAATTCTCCTATTTTCTCTCTCCTACAAGTAACTATACTAATCTCCGCTTTCCATCCTTGCCGGTCGCCTCAGTCCTGTGGTGTGGCCCCAAAAAGCCGCCCTTCTTCTTGTTCCCTTCAGCCTTTGGGCATGGGAGCGATGTGTTGGCCGTGCTGCTGAAATTGCTGTCGAGAGTGACTCCCTCCCATTTCCTTTGTCAACAGAAGAATGGTTCATTATTGCCAGTTTTGGCCTTCTCAGCGCCCTTACGCTGTGCTACATGATCATCAAAGCCACGGCCAACTTGTATGCCACAGAGTAAGTAACAATGTCGTTCTGTTTTATAAGTATGCTGTTTATTGCAAAGACGCTGCTATTCCACTTACAAAGCCGCCAAGATTTCACAGTGTGGCACACAAAGCTGATTTTGTTCAGGGGCCTCATTCAGAGCATCCTGTTAGTTTTCTGCATTGTTCACAGTAGAAAAGGGTTTGATTGCTGGCAATGGATTGATTGGCAGATAAAGAGCCCGTCTGCTAATATAAAATACTGTATAATCTCGCCATGTGGGGTTTCTGTGGCTAGAATTAGACAGTGACCGGACCCAGTGAGTCACACTTACAATAGTCCAGCTTAAAGTAACTGGGCTGGTTGTCTCAGTTGAAGGTGCTCTTAGAAAAGAACCTCTGACTTTCCTTGACCAGGGACATTTATACCATTGGTTCCATAAAATAAAAGTCAAGTGCTGCAGTCAAGTCATTCGTCATGGTTGCTATATAGCCCCATGCAAAAATAACGTGATCGCCAGCACTTTTATTTACATTTATGCAACTACACAAATTACAGATCTAACACAAAGCAATTAAACAAAAAGTCTAAAATGCCAAAAAGGGTTATTAAAAAATCCAAATATTCCTTATACAAAATCCTTTTTTATGCCACTTAGTGGTAGTAAGTGCCCTTGAAAAATATGAAAATAAATTCCAAAAGAGCTTATTTTTTGTTTTGTTCATCCTAAAAAACAGATTAGTAAACAAAAAATAAAATTGTTATGGGTCTTGGAATGAGACTGCACAAAAAAGGGTTATTATTATAAAATAGTTAAAGGGGTTTTGCCATGAAGTGAGTTCCTTACCTCTTATCTCCTCAGGAGATAATATAAACAAATCATGCTGAGTCATTAACTGGTCTCAGGGGTGAGAGGGAGGAGGGTGAGCAGAGAGCGAGGAAGCAGGGAGCGTCTCTAAAGTTTACTCAAATAATAACATTACAAAGAGTGGATTCTCTATACAGCAGACAGACTCATACACTGCACTCTCTCCCCAGCCACTTGCAAGCTCCTTCATGTTCCCTGTCATCAGATAAGAAGTGCAAACATGCAAGCATGGCCAGATCAGCTCCTGTTGGTGTCCTAGTCGTGTCTAATGTAAACTTTCAGGAAACTAAGGGGGGCTGAGCAATGCTGTAGCTCTCACTGGCTTCACTTTTTGTAATCACATATATCTAGAAAAGTGATTAAATACCCATTTTGGAGGATCACACATCAAGGTTACATCGTGGCAAATCCCCTTTAAACTTAAAAAAATGTAAAAAAAAAAAAAAAAAAAACATTTACAATAAAAGAATAAAGTTGTTATGGTAAATGGAGTTGATTTTTTTTCTATCTAAACCCCTCCCCAAGAAAGTAGTTAACAATATGAACCCCAGAATGGTGCCATTAAAAGACACAAAAAATCCTTTATACTTTAGAAAATTAGTTATTTATCAAGTTGCTTGTCAATAAGACCTAAAATAGGCTGGTCAGTAAGGGCGACATGCATGAAAGGGGCTGCGCATTTTTTTGGCGTTTTGTGTGCACCAAAAAACTGTTATAGCCCTGTTCTATAGATACATGAACAGCCATAAACCAAAACTTGCACCAGGAACGGCACTTTTGAATGCATCAAAGATATGCTCTGCACCAAAGATACGTTATACAAGGCATAAAACACACCAGATTTTTGAACCCACATACGACAGGTTCATACATACTGTTGCATTCTACACTCCTCTATATCGATTTAGAACTGGCGTGTCGGTTCCAAGTTTCATACATGTCACCATAAGTATTTGAGAAATGAATACCCTCCATGGGCATTACTTTGTCAGCAAGCATAGTTGTAGGGGGTAATAGAGGGTCCGAACAACTCACAGGTAGGGTACCGTGATCCACACATTTGGAAAACCTCTGCAAAACTGTTCCACATTAGAATAATAGGCAGTTGACCACCAAACCGTTCTGAAAGAGTGAGATGCAAAAACTGAACGTTATAATGCATCACAATTTTTAAGATAGAGGATAGGGCCTTGAAAACCTATTCTTTTCTACCTTTGTGGGTAACTGAATGACCAAAACCCCTGGTCTGTAGCTTGTTAGCCCTCATCAGTACAAGTCCTTTTGTGTAGTGATAGAGCAAGATCCATGTAGGATTATAATTAAAGTTATGATGTGAGGAGATTAAAGGAGCCAAGAATCCATTAACGTACAGACAAATTGTCTCCAGCACCGGAGTCTTATTGGAAGGAGCCATATTTCGGCTGTACTACTAGCAGTAGATTTAGATGCATGGTTAGGAGGAGGAACAATTTCCTCAGATCCACCTCTTATTATACTGTGGTTCCCCAGTGTGTACACACTGCATGAGTGACCACACAAAAAGTGCATAAAGGATGCCGTCTATCATAAGCTCTCTCCAAAAAAAAGAGCCCTTGACGTTCCTTAACCCTATGTGACAGAAGACTATGCAAAGACATCGATCACGTTTAACCTCTGCAAGATTAAAGGGTTCCTACCACCTCCACACAAACACTCAGAAAATGATTGTAGATTAAATTATAAGACTTTTCTATAGTACATGTCATTAGCAAATTATAGGGTTTACCTCAGTATTACAAGGAAACAGGTTTTAGTTTCACTTTGTAAGGCACAGATCATTATCTAGTAGGATTCCTTCTGTGGGAGATACCAACTGTGCAGGGGGAGCTGAGGATATAGCTGCTTGTACAGGGTAATCTGAGTCTCTCCATATATACAGTGCAGCATGCACAGCACACTGAGGACATAGTGTGACAGGGTTTACCTGTTGTTTCCAGCCTCCACCTCCAAAGTACACAGGCATCCATATTACACTGCTGCTAGTGTCATAATACCCAGCACAGAAATAGCAGCACAGTGTAGCTATGATGTAAACTTCTTGACTCCTCCTTTCACAGTGGACTTTGCCAGCTCAGAAACAGTTACTTTCACACAGCTGTCAACAGAGTGATGCATCGAGCTGGCCAGTGCCAACTTGGCCTAACTTCAGGTGAAATGCTTGGGTTTTGCGAATGAAGCATCTTTATGGAAGGGTGAGTGTTTTGGTCTCCTGTTACTTCATAAGATTTCCCTGGAGGTCATAGGTCCTCTTTGAGGTTGAGGGAAACCTACAGTTTGGCTCCTGCCCACACTTCAACCAGATGTTTCTCCAAAAGGTGAAGCCACAGAGTTATTGGGGACTGTGATGTCCACACACAAACCTCATTATACTAAAGTAAAGAATGAACCCTTTGAGGTTGAGAATGACATGATGATGGGGGTAATCCAGCTGTGAACATTTATTAACTGTCAAAGAGATAAGTGGCAAATATTAAATCTCTGATGGATTAGGGCCCCTAACTATTGCTATGGCAAAGGTCCCCATCTCTGAGTAGTTGCATGGAGCAGTGGCTGAGCACTATTGGTGGGATGGGAGAGCCAAGTGAGAGTAATTATGGAGGTCCACTGGTCAAAGCCCAGAAATATTTATTCATGGATAGGTGATAAAGGATCACAGCATTAGGTTTTACAAGTAGTTTGCCTGTTAGTATGTACCAGATACAGCCCCAGTCATTCCCTGTATCCACATCCAGACCAGTATAGGCAACAGGTTATATGAATCTAATAGGGTTATAAATCACGTTACATTATGTATTTTCTATTCATTCCTGTAAATGCTGGCAGGAAATATCGCTACTACTTGAAATCCATTTTTATGAAACCTGCCTACTACACAACTGCTTCCCTCCAGCCAGGGCACTAAGAAGGTTCTCATTGAGGATTCAAATGAATGCATGTACATTTCTATATTAATGCACCCTCCCCTGTGGCAGCTCTATGGCTTCATTTTCTTCAGTGTCTGTCATTTATGAGTTATGATCCTTGCCGGCCCGCGGCGCTTATGATAAACTAGAGCAAGTCCATCAGACCTATTATATTGAAGGATCAATACATTGCACTGAATAAGATCTCTTTCTGAGAGCCTGCACTGTAATGAAATGAGCTGTCCATACAGATAAGAGTCTCGCTGTCAGTAAAGCCATTTTAAAGTGTATCATTAACGATATGCCTGATAGTGGTTTAACATATTTTTTTTATTGCCTGCAAGATCATTTTTAAAGTGCACCGACATGTAGGCACGGTAGAGGCGGCCATATTGTAGAAGACATTTCTATGGCAAAGCAGTGTAAAATGGGCTGATTTTTGAGGAAGTAAATTGGCCGTCTCCAGTTTAAGCAGTTTTAGGCTTAGACCTCGTGCACATTTATGGATCAGGATGCTGTAATATGGCGCCACACACACTGAAATGGGATCATACTGTACCTATTTGTGTAGGTAAACTTTATTTTTTAAATATTAGGCCCTGTTCACATCACATATCAAGTCTATGCATCTATGCTAAAAATGTAGACAAAAGCATGGTATTGTATGCCTCTATCTGCATTTTTATGTATATGATAAATTCATAGGCTTCTATGTCATTTGTGTGTGCTTTTACAGGTAAAAGATGTATATTTCTTATTTCCTTTTCTGCCCAAATAACTACCCATGTTTTTTGGGTGTTGTTACAGAGCAGAGGAAAACATACAGTGCCTTGCGAAAGTATTTGGCCCCCTTGAACTTTTCAACCTTTTGCCACATTTCAGGCTTCAAACATAAAGATATAAAAAAAAAAATTTTTTGTGAAGAATCAACAACAAGTGGGACACAATTGTGAAGTGGAACGAAATTTATTGGATATTTTAAACTTTTGTGGGGTGTGCAGTATTATTCGGCCCCTTTACTTTCAGTGCAGCAAACTCTCTCCAGAAGTTCAGTGAGGATCTCTGAATGATCCAATCTTGTCCTAAATGACTGATGATGATAAATAAAATCCTCCTGTGTGTAATCAAGTCTCCGTATAATTATCTGTGATAATCTCAGGGTTCTGTTTAAAGCGGAGAGAGCATCATGAAGACCAAGGAACACACCAGGCAGGTCTGTGATACTGTTGTAGAGAAATTTAAAGCCGGATTTGGATACAAAAACATTTCCCAAACATTAAACATCCCAAGGAGCTCTGTGCAAGCGAAGGAGAATCAGACCGCTGCAAATCTACCAAGACCCGGCCGTCCCTATAAACTTTCATCTCAAACAAGGAGAAGACTGATCAGAGATGCAGCCAAGAGGCCCATGATCACTCTGGATGAACTGCAGAGATCTACAGTTGAGGTGGGAGAGTCTGTCCATAGGACAACATTCAGTCATACACTGCACAAATCTGGCCTTTATGGAAGAGTGGCAAGAAGAAAGCCAATTCTCAAGATATCCAAAAAAAGCCTTGTTTAAAGTTTTGCCACAACCCACCTGGGAGACACCAAACATGTGGAAGAAGGGGCTCTGCTCAGATGAAACCAAAATCCAACTTTTTGGCCACAATGCAAAACGATATGTTTGGCGTAAAAGCAACACAGCTCACCCCCCTGAACACCCCCATCCCCACTGTCACACATGGTGGTGGCAGCATCATGGATTGGCTTTTTTTCAGCAGGGACAGGGAAGAGGGTTAAATTGATGGAAAGATGGATGGAGCCAAATACGGACCGTTCTGGAAAAAAACCCTGTTGGGTCTGCAAAAGACCTGAGACTGGGACGGAGAGTTATCTTCCAACAAGACCATGATCCCAAACATAAAGCAAAATCTACAATGGAATGAAATAAACGTCTCCATGTGTTAGAATGGCCAAGTCACAGTCCAGACCTGAATCCAATCAAGAATCTGTGGAAAGAGCTGAAAACTGCTGTTCACAAACGCTTTCCATCCAACCTCACTGAGCTCCAGCTGTTTTCCAAGGAAGAATGGGCAAGAATTTCAGTCTCTCGATGTGCAAAACTGATAGAGACATACCTCAAGCGACTTGCAGCTGTAATCGCAGCAAAAGGTGGCGCTACAAAGTATTAACTTAAAGGGGATTTGCCGAGAGATAGATTCTTACCCCTCTCTTGTTAGCACAGGCAGAATGTCAACAAATCATGCTGAGTCATAAAGCTGCAGGGGAGAGAGGGAGGGGAGTGAGGAGTGAGGAACCCAAAAGGGAGCATCTAAAAACTTAAGTGTAATAATAAACATTACATAATTGGATTGTCAATAAAGCAAGAGAGCCTCAGACTGCACTGTCAGGAGCCATTATCTGCTAAGATGCTAATGTAATGTAAACAAATCACGGAGCTGAAAGAGGAGAGACACACACAGAGCGAGAGCACAGCTGCATAAGGGATCTTGTGACATGTACACTGAAATAAAAAAACTATAATTTATGGATTCTATATACAAAGGAGAACCCCTTTTCTACACAGCAGCTTGAAAGCTTCTTCATGTTCCCTGTCATCAGATAAAGCGGGTATCTAATCACACTACAACTAGTTTATTCTGAAATACAAAAGAAAACAAAATTGCTACCAGGTGCCTTAAAAACTTCTGCAGCTCAGTCTCATCAGATAAGAAGCTCTCTCTCGCAAGCCCGTCCAGCTCTTGTCAGGCCGTATCTAATAGACTCTTTGAAGAAACCCAAGGGCATGTAAGGAAGGCTGTAGCTCTCTCAGACTGCAATTTTTGTAATCACATATATTTAGAAAAGTGATTAAAAACCCATTTTGGAGGATCCCACGTCAACATTACATCGTGGAAAAACCCCTTTAAGGGGGCCGAATAATATTGCGCGCCCCACTTTTCATATTTTTATTTTTTACAAAGTTTAAAATATCCAATAAATTTCGTTCCACTTCACAATTGTGTCCCACTTGTTGTTGATTCTTCACCAAAAAATATTTTTTTTATATATCTTTATGTTTGAAGCCTGAAATGTGGCAAAAGGATGAAAAGTTCAAGGGGGCCGAATACTTTAGCAAGGCACTGTATTAAATAACATAAAAAAATTGCATCAAAAAAATGTTCCTATCACCAGATATTCCAAGAGGAATGTTAGTATAGCGCCACCTGCTCTTTCATTCCAGTAGACTTTCTTTAGACTTTCCTTGGGAAATGTGCCGATTAAATGCACATGCTTAGTTTTGCTTCTCTACCTTTTCAACAGAGAGGGATCCCTGGCATGATGAGCTGGCAGCAAGTGAAGTTGTTTCCTCCACCAAAGCTACATCTGTCCCTTTTTTTGTTCCATCATAGAAGCAGAATAAACTTTAGCATGAGACAGATCCATCACACAGTGGACACCATTGGCCCCCAATTTACCTAATTGACTAATAAGGGGGTTGTCATTTTGCTGGAAAATATAGTGGTGCATACTGTGCCTTTTTCTTATTTAATGGGATATAATCCTTAATAGAGCCTCCAGTACTGATGTGATCAGGGTCTAATACAGCAAATATATTGTGCGTCAGTGGATTCAGTGTCTGAGTTCATAAACTTCCAGAAAAGACCCAGCACTGATCTGCCGGTGGTCCCTGCTAGTCTTTACAACCTGCCACCATGTGACTACTGCATCCATGACCTCTCATACTACTGACCTCACTGCTCAGTGCTGATGATGCTTGTAAGTAGGACACATGAGAGCTGAGGCCAGTGTTATGTATATAACACCAGAGTAATGGTACTGCAGCGCCTCTTTTCCTTTTGTACATGGTTATGTGGGGGATCTCTCTCATATTAAAGAAATATGTCTTTCATAGTGTACTGTGTCATGAATTGTCTCTTCCGTGTCTTAAACCTTTTTTCTGTGCTCACTTTGCAGAGTGGAATGGTCGTAAACGGGCGATTTCTGGAGACGAGAAAAGTGGGGTTTTTTCACACATCATTTAACAAACTGCAGATGAAATTCTTTTTTAATAAGTCTTTTTGTTTATTTTTCTCATGATGCCTTTTTAGTGCCAAATCTTCATTAAACTTGTACATTGATAATTAAAGAATTCTATTAAAATACAAGGGTCGGAGTGTTATTTTACTTACAACGAAGCAGTAGTAAGTACTCTTGGAAGTTTGTTCACCTTCATCTTTTGTAAACCCAAGCTAATATCTGAACAATACAGGCAATGATTTGTGGATATCCGCTGGCAGGCCCGCCATACAGGGGGTACAGCCAGTACTCCTGTACCGGGCCCGGTGAAACAGGGGGGCCCGCGGCAAGCAGGCCCTCCTGTTTCAAAATCTTGTCAGCCTGTACACGGGCCCCGCGGCACTGCTGACTGTCCGCAGGGGCCCGTGCGGCTCAGTGTGTGAGGAGGGGCCGCGCACCGATCGCAGCAGTGACTGCTCTGTACGTCACTACAGCTGCAGCGTCTGTCACTTACTTTCATTTCTCCAGCGTGTCCTCTGATCGGAGTCAGCCCCTCCCCTCTCTCTGCCTGTGGCGGGGCTTCAGTGACTCCTGTCGGCTGAGGGAGGAGGGGCCGACAGCGATCAGAGGAGACGCTGGAAGGAGGTGAGAGACGCTGCTGCTGTCAGTACAGAGCAGTCCTAGAATCAGAGCGCCCACCTCCCCTCACACGCTGGGATAATGTGGGGCCCCACTGAAGCCCCCTCTCTGCCCCAGCGACCCCCCCCCCCTGAGGCTGTGGGGGAGGCATTGTGTGTGGAGGCATTGTGTGTGGAGGCATTGTGTGTGGAGGCATTGTGTGTGTGGAGGCATTGTGTGTGTGTGTGGAGGCATTGTGTGTGTGGAGGCATTGTGTGTGTGGAGGGCAGTGTGTGTGTGTGTGTGGGGGGGGCCAGTGTGTGTGGGGGGCCAGTGTGTGTGTGGGGGGCCAGTGTGTGTGTGGGGGGCCAGTGTGTGTGTGTGGGGGGGCCAGTGTGTGTGGGGGGGGGGCAGTGTGTGTGGAGGCATTGTGTGTGTGTGGAGGCATTGTGTGTGTGTGGAGGCATTGTGTGTGTGTGGAGGCATTGTGTGTGTGGAGGCATTGTGTGTGTGGAGGCATTGTGTGTGTGGAGGCATTGTGTGTGTGTGGAGGCATTGTGTGTGGAGGCATTGTGTGTGTGGAGGCATTGTGTGTGGGGGGCCAGTGTGTGTGGAGGCATTGTGTGTGTGGGGGCCAGTGTGTGTGGAGGCATTGTGTGTGTGGGGGGGGGGGCCAGTGTGTGTGGGGGGGGCCAGTGTGTGTGTGGAGGCATTGTGTGTGTGGAGGCATTGTGTGTGTGTGTGGGGGCCAGTGTGTGTGTGGGGCCAGTGTGTGTGTGGGGCCAGTGTGTGTGTGTGGGGCCAGTGTGTGTGTGTGGGGCCAGTGTGTGTGTGTGGGGCCAGTGTGTGTGTGGGGCCAGTGTGTGTGGGAGGCATTGTGTGTGTGTGGAGGCATTGTGTGTGTGTGTGTGTGTGGAGGCATGTGTGTGTGTGTGGGGGGCCGTGTGTGTGTGTGGGGCCAGTGGGTGTGTGGGGGGGGGCCCCATGTGTGTGTGTGGGGAGGCATTTGGGGTGTGTGTGTGGGGGCCGTGTGTGTGTGGGGGGGGGGGGGCCTGGTGTGTGGGGGGGCCGTGTGTGTGTGGGGGGCCAGTGTTTTGGTGGGGGGCAGTGTGGGGTGTGGGGGGGGGCCAGTGTGTGTGTGGGGGGCCGTGTGGGGTGTGGGGGGCGGGTGGGGGCCAGTGTGTGTGTGGGGGGGGGTGTGGGGGTTGTGTGGTGGGGGGGCCAGTTTGTGTGTGGGGGGGCCAGTGTTGTGGAGGCATTGTGTGTGTGGAGGCATTGTGTGTGTGGAGCATTGTGTGTGTGTGGGGGGGGGGGGAGCAGTGTGTGTGGGGGCCAGTGTGTGTGGGGGGCCAGTGTGTGTGGGGGGGGGGGCCAGTGTGTGTGTGTGGGGCCAGTGTGTGTGGGGGGGGCCAGTGTGTGTGTGGGGGGCCAGTGTGTGTGTGGGGGGGCCAGTGTGTGTGTGGGGGCAGTGTGTGTGGAGGCATTGTGTGTGTGGGGGAGGCATTGTGAGCGCTGTGTCTGAGTGGGGACGGGGCGATGGGGTTGGAAGAGGGTGGGGCCGACGGGGGGGGGGGGCCCAGATGCTTCAACTGTATGGGGCCCTGAAATTTCTGATGGCGGCCCTGTCCGCTGGTGTACCAGGAGACTGTCAAGCTGCACTGTGCTGTTGGCCGCTTGTCTTGCTGCCTGGAGTAGATCTTCTTTCTCTGACTTGCTTGCTTGCGGTGCTGTAAGTTCAGGGCTCAGCAGGCATTTCCTGAGATGTGTGCTTTCTCCCTTGCCCTACTTTCTTTCAGTTTTTGAGCCCATGTATCTGTGTCCAGGACTGCCATCAGTAATTACAGGGCCCAAACAGTCAAAACATCTGAACCCCAAGCCTATTACCAGTTCCTATCTTGTACGGTACAAGCACCCTCTTACCTCTTTTTTTTTTTTTTTTTTTTTTTTTTTTATCTTTTTAAATGTGTTTATTAACTCTCCAATACAGCAACGTTGAATAGTTGATTATCACTAGACATGCATTTATGGGTTACAAACGTTTACCGAGTGAAGTGCCTTCTTTTCCTTTTTTTCTGTTAAACAAACAAAAATATTAAACTAAATAACGATAGAGCTTATGAGTCCATCTCGTTGATGCAGGCGTCTTCTTTTTCCAGCCCTCTTACCTCTTTTTTGTTTTTAAATTTGATCAGGGCTCCTGACGGCAGTACTGCCAGTACAGCTCCTGTCCATCTTTTACACTGACTGAATTTGCTTGTAGTATGATCCTGAAATCATGTTTCTTAATACACTGCTTCTTGTTTACTCAAACTTAAGCATTTGACAAATTTTGTACATACTACTATTATATTTTCAGAAATATATAACATGATTTTTATGGATAAAACAAAGTAACTGTCCATGGCTCAGGATTAATGGGGTTTTGCTACTTTGCAAAGTCCCTTCTGTATCCATTCAGAACTCTTATAGACATGAACAGGGAAGAACCGCCATCTCCCCGTTCTCTGAGGCTGGCTCATAGCAATACTCGAAACTCCCACAGAAATCAACAGGGAAAATTGCGCAAGCGCAGCCATCTCCCTGTTCTCTGAGCTACGAGCTGACCTCAGAAGGGATTTTGCAAAGTGGCAAAGCCCCTTTAATTTAACAAGACACAGAGGAATAAAACATGACTACAAGATCAACTACAAGCAGAATTTATTTATAACGGAGGCTGTTTTGCTGTTCTCATCCTGCGCGGTGTATGCTCAGCCATGCATTCTATTCAGACTCCTGTGATCCAGGATTGTGCAGCTGGGGGAAACCAGATTGGGGATCCCTGTTTTTTCTGATAGTGGGGATCATAATGATTGGACCACCACTGGTCTAGTAATTGTATAAATGTTTAAAACTAGATTAACCATTAAAATACTTTTTTTTTTCTATCAAGTACATTGACGTATTAACAGTATAAGACATGTCTCATCATGGGCATCCCAGGTGCCATTGGATCTCAGTGGGGCTACAGAGAAAGGTGTCATTGCTCTTCCTTTAAAGAGAACCTGTCACAAAGATTATACCCCCCTTGCTGAGAACAGCACAAGCTAGTGTCAGACATGCTGTTTCCAGCACTGTGTCCCTTATTCTGTAAGATGCTGCAGTTTTAGAGCATTTAATGCTCAAATCTTATTCATGAGTAGGTGTTAGCCCCACCCACCAAGGTGTTCTTTCTGATACCTTTGCAGCGGATAACACTTGTAAACAGAGGTGAGAAATCACAATTTAAAACGTCATGCCTGACCTCCCCAACATGTTTCACCAGCTAAAATGGCTTCATCAGGGTTAGAGGTCCGGTCCCATGTGGTCTAAGCTCATTTCCTTTTATATCATGTTAGGTACACAACCTATTCAGGTGCTCACCAATTAGCCATCAGAGAATCCACAAAACCCACTCCCCCTTCCACTCCCTGCATGCATACTGATACTATGTGCTGCTACTGCTGCCACTGACACCATGCTCCCATAAACAACATTCCTCAGACAAGTTCACTATCTCCACAGCGGGCTTGCGCCCTATCTTACCATGCTGCCCGCGTACTGTATCAATGGAGATATCTGCCCTGGCTGTGATGGACTTCCGTCCAATTTCTCTCATATTATAGCGTCTGCGTGGCTCACCTAGAACGGACTAAGCAGAATAGGAATTACATTCCACAGCACACTACCAGCTTTATCACCTCCCATGAACCCCTTCTCCTCCATGTCTAATATGCATATTCATTGGGAATACATACTCCATTGTACTGTACACTATTGTCTTAGTCTCTTCTTTTTTTGGAGACTATTTGACAAGGTTCCCTTTAAGCTCCTAAGGAGATCTTAGAGGTTATTCTGGAGGCATGTATTGCTTACAGACTTCAAACATTTTGCCCCTTTCATTTCTCAGAGAAAGAAGGCTGCCAGTCGTAGTTTTTTATAGTTTTTTATTTTTTCACAGTCTGGAATGGGGGTGGTAGTGCAATGTCTCTTCCACAGAGGTTTTTGTTAAGAAACCCAGTTAATTGCTGGCCAAGCAGTCACTATCTACTTTACCCTAAATAGTGACGTGAAACAAATCAGTGAATAAATCTGTTACTTTCATTATCGGGCCATAACTCTTGCCATATAAGTGATAATGGTTTTAGAAAGGTTTTATGGGTTACTTCCAGTAACTTTAGGGCTGTCAATCTATTAGCCATATTCTTCTCCTTTGAAGTGTTAGAAAAATGTAGTGAGATGGGACCAGAGCCTATCAGGCATTTATGCCTTTGGATATGCCATAAACCCCTAATATGGGAATATCCTTTAACTATGGAAAACATCAGTGTGGAAACAAGTATTAACACTGTAACATTTCCTGGCATATCTGATTTAGCAAATCATTGTGTTCCCTATGAAATAAGAATTCTGGAGCATCTCCTCTTATAACTCTGTTTTGTGCGGTTCCTCTTTTATTTCTTCTAGAATGTGTCAGATGGGTGTTACCATTCCAGTTTTGCAAAGGGGTGTGTCCCTGCATACATTACTGCCAACACTGATTGGACAATGTCAGACTGTGCGGGGACACCCCCCCTATTAGTTACACCCATCTGACAGATTGATTATGATTTTCTAGGAGGAGTAACAGAGGAACCACAAAACATAGAGATTTGAGAACAGATGCTTCAAATTTGTTATTTCATGGGGAACACAAGTATTTACTAAAACAGACATATTTTAACTCCCAGCACCACCATCCAGCTGATTACATGAAGAGCAGATCTTGGGATGGCAATGTGGTCTCTTTGCTGTTTACCATACGTTTTGTTGTGTTATCGCAGCTCAGACCAATTGAAGTAAATAGGCACAGGGACTAGAAAATGTGCAGAGTTATGCCTGCTAATACAGAAGATGCAGTTATTGCTTGAGTTGTTTGAAATTACAAAAAAGTGTTTGCGCCATATCCGTGGACATGGCATTCACTCACTATTGCTAATAGATGCAATACAAAAAAGTCCCATGGACAAAAGTGTCCTTTAAATCTGATATGCGTAGTGGCTGTAGGGTTTGTTATGCAAGTAGAGGACAGAGGCTGTAATTTCTGATGATGCTACGTAAGGTAAACTTTTATTGCGGAAGTGAGCAGTCCTGGCACACTTAACTGGCATGCAGCTAAAGTGCATTGATTTTTTTTTTCTCCACCAAGAAAACCTCAATAAATACATCATAAAGCCTTTACTGTGCAGCATCTCCACATAACGGCATATTCCCAACCTCTCTGAAGTGGGAGCTGTGTCGCACTGCCTGACGCTGCCATTTTTCATTGGCATGGCTTATACCCAATTCCTAATGCTATACCTTCTATCCTGTCTGTGCAATGTGCAGTACGGTATGGTCAGGGACATGTGTGAATGATTTCATTTATCTTATTTATATCAGTTTCTTAAAAAGCTGAATGTTACTTCTTATATGACTGCTCCGAGAGGAATGTCACGCAGCTTTTTCAGAATCCAAAATGACAATTCTGACTGTGCTGATAAATTGATTGCATGAAGACTTGTTTGTAGGCTGTAACTATAGAGTCACATTGATCTGCATAAAAGCTGAGTACGCAAAACGGTAAAAGAGTTTGTCTATTGGTCATAAAATTGCAGCTTACGGTCCCGGGTTCATATCTGCATAGGAAGTTCTATTTGGAGCGTCCGTCGCAGAGGTGGTGCCGGATACGTTACATCAGGCCTGCAAAACATGGCAAGGTGTGGGGGCTAAAAACGTGCAAGACCCTCCTGTGACTGCCCAGGAATGCCCACTTTGGGGCAGGGTTTACTTAAGCCCTGCCTTTTCAGGGGACACTGTGGGCAGCCCAAAATCCTTTGGTGGGCCGCATATTGTGCAGAACTGTTTTGCATGATGGACACCAACGGCTTCTGACGGACTCCATTGCCTGCAGTCTGTCAAAGTGTGTGTCATTTCAACAGAAAAAAACCCACACTGGATGCTGCTCTATTTTTTCATCATTTTGAGGGAATCTGAAATAGAAACTCCAAAGGGAACCCACAACCTAGATGTGAACTAGGCCCTAAAAAAAGGAATGGCAGTGCCACATCTGTTACCTACCAACAGTGATCAGCAGACCCCACCGACTGTAGAAAACTCGATGGGTTTCCATTGTTCTATTGCACTGTTTATTATGGTATTTTTGACAGAATCTGTAACTGAAGCTGTATAAGGGTATGTTCACCTGGCGTGTGGATTCCATATGAACATACGCTTTTCGATATGTGTTTGGATCCGTCTGTCGGACCCTAAACAGACACAAAAACGTATCTAATAATGAGCAATGTGATTTACATTGATGTTAATATGAAACACACATTGGCGTTCACACGAGTGATCACTGATGCGTCTCTCATTGCGTCTTTCGGATCCGTTCCAAGAATTTATATGTCATTTCTTGGTCTGAAAGGCGCAGCAGGAGCCCTATAATAAACTATAGGGTGCAATCCTGCTGCATCCAACACACATCCAAACACGCAGCTGCATGTTGGATCCGTTTAGGATCTGATCGATGCTGCATTTTTGGATGCGATTTTCAGATCCAAAAACACTGTGTGAATGTGCCCTTAAACAGATGTAAATGTGGCCAACCTCAATTAAGAGGCTGCAATACCAGTCCCTGCCTACAGAGCGGCAGTGTTTCCAGAAGAAAACAGCCACTTTTTTCTCATCTCATACAACCCTGTTACCTCTCAACCACCAATGACAGACATATCTGGGTGCTAGTTCCTGCATCATGATGCATATATCCCTTTTAATAATCTCACGGGTACTGCTCAGTGTATCTACAGGAGCTCAGCTATACACAGCCACTGCAGGGAGCTCCTATGGACATGAACGGGGGAGAGCTGTGCATGCATTCCATCTCCCCATTCTCTGGGACTGCCTCGTAGCAAGCAATGAGATGATCTTAGTGATAGGAAAATCCCTTTAACAATAAATGCCCAATCAATATCACTACATCAAGGCATAATAGAAATATACAGTAACAAACAAAATTCATTGAGTCAGCTCACCTCCATATAGCACGATCATAGTATGCTCACCTAGATCGCACGTCCCTTGCTCCAGCAGCATGGAAATCATGCGTAAGGGCACGGCGTGCCTGAAACGCGTTGGCTGTTGTTGTGTCTAGGCACACGTTTTTTTCTCCACCTTGCCTCATAACCTTTTAATATTGTATCTATGGATACTAATAAAGTGAGCTTTTGATGTTACTCTATTGCCACCTTGCATTCGCTGTCCCACTGGACTTTCTTGGTTGTTTATAATAGGAATATAGCAGTGCTGGTGTATATATAATATTAATATGTGCAAAACCACAAACTGTCCAATAAGGCCATGTCCCCACGGCACGGGTTTTCGGCCAGTTTTTCAGACCGCCTGAAAAACCGGCTGAAAATGAGCACAATTGTGCTCTATGGAAAACCCGTGCAGCAGTCCCCACTGCACGGGTTCTCCGTCGGGCGGTTTGGCGGCAAAACATTGAGCGAGCATAATCTTCCGTCCGGTTTTTAGACGGAATCTGTACTTCTCAATGTGAAGGGGGAGGGCTTTTCTCTGCTCATCACGGAGAAAAGCCCCCCCTCCCCGACGCCATGGGGACGGGTGCAAAACAGGACAAATACCGGCCGGCAAACCGGTCGGTATTTGTCCTATGCCGTGGGGATGCTCCCTAATGCTAGGGATATAGTGTACACATAATAGGAAATATAAGTCCATAGCAATACGTAAGGAAGACATAACAGCCAGTAGTGATGACACTGTAAGTACATATACAAGGTACTTGACCTGAGAATTGACAAGTGACCAGAAGATGAGCCAGAAAGGGGGCTGGAGGAAGTGCATAGCCCCACCATGCGTTTCAGTGGTTGTTAACGTGTTATATACAGTCTCTAGATCCTTGTGGTGATTTGTTTCCTCAAAGATTGTCTGCCACAGATTCTCCTCAATCCTTGTTCACGTCAAACCAAGACCACCTTTATTCTCTTAGCTCACAAATTGCAGTAAATTCACATTGCAATTCTTCATAAGTGAACTCCATGTAAAGAAAAGCTAAAAGCTACATTTGGAGCGATCTTCCCTCTGTGACCAGACATTACTTAGACTACATGGCAGGGTGTCTGCCCACAGTGAGTGCTTTTCAATGAACTTTAATTTATTGTCATGGAGATCCCCTTTAAGAGCATGAAGAAGGCATTTGCATTAATGACTGCTGCGTCTTTACACTCTGATTGGTAGCTTCAGTATATTCAGCATATAGTCCTGTTAAACTTAAAGTCTCAATGGATAATCTCTTATAAGTGTGAGGATCCTATGGGAGAGGCAATTTAGAATCATACATTTATAAGTACGATTTCTTTCGGCTCCCTGGGGCCATCTTTGTTTTTTAACCAGAGGAATCCAGGTTGAATATGGCTTCTCCCTCCCAGACACATGCTACAATTAGCACAAGAGAAAAGGAGTCATTTAGGTAACTAATAATGCATGTGTTCCTGGAATCCCCGCTCTTTGGACGTGGAGCTCGATGCTTTAGGGAAGGTTTTTAAGTTCTTATTAACTGATTGTTTAATGGGAAGTTAATGGTACAAAATAACAATCTGCACTTGGATGTTCGGCACGGCGGACCAAAGAGCTGCATTAAGCTGCTGATCCAATAAGTGCTGATGGAACAGTAACGCAATCCCCGTAATCATTGTTCATTGCAACCAGAGACCCGCAGTGGGATCAAAGGTCCACGCGTTACGGCCTGACATGCTATCTCCTGCCTTGATGGGGTTAGGCCTGTTCTGCTATATTATTACAAAGATTTATCATTGATTTTACACTGTCATGGAAGGAATTGACGGCAGATCTGGATTTCTCTGTTAAAAATGAAGGAGAACTCATTTTGTCCTATCCAAATTATGACACAGTTTCCTATTGGATCGCTATGGATTCCCATGTAGGATTCACAGTGCTATTAACATACAATGGGACTTGGGTGGTTCAAATAATCCAGAGTTTATACAGTTAACCCTGGCAATCCGTGGTTATCCCCAGGAAAGCTCTGGCTGGGCATATGTGTGGTAGAGGTCACTGCATGGGAATTGTGGAATTATAGACTACTGTGCAAAAGTTTTAGGCAGGGGTGGAAAAAAAATCTGCAATTTTCACATTATACATTGATCTCCTTTAAGACCTCAGTTGCAGATATCTGTCGGGAAACCTTGTTTTGGGTTTCCTGACAAATCCCATGACACATCCATAGGGAATAACAGTGCAAACATAACCCCTTTTGGCTTTGCTTCCTGAGCGTAACCACTTTCTGTGCCGAATAAAATGCACTGGCAACCTCCTTATTTTCCGGTACAAAAAGCGTTTACGTTCAGGAAACTATGTTTGCACTATTAGTCCCTATGGACCCAGGTAAAAAAACACGCTCTGACTGCGACATGTGAACCCATCCTTAGGCATTGCAGTTGTTTCTCTTGAAACAAGAGCTAAAATTGGGCAGGAGGGAAGTAACTAGAAGGGTAAGTTCACACGGGGTTTGTGAAATACATATTTGGGTACCCAAATACGCATTTAACAATGTTCCATTCAGTTTTCATTGATTTCAATGTAAAATATCATTGTTCAGACAATACGTATTTTACGTTTGTTCTTGTATTGCGTTTTACGGATCCATCCAAAGAAGTAACATGTCACTTCTTGATCCGTTTTACGCATTTAAAAGCCATAAGGAACAATAGGGTACGTTTTTTTTCCATCCAGAAAACGTATCCAAATACGTACCACAATTTGTGGTATGTATTTGGATACATTTTACATAATACATTTTAGGTATTGTAAAAACGTATTTAACACGCCGTGTGCACATACCCGAAAGAGATGGATATAATCCTATGTGTATCGTTATTTAGGGGTTTTGTTATACACATTACATCTGCTGTGTGCTATTTAATCTGGTTACTTCGTGAAGTTTGTGCCATTGGAGTGCAAAGTGCTACAGTTTGGATAATCGCTCTTATCCGTCGCTGTCCGCTCCCTAAGGCAGGTCAGGGAGGATAAGAGCTTGTTTAATGCTCATTATGGGACAATAAAGAGCGCAGCATTGCTCTGTTTGTATCCAGTACAGTTTCATGTTGTTTTTATTGTTCCATAATCCACATAATAGCATTTAGATATCAAGTGGCCGACGGAGAGCGAGAGATAAAGCTAGAAATAGAGCAAAATCATTCCAACAGATGGCGACGCTTAAGCCATTTTACGAACTCAAACTATCAGGGTGAATTCGGTGATATTTTTAGGTTTAAAAAAGTGTTTAAAATATATAGCAGCAACATATTTTGTAGCGCTCTATAGATATATTGTCGACACTCACATCAGTCCATGTGCCCTATGGGGCTTTTAGGTCTACAGACATATCTACATGGGCTAATTACATGGTATGCCAATGTGACCCATCATAATGTTTTTGGAGTGGGGAAATCTGGAGTATTAAGGTGGACCTTGAGAAATCATCGGGGAACGTGCAAACAAATTAAATCAATTAATGCAAACAACCCAATTCAGATGTATGGAACTGAAATTTTTACAACAAATCTGTAATGTGTGACTATACCATGAGGGTGAATTCACATGTGGCAGATTTGTTGCTGAATTGTCTGTGATTGTTTCATTCACCTGAGTAGAACTTGCAGAAATTCATTCGCCTCTCACTATAAAAAGAAAATCATAGATATTTGTGCAATAAATATGCTGCATGTAAGTATATAACCAAACTATGTTATCCCGAATTCTGCTCCAAGCTGCTGCAGCTGAGCATGGTGGGTAGGTTTTTTATAAATGCATCGTGATAGACGAGTTATGGAAGGATGATTTTGAATGTACTTTATACAGTAATATATGATGCTATGACTAATGGTCACTAACCCGAAATGTGTCAGCATTTTTTACCATGTGCATATATTTTCAACAGAGCTGATGGTATCTTCTATTACAAAATAATATCGGAAGGCATGGATATTTCTCTATGTACTATAGAATAATGTGGTGGCGCACAATAAAATTTCATTCCTAGGTATACAGTACATAAGAGTGATGTGTGATGAACCAAGGCAAGTAAGCAACGTTTGAACTTCATGCCACCTAGTGTTAGTAGGGTAGGACTGCATGCAAAAAATGAGCTCTATTCCTCAATCTCTTCTAACGATCATATGATCTGTCATGTATGTCTTCAATGCAAATGATATTGAATTTTCCAAAATCACTTTTATTAATACAGTATTATATTGTTCCAGCAGGATTATTAGAATTGTTAGTGACAGTAGTAGTATTGTCCTGATTTGTTAACATAGGGATTGTAACGTGGGTAGGGTCCTCTCTCCTTCTGTATCAGTTAGTTATTTAGTATTCTTGTATTGGTCTCATATTATGTATTCAGATCCCTTTGGTTGTGCAGCACCCACTAATTAGTGGTGCCCCAAAATATATAATAATAATGAACATGACATTTCAATGCTGCGCTATTGTGCAAAACCACAGACAACCTGATGACCCCACTATAAGTTCAAGGATTCGGCACTGTCATCATGGTTTTCTTTATAATGGATGATGTTAGTGCCCTTTCATTTTGTATCCGCTCCTGGCTGCTCAAAAAAACTGTCACAAAAACTGCATGTGTGATTCCAGCATTGGGCCACGTTCACATGGCAGAATGTTGGTCAGTATTTTACATCAGTGTTTATCAGTATACGCTGACCTACTGTTTCCTTCATATAATTCATATTAATTTTTCTGTTTAGTTCTTAAGGGCTTTCAAGACTGTTTCCAGTTTTGAAAGCCGTCTGTAGCCCGGGTGTCAACCTATTACACGGACTTCAATGGAAAATCCGTGCAGCAGTCTCTACTGCTCGGATTTTCCGGCAGACGTTTTTTATGACCACCGGCGGTCCGAAAAACATAGAACGATTTTCAGGCGGAACATGAACATGTTGGCACGAAGGGGGAGGGCTTGATCTGCAAACCGCAAACAAAAGCCGCCCCCCTAAGGCCGTGTGCATGGCCCCTAAACAGATAATACCGGTCAGATTTCCAACCAGTATTTGTCCTGTGCCGTGTAAACGGCCCATAATAGTAGCCAATTTTCTATATTACAATTACTATTATTATCATTCCATATATACTTTTTCAGGAGCGCATTGTTTGTATTTCTGCATATCCAACACCCAGCTTTCCAGGGATCCTGTACGAGGCCGCTCATTCTAACCTAGTTCTTCAGTTCTCCTAAACGTCAGCCATGTCTTCTTTGAGCCCAACTATGATATTGTGGTTTTTTTCTGTCACCTGCGCTTAGTTCTGTTTTCCTGTATGTGTTCCAGAGCGAACACTACATCATGAAATCCCGCGATAGCTCACAGTATAATCTTGAAGATTACGTTTTTCTTTTAGGAACCATTTTAATATATATTCAGTTTCTTACTATTCATTTTATTCTTTATATGTTTTTAATTGTGTGTAACCATGTTTTTTAACATCTTTATTCTTGCTGTTATTTTTTTTTTTTTTTGTAAATTACAATGCAATTTTATTTGTAAATGGTAGAGCCTTGTTTTCAAAATATCTCAAACCTATGAAGTCAGACTTGATTGTATTCATGCCTGATGAGACCCGCCAGTGTGCGGGCGAAACGCATCGCATTTGTATTGCTTTTATGCTAAGTAAATCTGAAACATAATCTGGAAAAATGAATTCCTAAGTGTCCGTTTATCTCATTTTTATAATTATATTTTTATAATTTTATTTCATTTTTAATTGTATGGCCACTCACTGTCTATCTTTTGGTCTAGCACTACTAGTTCCTTTTTGTCTTTTTATAGCAATTTTACTGGGTTATATCAGTATTTGTAAACCAGAACTGGAAAAGTATAAGGGAAAGAGTGGCATCTCTTCTGTGTCTTGCATCCATTTCTAGCTTTGGCTTACAAATACTGATACAAAATGCTGCAGTGTGAACGTGGCTTTAGTGAAGTCGCAGCTGCTATGATGCTAGGTAACGTGCTGTTAAACAAAAAAAGGAACAAAAAAGAGCATTTTCAAATATGGATTTATTGATAAGGCCACATTCACATCATGTGTCCTGCCTCCATCACAGGCATCTATCGGGATACCTTGAAAAATGTATTGTGACTTATACTGCAGCAGAGTCAGGAATCTTTTGAGGGAATGTTGATTTTTTGGGGATTAAATTTGCTCTATATCCTGGCAGCATATGCCTCATGTGCCGGACAAAAAGGTGCAGTTTTTTGGCACATAAACCACATATGATCGGGGAATAAAGAATATACAGTCCGTTTGCTCTTTTTTTCCGTATGCTTGTGCCGCAGCCCCATTGCCATGTGTTTTTTTTTTTTTCTTCTTCTTCTTTTTAAGGACAGATGCTTGCCCTGCAGGCAAAAAATGTGTTTTGAATGGGGCATAGGTTAGGTTATGGTTACAGTAATATATATCATATCAGAATTGCCTACTTTTAAGCAGCAACTCCAGGTAAATTATGCATGTGTCATGAGATAAATATTTTCGTATTTAGGTTCTGCACTAAAATATACAAGACCCCCTGTAACTTCTGGCTGCTGCCTCCATTATAAAGGGTTCTGGAGCCCCCAATAAAGACAGCCACAGTGCTCAGAGGTCTCCTGTTACTTCAAGGTGTTCAAGATATTCGGGAAGAGTGCAAGTATCTGATCACAAATATCAAATGTTAGTTCAAGAAGAATAGCTATCTTGCCCTGTTACCAAGTCAACATGTTCTATCTGAGCTCGGGGTCTGTGATTTTGGATTTGACCAGTCTAGTGGTAGAGATTTAGGTATCGTGACATTTCATACAAGAATCTAAAACATACACGCTGTGGAGTAAGATGAAGCCAAATTTGTTAAGAGGCATGCGACTGTCAATACATTTTGTGCATGCTCATCTTAATAGATTTGTCTAATTTTTGCTTGTCTTTGCATCACAAATTGACATCCTTAACGACTGGCATGGTTTAAAACTCCAATTTATTGCAATAATTGCCGCGTTATAGTATCTAAAAAAGTGAAAATTACTGCGCATACAACCATGCATCAATATCTGTGACTTTTTTTCTACCAGGAAAGTGGCCTGGTTCACTCTCCGCATCAATGGGAACATAAAGACATACTCCACTCCAATTATTCAAACCACTTGTTATGTGGACATTTAGGCCTGGTTCACATCTGCATTGGAGGTTTCATTCTTGGCCTTTGTCGCAGATTCCATAAAAAATGACTGAAAAAATAGCACTGCATCCTGAGCTGTTTTTTCCATTAAAATGACAAACATCATGACGGAAACCTGATGGACCCCATTGTAGTCAATGGGGTTCATTGGATGCCATTGTTTAACAGATCTAGTGCTGTCTCTGCGACAGAGAACCTCTGATGCCAATGTGAACTTAACTGTGGATGGAAATTTGGATCCACATTATACCCCTATAAACTACCAGAGCACAGACAGTATTATGTGGACCCAGAAGCAGAGGACAATAAGTTCAAGGTCTTCTCGCATTAGTCAGGACACTAACGGCCTCTCAATCCGAAAGTGGAAAAAAAGGCAGCACCTTCAAGCCAGTATGTACATAAGAACTGTATATTTCCCTATAAAAAGAGAGAATCTGTTTTCATAGGCGTAACTTGAAGCTCCTGGGCCCTAATGCAAAAATGAGGCCTCCCAGCTACCATGTGTATTTTACAAAACTAACGTCTTCTTTTGCACCAAAAAGGCTTCTGGGCCCACTCAGATTTCAGGGCTAAGTGGCGACTGCTACCTTGATACTCCTTATAGCTCCTCTCTTGTCCATCTTATATAACAGGGAATGAAGAGGCTGCAGCCACAATGGGGCCATGGTGCTTAAGAGATCCAAAGGGCTTTTGTGACATGGTGCCCAAGAGGACATCTGTCCCATAAAAGATTGTGCCCAGGAGGTTTAGGTTTTACCCCTGAATCAGAATATACTCCAAAAGCATCCAGCACATGTCCATAGGGGTGAATTGTCAGATGGAGGCCATAAAAGAGGATCCTCTTGGGGTTATTTTGGCCACTATACATCAGTCATACTACAAGAAGTGGTATGTCTTTTTTGCTTTCCTAAGCACCATCAATAGTATCAAAAACGAAGGTAAACATACCCAATTGGCTGGGTTACATACGTAAATAGAACTTGCAGTCCTTTATATGCTCCACACGGAGCTTCCTTGTGGAGACGCCAGGAGACCGGGTAGTCTGCATCAGAGTAGCAACGTTTCAAGGAGATCTCCTCGAAATTCCATGTCAGGTGTATTTCTGTGCCCCTTCTAAATCAGTGTTTGTGATTTTGCAATAAACTTGATTTGGTTTAAAAAAGGTATGAATCAGTGTAGTATCTGCACTTGCAGTTTATTCCTGGATTTAATATTGATGACAAATTACTTGCACACCACCAGTGTTGTTTTTGCATGTTTTAAGTGTCTTTATTCTGTGACAAGATTTATTATTTTGTTATATATCCATAATTATTCCTATAAGTTATTGTGTTATTTAGTTGTCACCATAGTTCTATTGTTCTTTTGCTTGTTATATAGTATTGGGACTATATAGGGTCTATTATTGGAACAGTTTCGTGCATTGTAGGTGTTTCAAATTTCTTTTCACCAGTGTCCACATCAGTCATCAATAGGCCAATACAGGGACTTGAGGGGTGATTAGGGTTCCTGGGAAGGGCTGTCAGAGCTTTGTTACTGCCTGTGAGTTGCTAAACAGAGTTTAGTGGAGGTGCACGCCAGAGCTCCAAATCTAAGAGGGCACCCACTTCCTCTACTGGCACCACCAGCTCTGCCAAACACTGCCTGCTTCTTCATGGGAAAGTAGAGTGCTGGTCCGTCTGTGTCCAGACCTTGCCCATCCATGCTCGCTGTATCTAAGCTCTCATAGCTTACATAAAATGACATGGAGAGCTGGATTCGACCCGTAGATTTTGACTTTTAGACATGTTGTATTGGAATAGTATGCTCGTCTGCGCCATTTTATGCAGCTGGACCCCTTTAAAAAAAAATGGTGACGTTTAAAAGGTTTTTCCTGTTGCATCAAGCTTTAAACATGTAGGCAAGAGTATATAAAGACTATTGGCAAATACATTGCTGTTCTGATTTTGCTTCTCATCAGAAATAGGAGCAGAGCTTATCTCCTGCTTTTGTTTACAAGCTCGCCTAGTTTCCAGCCACTTCTTTCTGCTCTTAAGTTGTAGCAGTGGTTGGGATGATGAATCACTCTCTGCTGTGTTCCTTATCTGAAAGACAGGAGCTTGTTTACATTATTTACTGACAAGCTTTAACCCTTTAGAACTTGGTAGCCTTGTGCAAAGCTCTTTATAATCCTCCAGCAGTCATGTCACTGTAAGGCTATGTTCACACGGCTTATTTTGGGACGTATTTCAGCCCGTAACTGCGTGAAATACAGTGCGAGATACGTCCCAGTCATTTCGGTAATCCACAGTTCTCATAGAGAACTATGGATTACGTCTCCTCTCCCCGCTCGCACAATACGGCGAGCAGGGAGATAAGTGACGTGTCAATTATTCATGGCGTATACGCACTAAGAACAATGAATCTCTATGGGGCCGGCAGGCTGGCCCTGCCCCCGTAAACACGGCGTAATTGCAGGGCAAAATATGTCCCACAATTAAGCCGTGTGAACATAGCCTAACAGGCTAAGCTAGAAAGAGCAGGGCTGATGTGTCAATTACTGCAATAGAACCACCCATGGTCTCACCAGAGAGTGTGAGTTTGAAGCTGCCTGTGACTCTGTAAAACAGCATGGTGAGACAACTCCTTTAACCGTATACCCTATAAGTCTATACTGTGCACGAAGATTATGGCATCTGTCACAGGCATCAGTTTAATGGGTACATTTTAAGCCTTCATTCAGTGGGTACAGTTATAGTCTGTGGGTGCCTTATAGTGGCATCTGTCATCCATAGATTTTATTGTCATCCACTAAATGGATAAGGAAACATTCACATTGTATCCATTAAATGGACCCCATGTTCGTCTATGGGTCAGGAATGCCGCCATTAAGGATCCAGCATAGCCTCCGTTTACTGTAGAAGTCATACGTTTTGGAGCCTTCACTACACATTGTTTCACTGTATTGTATTTGCTCCTGGCCCACAGTGTAATAGTTCTTGTACTCGGTGAGCTGTCGTAATGGATTTCGGGATCTGCACTTTGCATTTGTTAGCTCTCCAGCTCTGCAGTCGTGTTTGTTTTCTAAGCAGAAAACTAATACTGTAAATGGATTTATGTACTTATGCAAATGCTGCTCTGGCATTCTGCTGGGTGAACTGCATCTCAGAGGAGCCTGGCCTGATATGAAACAATTTTGGAAAGCTATTAGAAAAATGTATGGTACTTCAATTGACTGTAGGTAGCCTTTAGAGCCTGTTATTTCTGCACAGAGGGAGATAGGCTATGGTTACTTTAGCTACTGAGCTCTTCATTGCTAGAAAATTACCTTGAGCCAACCCGATCCTTTTCACTTCTCATAGGAAAGAAAGAGTCAGAAGCGGGCTGTGCTGATGGTCTGGGAATGTGTCTGACTTACTGATGTGGGAGGTTACAGCTAAAAGTTTATTGAGCTCAACTCAGAAAATGGCAGTGAGCACCTAAAATATTTCCTGATTCAAGTTGTAGACCTATGCTGATAAAGGGGTTGTCTCATCATGCTGTTTCACAGAGCCACAGCCAGCTTCAGACTCTTCCTGGTCAGGCTGTGGGCGGGTATCCAGTATTCATTGACATATCAGCTCTGCTATTCATAGCTGATCATGTTACAGTGACATGAGTACTGGAGGTTTGTAAACTGTGATGCACAAGGATATAGAGCTGTAAAGGGTTAAATCTTGTTAGTAAAGTAGACAAACAAGCAGGGAATGACTTCTATGGTTGGACAGGCAGCTTTGAACAATCAGAGCAGAAAGAGATGGTCGGTCGGTAACCTAGAGAAACATGTACACAAGCAGCAGTTAAAATCTTCTTTATCTCCTGAACAAAGCTAAATCAAAACAGCAATGTATTTGGTAGTAGTTGTTATTTACCTTTACCTACACATTTAAAGCTAATCACTGCGATGAGAAAAATCTTTTAATGTATGTAGGGCATTGTTCACACTGCTGTTCACATCTGTTTCATGAGGTTGCTCTGTTTGATGACTATAGGAGCATAGTCTGCTGCACTGTTCATTCATATAATAAAAAGAGATACAAGAAAAAAAAATGGACGACCGTATTCGCACTTGAAAAAGGTATTTCAACACATACAGTAGCAGAGACAGTGGACTTTATCAACCAAATGTAGTTTCTTTGGACTACCTTTGATCATTTTTACTGTGGTATACACTGGGCGACATGTATGAACGGGGCTGCGCCAGATATCTGGCATCTTTTCCACCCGATATTAGGCGCAGCCCCATTCATACAAATTTAAATCTCCCGCACGCCATTTTCGGGCGCACTACATAGCGCCTGCGGTTCTTTGTAATGCGCCCGATCTTGGGGGGCATGCGGAAGGCGAGGCGCACTAGAACCGTAGCGAAGCTATAGATTTATAGCTTCACTATGGCATTTCTGGGCGCATTACAGCTGGAACAGGTATGCCACTTTCAAAGTGGTGTACCTGAGCCAGAAATGTCGCCCTAGCACTAGAATGCGCCTGATTTATGACCCGCTGTAGAGTGGGTTCATAAATCAGGCGCATTCTATGCTATTATTATGCACATGAAATTTTGCGTTAACGCCAAATTTCATGCATGTCGCCCTTTATGTGCCATCTACATAAGCTTTGTAGACCGTGCCTTTTGTGTCCGGCACATAAAGCATATACTGCCAAAAATTAGACTAAACATAGTCCAGTAGAGACTATATTTGTTCTATAGGCCCCTATTGCCCCTCTGCAGTATCAGTCAGAATACCTTTTTCAATGCATCCCAACATATACTGACGATGTAAGACAGCAAAGCAGTGGGAATAGGGCCTAAAGCCCATTGTGGGGGTCTGTTACATAATGGATCCATCGTAGGCCAAAGGTTCTATTCACACGAGCTTCCTGGCTTCTATTTTTAATGCCTTGATGGTAACAGAAACTAAGGGATATTGTGTAATAGATATTAATGATCCTATTGATCTATAATGGAAAAGGAAAGATTAGCTGCAGCAGATTATGCTATTATGGTAACAAACCTGACAGATCGTAACCTAATAGCACTGGATAAATATGTAACTACACCATTGATTATGTTGACCTACATAAGCAGTGAACCTGAAATGCGATCTTCAGGGGCAGATCTTTTTTCTGGACTTGGTAACACTAGTCCCTGTACAGAACATTCCTCTTGGCCTCTTCCCATCTTCAACTATACAGAAATGCAGACAAGAGAGAATTTAGGTCTATTGTCCCTCCAAGGTCACAAAACACACAGCGTCCCCCAATGGTCATAAGATGATAAGTTCAGTCATAAAGAGGGGGTTGTGCAAGATTAGAAACAAGGGTCTGCTTTTTTTCTCCTTTAGAAACAGTGCAACATCTGTCTATGATCTGTGATTGCTTATAGTTCCACTTGTTTGATAGAGGGTGAGCTGCAGTACCCAATACAGCTCATGGACAGAGGTGGCGCTGTTTCTGGAAGAAAAAAAGAATCTCTTTTTTTTTAAAATCTCCTTCAACTCCTTGGACTGTTCTTAAAGGGGTTATCTCACTACAAGGATTGCTTTTTATGTTAAGATCTTGCAAAAACAAGTCACTTTGCAATATGTGTCCATTAACAGTGTCCTACCTATCCCTAGATATAATCTATTGTATAGGCTGCATCAGCTCCTCAGGTCGCTATAGCTGCAGATCTGTTCGATCTCTCCTGATAGGCTGCCAGTGCTGGTTGCTATAGCTACAGACCTGGCTTCTACTGCAGCCTCAGCAGATCATCACTGCAGGCCAGTAAAGCCAGTAAACATCCCCCTGAATTCAAAAATGAAACCGAGAAACCAAAACTGAGGTAAATGAATCCATGTAGTGAGACGACCCCTTTAAAAAGGAGTAGTAGAGAAGACATGGACTTAATGATTAATGGACTTAATGAATGCATTTAATGAATTCCTGATGACCAACCTCTGATGTGTTCATATGAAACCGAAGGATGTACATTCTTAATGTAGGGACATAGCAGGGACGGGACTGTGCCAGGTAGAGAGGGGTACCTACAATGTACTGTATGTTCGGTGGCACAGTGTATAGTATCTAAAAGATCTGCGGAGTAACATACAGTTACAAACACTAACCATATTTATTTTTTATGCTTGTCTCCAGGTAGTCTCTTTTTTCACCGAAACTCCTTGTCTCCGCGAAGCTTGGGCTACGATACAGAGCTGTCCACCATTGAGCCATCTCTGGACATCTATGACGAAAACAAGACATGAGCAGTTTTCTTCATCAGCCATTGTATCTACTGCCCCTCTACCTCTTCTTGTACTTCCTTACTTCCTCTCCACCTTCTCATTGTACGTCAACAACTTGTGCTGCCCATTTTGTGTTGTGTCTCAAGTGAAGAGCCGAAAAACAAAGCACAGTATCCCATCCCCTCTTGCCAAAGAAATGGCAGCTGCAAAACAGACAGGGGACACTCAGGTCTCTTGCTAACATGGTGCATGACGAAGCACAATAAAAAGGATGGAGGCAGACCGTTACCTTCCTACTTCTACATCATCTGCCTATTTATCAGTTGATCAAAAACGTCTGGACACCGGTGGAAGAATTCTTTTTCTTTATGTCACAATATTCAAGAAGCTGCTGCCTTTGTGCCGCCAGTAGTTTATGGTCGAGTGCATTTCAGGTTTCTTCAGTGTCATTGGAGAAAACTATTTCTACAGCTTTCTTTTCTGCTGCTCAAGGGCTGATCCTCAATTGCCTTTGGATTGTCTCTGAAGGGTGGGAACAGAACTTCTTAATGCTTGCTCCTATTCACAATCTTGCTTTTCCATCTTGGTGGTATGGTGGTTGTAGCCATTCATTGGACATGAGGGGTGTGGGAACAGGGATCCTAATATTTACTGGGTTCATAAATATGCTTTCCTGGTTGTCTTACGGGTGGAAAGCATTCTAAGTACCAGGTTAAAAAAATAATTAAAGGAACTGCTCCAGCTTCAATTCAACGTAGCCACCTAAAATGTATGCAGTGGCCATCACGATCTTCTCTAGATGTTTGTTTTGCTTGCAGCAATGTGTCTCAACGTTGACTTAGAGTGAACAAATTATCTGTTAGAATCTCATGAGCCGAAACATTGTTGTACAATAAAGACTGTTGAACAAATCAGAGGCTGTTGGGTTGGACACTTTGGGTTGAAGAGTGACTACAATGGACTTTCTATGATAGTATCTGTAGTGATTGACCATTAGATTTGGGCTTCTGACCCGTCTCCCAGTTTAGTAAAGGACTCTTGAGGTTACCACTGTAACTTACTAACAAGTATTCAGCTGTTAATATTAAAAAAAACAGCTGATGGTCAGAATAAAAAAAGATCATTATACATCAGCAAAATATCTTTTTCCACCCTGTTGTTATTTCACTTTATTCTCAATATCTGGGGTAGCCTATAGTGGAGCATTTCCTGAAGGCCCAGAGCAAGGTGGCCCACAGACCTCAAACTAGATACAGCACATATATGAGGGATCGGAGCTCCATATAAGTACAATCCCTCCATCTTTCAACACAATTTTATGAGTTTTAAAATGGGTTGCCAGGATTAGAAAAACATGGCAGCTTCCTTTAAAAAAAATGGTATCACCAATATCATAGGATGTGCCTGGTACTGCAACTGAGCTTCACTAGAGTGTATGGGGCCTAGCTGCATTACCTGTATTATCCTATGACAGAGATGGTGCTGTCTAATACATGGTTGAAAGGAAGTAGCCATGTTTTTTTCTAATAAAGGGCATCCCCTTTCTCCCCTTGTTCACAGAGAAATGTCTGGCAATGGGGTAGGTTTTAATCCCTGCCTTCAATAACCACAACATTATTTTTTCAACACAGCTGTACAAGGGCTTGTTTTTTTTTTGGTGGGATAAGTTGTATTTTTTAGTGGTACCATTTAATGTATTGTACAATGTATTTAGAGACTTTACATAATTATGTGTGGGATGGAATGGCAAAAAAAACACAATTCCATCATTGTTTTTTCGAGCTTTGTATGGTATGACATGCTCTGGGACTGTACGATTATGATGATCCCAAATTTATGTTGTTTCTGTTATATTTTACCGGTTTTAAGAAGTACATCCCTTTTTTTCTTTGAATTTGTTTTGCATCACCATATTCTGAGACCCATAACTACTTTATTTTTCCATAGATGGACCTACGTGAGGATACATATGGTGGTGCCTTGAACTTTTATGGCTGCCACAATACAAGTTGTAGTTTTTTTAGCTTTTTATAAAAAATAATAAATGAATAACGGTTTTTATTCATTTTTAATATTTTTTCCGTATTTTTAACAATTTTTTTTTAACTTTTATTTTCAGTCCCCCATAGGGTACTTGAACATTCAATCACTTGATTGCTTGTTCAGTATACTGCAATACTAATAAATTGTAGTCTACTTTGATTTTACCATGATCCATTTACAGCCTGCCTCTGGCAAGCTGTAATAAGTTTTATAATACTAATAATAATATTTACGTATATTAAGCCAACCTATTTCACAGCATGTTATAGTTCAGAGGACAGGTACACACAAAATCAGTAGATAATAATAATCTTTATATAGTGCCATCATATTCCGCAGCACTTTACAATTTAGAGGGTATAAGTACAGACAAGGAAAACAAACGTTACACAGTAAAAAGCTACTTACAGATCAGACACAAGGTGTGAGGACCCTGCTCCCAAGAGCTCACAATCTATTAGGGTGTGTGGGTGAGACAAAGGGTGAGAAGTGCTCACTTTACAATGGTCCAACCATGTTACATAAATATGGGGTAGTGTACATAAAAAGTGGATGAACCTGCCACCCAGACAACTATATGCATATAAGTGCCTGTGAATGCCCAAGTCCAGAATTTGATGAATGAGTATGAAAGAAATTGGGAGGGTTAACGATTAGGGATCTTGGTAGGCCTGCCTAAGAAAATGAGTTATCAGAGCGCACTTAAAACTATAAAGGATTTCAGTGTGCCTGATCATATGGGGTAACATGTTCCAGAGAACCGGAGCAGCACGTGCAAAATTTTGGAGACGGGCATGGGCGGTTCGGATGAGAGAGGCATGTCATTTCAGATCATCAGCAGAGCACAGAGACCGGGTAGGGTGGTAGACAGTGATGAGGGAGGAGATGTAGGGAGGAGCAGCACTGTAGAGAGCTTTATGGGTGGCTGTGATGAGTTTATGTTGTATTCTGTACTGAATGGGCAATCAGTGCAGTGACAACACAGGGTAGAGGCATCAGTATAGCGGCTGGAGAAAAAGATGAGCCTGGCTGCTGCATTCAGGACAGATTGGAGAGGAGAGAGTTTGCAGACCGGGAGACCAATAAGTAAGGCGTTACAGTAATCAAGACAAGAAAGAATAAGAGCAACAGTAAGAGTCTGGGTGGTTTCCACAGTGAGAAAAGGAAGGAATCTGGAGATGTTTTTGAGGTGCAGGTTAAAGGATCGGGCAAGGGATTGGATATATGGGGTGAAGGGCAGATCAGAATCTCATATAACCCCAAGATAGCGGGCCTGCTGCCTAGGAGTTATGGTGGAACCACACACTGAGACAGAAATAGGAGATGGGGGTTGGTTACTAGAAGGTGGGATGACTATAAGTTCAGTTTTATTGAGGTTTAGTTTGAGATAGAGAGAGGACATGATGTCAGAGACAGCGGACAGACAGTCACTGGTGTTTTGTAGCATAGCGGGAGCGATGTTACAGGAAGAGGTGTATAGTTGAGTATCATCAGCAAAGAGATGGTACTGGAAGCCAAATCTGCTGATGGTTTGTCCAATGGGGGCTGTGTATATTGAGAAGAGGTGAGGACCTAGAGCTGATCCCTGAGGAACCCCAACTGTGAGAAGAAGAGAGGAGGAGGTAGAACCTTAAAATGAGACACTAATGGAGCAGGTGGAGAGGTAGGATGAGAATCAAGAGAGAGCGGTGTCCTGGATTCCGATGGCACTGAGCATGCGGAGGAGGAGATGGTGATTGACAGTGTCAAATGCTACAGAGAGATCCAGGAGAAGCCACTATGTGTAGTTGCCATGAGTTTTTGCGTTCTTCAGATCATTTGAAACTTTTGCTTGTGCTGTTTCTGTGGAGTGTATTGGTCGAAATCCCATTTGCAAATGTTCAAGTAGAGAGTTTGAAGAGTGATAGCAGGTTAGGTGAGAGTAGACCAAGCGTTCCAGGACTTTTGAGATGAAGGGTAAGTTAGAGACTGGTCGGTAGTTGGCAGCAGAGGATGAGTCCAGAGTGAGCTTTTTTAGTAAAGGGGCTATAATAGCATGTTTAAAGGCAGATGGGAAGATCCCAGTGGAGAGAGAGAGAGGTTTAAGATTGTAGTTAGATAGGAAAGAATAGCTGGGGAAATAGACTGGACAAGGTGGGAGGAAATGGGGTCACGAGCGCAGGTAGTGGGGCAAGCAGACAAGAGAAGCCTGGACACTTCTTCTGTTGTCGGGTCAAGAGCTGAGAGCAGGCTAGGGGATGTGCGGGAGGGACAGGATGGGTGTTACTTGGGGATTGGGATGCAATGTTTTGCCGGATACTGCCGATTTTGTCTTTGAAGCGAGTGGCCAGGTCTTCAGCACAGAGGTCAGTGACCGGGGCCTGAGCTTTAGGCCTGAGAAGGGAGTGGAAGGTGTCAAACAGGTGTTTTGGGTTGTTGTGTAAGGTTGAGATGAGGGAGGAGAAACATTTTTGTTTGGCGCAGTGAAGGGCAGTGTGGTAAGTCCTGAGCATGAATTTGTAGTGGAGAAAGTCTGCAGGTAGCTTTGACTTTCTATACAGACGCTCAGCACATTGGGAACATCGCTGCAGGTGGCGAGTCTGAGGCGTGTGCCAAGGCTGCTGGCATCTGACCTGGTGAGCGGTTCCAATATGTCCTGGGTGGTTGAGAGAATTTTGTTGTATTGTTTGACAATCAGGTGAGGACAGGAGACAGAGGAGATTGGGGGCAGTGAGGACCGTATGGTGTCTGTGAGTTCCTGAGTATTAATGGAGCGGAGGTTTCTGAATGTGTGATGAGCAGATGTGTCCAGAGAAGGCTGAGAATTAGTGATAGCAAAAGAGATAAGGTTGTGGTCAGAGAGCACATAAGGAGAATCAGTGAGGTTATAGATTGAGCAGAGACGACAGAAAACCAGAGCAAGAGGTTCCCATCCTTGTGAGTGGGAGAGTCTGTAAACTGCAAGAGACCAAGGGAAGATGTTAGTGAAAGAAACTGAGAGGCAGGAGACAAAGGGTTGTCAATGTGGATGTTGAAATCACCCATGATGAGAGTGGGTATTTCACTAGAGGAAGTGAGGGAGCCAAGCACCAAAATGATCAAGAAATTGGTGGGGTGAGCCGGGGGGTCTGTATACAACCGCCACTTTAAGAGAAAATGGCCGAAAGAGTCTGAGTGTGTGAACCTCAAAGGAGGGGAATGTAAGAGAGGGTGCAGGAGGAATGACCTGGTAGGTGCAGTGTGGAGAGAGAAGTATACCAACTCCTCCACCCTGCCTGTTCTCAGGTCTGGGGGTGTGGGTGAAGTGTAGGCTGCCATAGGTGAGAGCGGCAAGGGAAGCGGTATCAGAGTGCTGTAGCCATGTTTCTGTGAGAGCTAGGAAATTGAGGGAGTTAGAAAGGAAAAGGTCATGAACAGCAGTGAGTTTATTACAGACAGATCAGGTGTTCCACAGAGCACATTTAAATGTTACAAGAACAGACAAACAAGAAATATTATGCAGGTTAGCAGGGTTTCTGTGGGAGGCAGAAGGGGAGGTGGGGTTAGCATTTATGGAGATTGGGCCGTGGTTAGGAGAGATGTCCCCTGCAGCGAGAAGCAGGAGAAAGAAAAGTGACTGCAGATGGTTCAGTGACGTTTAGGAGCATCACTAAGAAACCTGTGGGTTTGGGGTAGTTAAAGTAAGTGAGTAGTGCATGGGATGTATGCATGGGAGAGGGAAGGAGTGAGGAGCTAATGTGAACAAAATTCTCTGGGGGTAAGATTGGGTAATAGACTGCAGCATTGAGCATAGTGAGTACGGTGTAGTTTAGAAAGTCTAGTTACTCACAAGAAAAATGACAATTCCTAGCCCCCATCTGCCCACATATGTCCCATTTCTGTCATATTTCATCACTTGAAAAAAGCTGTCACTTCAAAAAACTGGAAATTAAAAAAACTGGCTGAGCAGACCAGTAGGTAGTAACAAACCTATTTATGGCATGAGGGCCCAGCTCATAAGAACCAAAAATATGTGTGGAAGTAAAGGTTCAACAAAAGGTGGGAAGTGCTTTGTGCAATAAGAGTACTAATATGGCTTGTTTTCACTAGGCCCTTAGCGGTCATGTTAGCCACTTGGCACCTCACAATTGTGCTGCAAGGAGAGAGGGATAGGGTGACAGAAGTGGCCTTCACTATCTAACTACTTAGATGCCGCAGTTCCTATTAACTGTGCCATATCAGTGGTTAAGGGGACACTTCCATTTGAAGGGAGCATATAGTTAGATCCTTAAATATTTGGACACTGACACAAATTTTTTTGTACCTGTTGACAGAAACATATTGGAGTTAAAGTTATATAATGGAAATGGACATAAAGGGCCACATGTATGAAAACTGTCTTGGTCTAAGACTTTCTTTGTTGCCCATAGCAAGCAATCACAGTTCCCCTTACATTTCATCTAGTGCACCTAAAGAATGAAACGGATGCTCTGATTGGTTGCTATGGGCAACAAAGAAAGTCTTAGACCAAAACAGTTTTCATACATGCTCCTCAAAGTCCAGACTTTCAGCTTTCATTTGAGGGTATCCACAATAAAATTGGAAGAAGGGTTCAGCTCATTAACATGGGCCACCCTGTTTTTAAAGGGACCAAAAGTAATTGGACAAATTAAATAATTATAAATAAAATTAAAATTTCTAATACTTGGTTGAAAACCCTTTGTTGGCAATGACTGCCTGAAGTCTTGAACTCATGGACATCACCAGACGCTGTGTTTCCTCCTTTTTAATGCTCTGTGAGGCCTTTACTGCAGCGGTTTTAAGTTGCTGTTTGTTTGTGGCCTTTCTGAAGTTTAGTCTTTAACAAGTGAAATGAATGCTCATTTGGGATGAGATCAAGGCGACTGACCTGGCTATTCACAAATATTCCACTTCCTGGAAAACTATTTTTTTTAGAATTTCGGAAGTATTTTTTTATTTTATTTTGTAAGTCCTATGCATTTAAAGATAACATGTAAAACCTTGTTCTTTTTTAGTTGTGGTAGTGAATAGATAAATGTCCTAAAAAGCAGGACCGACTAATCTCACTTTACTGGAGCAGCTGCTTACCCTTCATGTAGTCTCATTACAAATAGTAGATTGTCCTGTTGTTATCTGGACAAGGATTAGACTAGACCACAGAGCAATGACAAGACTGATACATGAAAGTATAATGGGGTAATCTTTTTTGCATTGGGGGAGGAGTGTTTCAGTTCTCTTCCCACTTTTTAGGTCGGGCTGATGAGAATTATACCTCTTAGGCCATAGTTGACCTGGAATAGAACTGTCAAGCAATCCTCACTGCTGTGCTATCAGAGCTCAAAGGGGAAATCAGAGACACAAACCAGGAAGCTGTGTACATAGGGGAACTTATATAAAAAAATACTAAATAATTTCATATAATAGTCACATATTGCTTGTCAATATGTAAAGAACAAAATGTTTGATGGTAGTGTCCTTTTAAATGATCTGCTCACTGTGGTAGACAGCCAGCACCCACCATGCCCACTCAGCCACCATTATGAGGGCCCTATAAATACCCATTACACTCTCAATGATACAGTGAGCTGCTTATAGTTTTCCTAATACTGTTCAAGACTTTTAAAGTGTATTACTTAAGGACACTGACACTTCTCAGTTTGCCCCTTGTTGACACAATCTCACCGTCTATTAGATCTCACAGCTTTCGGGCATTCAGCTATGTTGCACTGGTTAGATATTGAAGGTCCCAGGATCAGTAACCACTAAGAACTGAAGAAACTGACATAATTGCCTGGTTTCTTGGTGGTTCTTGAAAAGGGGACATTTTCACAGCTCTTTCTATCAGCATGACTGGTGTCTACTGTGAAAAAGATACAGGCCTGGATAATAGCAGGGCCGGGATTTTCAGCGGTAAGACGCTTAGCTAAAATTACCAGGAGAATGTCTAATAATTCAAAGCTTAACTCTCCACAGCCTAGACACTTGTATCGGCGTGAGGCAGCAAAGGAACTCTGCGGTAAGGATGTCGGCTGCACATTTTGCTTTTGTTGTCGCCCGCTAATTAAAAAGAGTGTTGTAGAAATTCAACAAAATGTCACATTTCCACAGAATCTCTCATTGCCATTTACACTTCTTTTTTCATTTTTAAAAAACTAACTGTCATGATCATGCCAGAAAAAACCCCAGCTTTGAGTTCTGGTCGCCGGCCGCGGCCGTTGCGACGTAAGCCGTGGTTTTTGACATAGTGTCTACATTTGTGTTCACTAGTGTGAACTGGGTTTTCTTCCCTGCTATCTTGATTGATTCCTGGCCGACCCCCCGGGCCAGGAATCTTCCCAGCACTCCCCGGGTTAACCTGGCTTTTTGCTCCTGGGTGATTGGGGCAGCTCTACCTTCCTATCTGGTCTTCTGTTTCTTCCCCCTATTTCCTTTTTTCCTTAGTTCTCCCGGAAGGTATTTAAGGGTTCTTCTGTCTCTTCTCCTTGCCTTGTTATATTGGTCTGTTTCTGCCTATAACTCGCCCTCGTTATTCTGTGCCTCCCTGGTTTTCTTACTCTGCTTGTTTCACGTTATTCTTCTGCCTTTTGACTTTGTACCGCGTTCCTGATAGTTACCGACTTGGCTTGCTTGACCTTCCCATATTGTGTTTGTATTGTTTTGTTCTGCGTCCTTGGGGTGTTCTCACACTATTCAGTATAGTGTTCAGTCTTCTGGTTGGGGCCGACCTATTAAGGAGTCGGGCACCCCAAAAGGCAGGGACAGGGGTTGGGATCAGTGTCAGGGCCTCACACTGTCTGTGTTTGTTCGTGCGCCCCTGACGGATCCCTTACACTAACATTAAAAAATCAGTAAGGCTGCGTTTACACAGCAAAGACAAAATACCGGTTCGATTTTCCGACCTGTATTTAGTCTTTTTTTGGCACGCGGGGGGCGGTTTTTGTCTGCGGTTTGCGGATTCAAGCCCTCCCCCTTTGCACCCACATGTTCATGTTCTGCCCGAAAACCAGCAGAAAGTTTTCAGAACGCCAGCGGTGTCAAAAACCGTCCGGCGGAAAATCGGTGCAGTGGGACTAAAAGCACGATTTTCTATTAAAAGTCTATGGTGGTGGTTTGCATGTCAGTTTTCAGACAGTTTGTAAAACCACAAACCATCTTAAAAACTGACCAATAACCCTTTCCGTGGGGACAAGCCCTAACTGTATGTGATAGTTTCTGGGTTGTCATACATTATTGATAACACTTGCATGCAGACCGTTCATGAAAGGCTCAGTTGCTTTTAGCATGGAATCTATGCCAACTGTGGAGGCCACAGGACCTATGTTGTACCAATAGCTCCAAGAGGTGGGACCTACTCCTAAAAATCACTAATACCTGTGGATAGACCATACATGAAAAAAAACCTTCACAAAAGGATAACCCAGTCTGAAGAACTGTAAATCACTGCAAAAAGAAACAATCCCAGCTAAGACATAGGGAAAGATGTCCAAAAATTGGCGGTGCTACATCAGTTTTTATGCGCATTAAATAAGTGTAAAGTGCGCCAGAAAGTCCGACCCTATCAAAAATCTGGCGTCAGGTATACCTTGTAATGATATATGAATTTCATATACCTGTAATGATAAGCTATGCTCCTCCATGCACGATGTGCCTCGATAGGGGCATTACATACTCTACCAATGAAAGGTTTTGTGCCACGATTAGCGCAAATCACGGGACATAGCCTATCAATAAAAGTGTATGTAATGCCCCTATCGAGGCACATCACGCACGGAGGCGCATAGCTTATCCTTATAAGTATATGAAATGCGCCGAACACATACTTGTAATGTGCCTAACACATACTTGTAAAATGTGAAATGCACCTAATACATATACACTTGTAATGATGCGCTATGCGCCTCAATAGGTGCATTTCGTTATGGAGGCGCACATAGCATCATTTTTAGGTGCATTACAATGTGTCAGCCGTGGCATATAATGCGCCTAGTTTTGGTGTATGACAGTTCATTTACATCCAAAATATGGCGTCAAAAGCGGTTTTAGCTCAATATAGACCAAAAAACTGGCGTGTTGGGAAATGTCGCCCATAGTTTTTAATACAATCTTGTAAAAAGGTCCCAATCTGGAAAATAAAATGTCACAAATATAAATTATTAAAAATGTAAAGCCAGCTAGGAGGAAAGCGGGAAGCGGGGACATCGCCCCAAAAAGGGAGGCTCCACTATAATAGTCTCATCCTATTATCCCCCTAGTACTATATTTAAACAAGGCAAAATCCCAATGCATTTCCGCTATTAAAGAATGGGTTCACCAAGGGACCAAAATGGTGCAACAAACACTCTGACTCTCCAATCGATATAACTGGGTCATTAATGTTACTGACCCAGATAGATAAAATAGTGTAGCCGGATAACATACCCACAAAGGATAGAGTACCCCCAGATGTCAGAGGAACAATGAGGAGAACCTCCCATTACCTAGGATCACCTGTATTCCAAGATGTGAGTCGGTGTGCAGAGGATGTTGCAGGGCATATCCGCAACTTGACGAGCGGAAACTTCAACGGTGCATGTCCACTTTGTCACCTCAATGCATCTGTACCGCAAAACCAATGCACACATGCCCACTGCTGTGCATTAAATGGAACCAGAGCAGACAGATTATTAATGCCCTAAGGTGACAGATACCACTAAGAACATAGCGGTTATAGGTTCTACTGCAGGATATATGTTGGAAAAATATACTGGTCTCTAGGATAGAGGAGGAGGGTTCCAAATTGCCTATCCTATTGGGAGATAGAAGAGGATGTCTGCACCCTCTAAATATGAAAAAGGCATGGAGAGTGTTGGGAACAGATCTATATATTTGTTGTTCCAATCTACAGTGACCTGTTGTTACCGCACCAGAAACACTCTCCATCTTTTGCATTGTAGTCTCCTGTCCCTATCAGGACTCACAAAATGAATTCCAAATGAATTCCAAATGAACTTTTATGTAGGGGCAGCACAGTGACTCACTGGTTGACACTGTTACCTTGCAGTACTGGGTTTCCGGGTTTTAATTTTTCCCCCAAAAGGGCCAAACTGCTTTCAAGGGATTTGTTTTGTTTCTTCCCAGTTTTTATTTCACGGGTTTCCTTTGTCTACTCCGGTTTCCCCCATGCTCAAAAAACATACAGGAGCCAATCTGACCCAGATTTGGGGAGCCCCAATGGGGAAAAGGGGAAAAATGTGAGGAAAAAAGACCATCTCTGTAAAAGCACATGGTTTTATAATGGGGCTTAAATAAATAACCCTTTTGTTTTTTGGGGTGTGGGGAAACCAAAAACCCCACAAAACCCCAAAACAAACAAGAAGAATTTTTATTGACAAACTCCACCATTTTTCCCTCTTGGGCAAATTTTAAACCCAGCGCTTTCCAAGGTAGCAGTCTAACCCCCTGAGCCAAAAGTTGAAAAAAAAAAAAGTTTCCTTTTTACCCAGAAGCTGTAGTACACTCATCCATGGGCTATATCTGGGGGTTTCATAAAAAAGGAAACTGCATTTTCCCGACACTACCTAAAAGGAAAAAGGAATGGCTTTTTTGTTTGGGGAAAATAAGGGGGAAAAATTTGTTAATAATTTGGGGGGAAACCCCCAAAATTTAAAAAATTTTTGTAAAATTTCTTTATTCTGATATCAAAAGTTGCATAAATATGAGATAGTGTATTAACAAGATATGTAACACTCATGTACATACACAAGAAACCTTTAAAGGGAATGTCTCATCAGAAAATGATCTATTGTTTAACTCTTATTTTTATGTTAAACATATTTTTTAAGAATTTAAAAAAAAAATCCCCAAAATCCTTCAGTTTTCAGTTTTGCCAATTAACCTAATAATAGTCTGGACACTTGCAAGGTTATGCACATGGGGAAGAGAAATCCATTACATGATTACATGTTAAATGGAAAAACACTGGGTAAAAGTGACATGGAGAAGGACTTGGGAATCCTGGTGGACAGTAAACTTAATTGTAGCAGCCAGTGTCAGGCAGCAGCAGCCAAAGCAAATAGGATCATGGGGTGCATTAAAAGGGGCATAGATGCACATGATGAGAACATTATTCTCCCATATACAAGTCACTGGTTATAGACCACACATGAATATTGTGTACAGTTTTGGGCACCATGCACAGGAAAGACATTGTAGAGCTTGAACAGGTAAAAAGGGGCGGGCAACAAAAATAATAAAAGGACGGGGTGGACTACAGTACACAGAAAGATTGGCAAGATTAGGGTTATTTATTTTAGAGAAAAGAAGGCTTGGGGGGAAACATAATAAATATTTTTAAAATACATAAAAGGTCCAATAAGAGATCTCTCCCAAGATTTATTTAACCCAGGGCTGTATCTAGAACAAGGGGGCATCCTTTACGTCTTGAGGAACGAAAGTTTCTACAAAAAACATAGAAAGGGATTCTTTACTGTAAGAGCATTGAGACTATGGAATTCCTCTGCCAAGGACTGGTTCAGGTGAAATTCAATAACCGATTCAAAAAGGGTTTGGATGCTTTTCCCTGGAGCGTAATAATATAACAAGTTATAGTGACTAGGATTCAGGAGAGGGTCATTGATCCAGGGATTTTTCTGTTTTGCCAGATTGGAGTCCAGAAGGAATTTTTCCCTAAAATGAGGACAAATGGCTTCTACCTCATTGGTGGTTTTGCCTTTCTCTGGATCAACCCCCTTAGCACAACAGGCTGAACTAGATGGACGACTTGTCTTTTTTTAGCCTTACAAACTATGAAACTTCCTGTTCTGTAGAGAAAACATTTCGGCAGTCTCCTCATTATCAGCACAGGCAGGATTAGACTGAAAGGTAACAACAATGTGCATACATCCCAACTTTTAGAGATTTCAAAGAGGGACACATCAGGCCATGTCTCTAATCACGCCCAAACACATGCATGCCAACTTTTAAGATAGCCAAACGGGACACATTTTCAGGATTGCATTGTATTCAATGATGACATGTTAAAGGGGTTTTCTCGCTGAAAAGATCATATCTGTAATGATGGGGACAGTAAAAATAAGCACTTTTTGCAATTTTTTTGCATTAACTAAATCATTTAGTAAAGCAAAATATGAGCTAATCTGGTGTGTCCCAAGCTAAATCAGTAGCCTTAGGTCGGGCCATGCCCTCTTTGCTGTGATTGGCTGATATTTAGCTAGGACACACCCCCTGGATGAGACCCGCACCCTGTGCTGTGATTGGCTGCCTGCACTCTGCTCTTACTCCCCTCTCATCTGTGGAAAATTAAAGTGAATCTAGTTGACTCAGCTTTCTGTGATGGCTGTGTCTGTATAATAAAGGTTGTCTGAGCTCCTCTCTATACTCATCTCCCAGTGATAGCTCTTTCTGAGCAATTAATTAGTCTGTAGATGCTAGATTCACCCCCCCCTCATATAACACAGCCTTATACACTGCTCCCCCTCTACCTCCTGAATGATAACAGGGAGGAGGGAGCAGAGTGCATTTCTCACATTTGTTTCATCAGCTAAGGCTGTATGTATAACTGTTTACACCAACACAGGTGTTCTGGTTACAAGGAGCTTGTGGAGGGAGGTGAAAGCCCCTGCAAACCATGAGAAAAATGACCCCTGCAAAGGTCTTTCAGAGCTGTGACATCCCCTCCCTTCCACTGCTGATACCCCGAATGAATTTTAGTCCCATCCCTTCAAAATTGGGGGGAAGACCCCCCTAAATGGGGGGAAAAAGATCCCCCCCCGGAAAATTTGGGAAACCCCTTGAGAAAAAAAACAGCTCCAATCCGGGGAAGCTTGTTGATGAAAAAAACCCCTTTTAAAAAAGTTTTGGTTTAATTGGGGAATTTACAGCTAGGAAACAATCAGAAAAACTTTTTTTTTAAAACAAAGTTTCCCCCCCCCCGTTTTTAACCCCAAATCCCATTTTCCAAAAAAAAAAAAAAGGGGCATTTAAAAGAGCTAAAGGGACAGAGGGGCTGGGTTAAAAAAGGGAAATGTCCGGGGCCTTTCCCAAAAAGGGGAAAAATTGGGGAAAATTAAAGAAAAAGTTTAAAAGAAAAAAAACTATCCACCATTCCCCCCCCTTTTCCCGCGCAGTTAAATGGGTTCCCGTCAAAAGATCATGCCCAAAAAAACTCCAAAAGAAAATCAGTGGGTCCCCGCCCCTTTTCCCCCAGGGTCCTATGCCCATGGAGAAAGCCTGTAAAGCAACACTCAAAAATTTCGGGTTTAAAAGCAGCTCCCGGCAAAATGGGTCCCCCCATAACATCTAAAAAACCCGGAAAAAAAAAAAAAATCTAAAACTAAAAATAAAAACAGCTAAGAAAAAGGAATATGTATCAGTATCTTGTTCAAATAAGTAAAAAAAAAAAATTGCCTATAGATTCCCTTTAAGAAGAAGTAAATAAAATGAAAAACACAAAAAAAAACCCCAAATTCCCCAAAATTTCTTTGTTAACCTTTTAAAAAAGTAATTTTTTTTCTGTAAAATTTTTTGATTTTTCTTTCCATCATAATTTTAAAAGGGGAAAATTAAAAAAAAAATTTTTTTATATCAAAATTTTCCACAACCCTTTTTTTTAAATGGGGTCCCCCTTTCTGTCAGAGAATTTTTTTTGGGTAAGGGGATATATGTTGGGGGCCCCCTAGACAATGCAATTTTTTTACGGCGGTCGCGCCGTAAATAATGTGCAAGTTTTAAATTTTTCCCCCCGCGGCAGAAATTTTCCCAGCGGAAGGGGCGACGGATTCCAATGTTCTCCCTAGAAGCATGGATTACCCTAATTTACCCGGGGCGGATTGGCCCCCCGTACCCGAAAACGCAAATCCCCCCGCGATAAAGGCCGCCAATTCCCTCCCAAAAAAAGCCCCCTTGAAAAGAACCTTAGGGGCCAAAAGATGAAAACTGCTTTTGGGCCCCAAAAATCAAAATTTTTTTTCCCCAAAACAACCAATTTACACTCTCAGTTTTTCCAGAAACACTATAAAAAAAAAGTTTGGGGGCCCCCTCTGATTGGTTTAAAAATGGGGAACAAAAAGATTTTTAGACCAAAACAGTTTTTTATACAAAGTTTGGGCCCAAAATGTTTTTTTTTTAAAAATTTTTTTTCCTATTTTTTAAACCATTTAATATCAAAATTGTCCCCCCTGGGGTCAGGGACATTTTCTACACAACACTCAACAGTAATTGCGTTATTATTACTGATTTCCCTTGTAGCCTATATATCCTCTGTGCTGACTGCAGAACTGATCTGTGTTTGGTAAGACCCAGCAGCTTCCGCAGTTACCTGGCCCCAGCAATCCCGATTGTTAAGGACCAAAATAAGAAGCCTGAAGGCTTCCTGCTGAGCTGTGTAAATGGCACTCATTGAGCACCATGTATCAGCGATCAGGAAGGCAGGGATGGTAATAAACTGTCCCTGCCTTCTCTCCGGCGAGCCTGGCTGTCGCTGGGTCTCCACTATTGCAGCTACAGTTTGTGCAAAAGTGTAATAGTAGTGGTTACGCAAACCTAGAAGTGTGAGTGCTCATGTGGAAGGTCTAGTAAGACCATATAAATCGGGAGGCAAAATCCACAGCAGATCTCTTATGGGAGTAGACATCTTCTACTCACCTCCCCTTACATTCCTAAGCCAACACTGAGAGCTTATTTGCCCATCTACTCCAGGCTTCCTTGTTCTACCATCAAGTGCCGGGCATCATAGCCTCTTACTGCAGCTCATACTGTTCGCTATTGCTGTATATCCACTGATGCACTTTTCACATGTCTTTTGACAAAGGATGTGCCGAAATATCAATGACTCTATACCTCTTTGTGTAGTTTACTCAATCAAAGCTTGTATTGATCGCGCTGTGTACTTTATCTCACCCCCAAAAAAATTGTCATATGCATCTCATACCCTTGCTGTGCAAAGACATTTAGAAACATTTTTACATAGTCATTTGTCGACTGCCTGGATGTTTTCATGTGGTTGATCCACAGGGGGGGTTAAACCCCCAAAAATTCCTTTTTAAACACCAACCATCCATGTACTATTATTAACATGTGAATAATTAATACATTAATTGGGTTTTAATGTTGCACCAACAAGCCAGCATTGCTACTATGAGCTATGACGCCGAATACACATGCTGCAGCTGCCACATGCAGACAAAAAAAAAACCCCAATTTTGGGGGTATCCAACAATCACCATTTTGGGGAAAAAACTACATATATACCAGCAAAATAGTGCAACCATTGGCTACCGGGGGTATTTAAAAATTTATTGCACATATCTCCATGTGTGAATGCAGCCCCCTTTTTTGGGGCCCAAAACCCAAATATGAATTTAAGGTGTTACAGGCAAGAATTGACTATTTAGGCAGACCATGCCACGGTGATGGGGGTCCATAAAAAAAAGGGGGGCTCAACACAGTTTTGGCCCCCATCCCCGGGTTGCAATGGGGTCAGAAGCTGTCAGACCTCCTTAATACTAAAAAAATATGGGTTCCAAGTTTGGTCGGGGAAACTGCTGACAATTTCGGCCCAAAAAGGGAACACTGTTTGGGCCGGGCTTAAAAAATTTGACACCAAAAAAAAAGAGAGCTGTATACCTCCCCTAAAGGGTTTTACGGCCCAATGACTCAGCCTTTTTTAAAAAATACAATGGGTTTTACAATTTGTTTTCAGGGGCGGGTTACTTTCCTTTTTTTCTTGCAACCACCCAGGAATTGGCACTATTTTAAATTGGTTCTCCAAAAAAGGGTCATGGTTCCCCACCCATTTTTCCCCATGCGCCACAGTGGAAAGGGCCCCGGGAAGGGAGCGCCATCTTGGAGAAACTCTGCTTTTCACTAAGCTTAAAAATTTAATAATGTTTTGCACCAAAAACTTTATTAGAGAAGCATTAGTAAAATATATAGAAAAATATATGTTTCACTTCACAATCCAAGTACCATAAAGGGGTTTCCCCCCAATTAAAAAAAAGGGAAAAATGGTCAAACCCCCCAACATGGGGTGCCCAATTAAAAAAATAAAAACTCCATTTCCCAAACATAGGGTCCCCAAATTAAAAAAAAAAAACTCCTTTTAAAACCATAAAGGGGTAAAAAAAATTTAAAAAAAAATAAGTCCAAGAAACCTCAAAGGTACCCAATTAAAAAAAATATAGGTCCAAGCACCATCATAGGGTACCCAATTAAACCTTTAGTTTAGAGCCCGTCTGTTTTATATACACCACTGATTAGACACCCACAGGATAACAGATCCATGAACAGAAGCTTGTTAATGGTTTCCATATGGCAACAAAAGTGTATACACAGTACAGATAAAAGCATAGTGACAAAGAAGCAGATCCTTAAAATAAAGGGGCGCTAAAGCCAAATCATCCCAATGTGTAAAAGAAACTGGCCCCCCCCACCGGGCCAATCCCATGACTTTGGTTTTTCCCTTTTGTTTTAAATCCCGGCCATGAACTACCATCACACAGGGTTTGGAAATGTTTAAAGACTTTTTGAGACTTCGGGAAAATTTTCCTTTCCCCATTTTCCCCCATAATTGCTATGTGTGTAATAGTTGTAGTGAATGTAGATCAATTTGTAGAGTTTTGTTGTTATTGTGATACATGAGTTTATCTGTTGATCTGTTTTGAGCTAAAGCCTAATTAATCACACAGTGACTCAGTGTTGTTACACAATCAAACATGAAAAAGTCCAAAGGGGTAAAAACGCTTTACAGATGCTGGAGTTAAAACACTATGCCAAGAAAACAGCGGCAGAGCTACATGGAGTCAACCCAAACTTTCAAGCAAAAAAGCCCAGAATGGGAAAAAACAACCCAAAAACTAAAGGGCATGGAAAAAGGAAAACTAGAAAGATTGTTTTCACCGAAAACCCTTCACTGAAATGTTTTTCCCTTTGATGTAGAGACTGTAATAAAAGGTCAGAAATCCGTCCCCCAAAACCCCCCGATTAACGCTGAAAGAAAAGGGCCAAAGTAAATTCTCACTTCGGCCCAAAAACCCCACTCCTCACAACAGAGGTCTACAGTAATACAGGATTTACTACTCCTAGGGAGAACAACACAGCGTGCAATGGCTTTATCTGGGCATGATATAGCTCCGAATGGTATCCAGATGGGAAAAGTACTATATTTAGGTCACAATTAAGCCGCTCTAAGAGTCCCTCACCAGTAACTGTAAAGGGAAAGCGTGGGGCTTATTTCATAAAACCCAAAACACAACAAGGAAGTTTTTCATTGGACCTTGGAGGCATTATATTTCCATAAAGCCAACTCTCCCCCCTTTTTGGGGGGGGGTCCCCTAAATTTGGGGGCCCCCCCCCGCCCTCCCCGGGGAGTTTGGGATTCCTCCCGCCGCCACAGGGGGCGGGGGTCCCTTTTTAAAAGGCCACGGCGACAGAGGGAGCGCTAGGGGCGCTACTCCCTTTCCCCCGCCCGGGGCCCCTCCCCAAAGGCGGGGGGGGGAAGCGGCCCTGCGCCCGCTTATACCGCCCGAGTCTCGCGTCAGGGGAGGAGGCAGAGGGATTGTTCCCCCTCCTCCCTCCCCCCCCTTATGTACGGCGCCGGGGTGTGCGCCGCACATACAGGCCCAGCGGCGCAGGGGAAGTGACGCGTGGCTGCTCTCACTTCCCCCTGCGCCGCTGAGGAGATCGCCCCGGAGCGGCCGGTTTGCAGGAGCCTGGTGAGGTAAGTGGTTTTATTATTTTATTTTTATTACTAAAAGGGGGCTCTGCCTGGCAACAATGGGGCACTACCTGGCAACAGGGGGGACATCTACCTGGCAACAGAGGGGACATCTACCTGACAACAAGGGGACATCTACCTGGCAATAAGGGGGCACTACCGGGAAACAGAGGGAGCACTACCTGCAAACAATGGGGGCACTACCTGGCAACAATAGGGGCACCTACCTGGCTAACAAAGGGGGGGCACCTACCTGGCTACAGAGGGGACATCTACCTGGCAACAGAGGGGGCATCTACCTGGCAACAGAGGGGGCACTACCTGGCAACAGAGGGAGCACTACCTGGCAAACAATGGGGCACTACCTGGCTAACAAGGGGGGCACCAAACCTGGCTACAGAGGGGCATCTACTTGGCTACAAGGGGCATCTACCTGCCTGTAAGGGGCACTACCTGCTTATTGGGGGTTACTACCTGGCTGTAAGGGCATCTACCGGGCCCTTTCTTCCAAAGCCGTTATGCAGTTAGGTGGAGTGGGGTGTGGCTTTTTGAAGGGGAGTGGCATACCGACAAATTTTTGCTGCGGCGCGCTACGCGCGCCAGCCACTAAGATCTCCTGCTTTTTCATTTTCAAAAGTTGGCAACTATGATTATATCACTTGGATGTATCATTTTTCAGCATTTTGCCCCCACTGTAGGCGCCTATTTAAACTTTCAGTTGTCTCTTATCTAATGGGTAGAGCCTAGCTGCTATGATGTCTCCCATATATAGCACAAAGAAAGAAAAGGGGGTCCTGCTCAACTATAACTCTATAGCACTGTCTAAGAAGCAACAGCAACATATAGGCTATTGTACAGCAGTACTGAGCAGTGTAAGCTGTAAATGAGATCCTGGGATAAGACATAACACTTTCTCCTGCCAGGCACTTCCTTCTATCCCCTCACTCTCATCACAGACTGTATATACAGCATGTACTTCAGTGACTCGATCAGTCTCAAGGCATTTCAGCCATTTTTTTTTTAATTATAAAGATGTTCTGAAATGACAACAGGTGCATGATGTAAATTATTACAAAATGACGAAGTAAACAGATCATCAGCACCTACCTATCAGCATATACCTATTAATACCTCCTCTCCCTCCCTTCCTCCCTCTTCAAGGGCCCCTTCCAACCTCCGAGGGTTCAACCTATAATGGTTGACCAAGGAACAGCATATACACATAAAGTCACACTACAAGGGAATCAACTGCTTTTGGCCAGGGTAGTTGATACAAACAGGCAGAATAGGCTTTGGAAAGACTCAACGTGGGTTTGGAGGCCTTCTACAAAAAATAAGCCCTACCGTGATAATAAGCCCTAACTTCATCTCAGGATTTTTGGAGCAGGCTTGAAAAATAATCCCTGGTTACAAAAAATAATCCCTAGTTACAGCGGGGAAGGCTGATCAGGGCTGATCATGCCAGCGCAGTGATACTGTGCATAGCAGAGGGGGATCCGCCATCTTGATCATGCTGCCGCTAATCTCCTGCCTCCTTGTCACCCGGGTTATTTATGCCATTGTATGAAGATAGGTATTTATGTGCATATATGTATCTGTATATGTATATACAGTTGAAACCCGAAGTTTACATACACTATATAAAAAGACATATGCATGTTTTTTCTCACTTCGACATGAAACAGAAAAACCTTACCCGTTCTAGCAATTAGGAATCAAAAAATTTTTTATAATTGCAATACGCCAAATAATGAAGAGAAGAATTTTTAAGGCATTTTTATTACTTTACAGAAAAATAAAAATGCCTTAAAAAATTCTCTCTCATTATTCTGGCGTTTTGCAAATATAAATAATTTTGATTCCTAATTGCCCTAGAACGGGTAAGGTTTATACTGATTTCATGTCAGACAGTGAGAAAAAACATGCATATGTCTTTTTATATAGTGTATGTAAACTTCGGGTTTCAACTGTATATACATATACAGATACATATATGCACATAAATACCTATCTTCATACAAAGGCATAAATAACCCGGGTGAATCCATGAATCTTCCCATCTTAATAGTATTCAACAAAGGCTTTTGGGAAAGAGCTGAAGAGCTGGCCAACACCATCTAGTGGATATAGTAATCCTCAATTCACATGAGGCTCACTGAACCTTGCAATGTAAAAGTGATTGAAACCAAGCCAGTGAAGTTTATCTATAGACAGCTGTTTAAGGGTATTTACCCCTCAGTCAGTTCCAGAGGAGAATTTACTGGCTGGCTAGGTGAAAGGCGAGTGTGGATCATTGCGGAGAGGCACCCAGTTGGAGTGTGAGGATTTATAGTCACCTTTTTTTCACCTCACTGGGTATTTTATATACCCTGTTAAATAATAAAGATGTATAATAATCTGCACATTTGTGTTTTTTTCTTACCATTACTATTCAGTTTTTCTATAGATATGCAGCAACTGCCCCCCCCCCCCCCTCCTACCTCCGGTATGTATGTAAGTACCTACTGGCAGGTATTCACACATATATGGTCCAAGCAGGGTAACAATCACATGTGAACTAAATGATCATTAGTTCTTAGGGTATGTGAACGTTGGCCATATACCTGAGGATCCTGCTAGCAGGAATGCAGATGTATACTGTGGCGTCCTTCTGCATATCCATATCTGAATAGAGTGAATGTAATCACAGTTTCACCCTGGTTATTCTGTTTTCATCTATGCATACATAACAGCTCTGTATGATGTCTTCAGTCAGCAACAAAATGGTGATTTAGTGGGCTACAGAGTCTATAATCCACCTCTTACTCCTTTTGCACACAGATAATGGGAGGGGGAGACATGTGATGTCACCACCAGAGGGAGCAGCCCCATCTACAGCAGTCATGCTACAAGTTACTTGATCAAAGTTTTATTTTTTGGATGTGCTCCCTCTGCTGGCTAAGAGTGGGAAATATTGAAAATTATGTTATTTTTATATTTATCACAAATTGAATAGGAAAAAATATATACTAAAAAATTCAAAAAGAAATGAACACACAATATTTCACAAAAAAACCCATTATGGACAATAGATTTCCTTTAAACCTTGTAACATCTGCGACCCGATGATGGCAAGTTATATAAAAAAGGATTCCCAGCAGTCTCCAGTTGTAGAAGTGACAGGGAGCACTTGTAGACCAGTCACATGGAGTGTGATTTAATTGGCATAGTATCTTAGACTGTACAGGTTTTAGATCGTACTTGACAACTTTTGAAAGTGGTCCTCTGGGAGACAGAGCTGTGGCGTGCATAGCCTCAAAATTTGCATAAAACACACCCTGTTTATATCAAGCCACACAAAAGGCCACGCCTTCTACACCCACCTGTGTAATGTTTGATGTAATGAGCTTTCCTGAACAATAGAGAGCCTATTCAGCATCCAGGAGAGCTGGGAGATGCCTGGATCTAAACCATTACACTTCTACCAATAAGACCATCATTCAGTGACCATATAGTGATAGATCGCAGTGTACACAGGCTCTGCAGACTGTATATTACCACCGTACAGTGACCATATAGTGGTAGATACCACCAGGGCCGTATTTGCCACTAGGCACCCGGTGTCTGCCCTTACATTGGTGGCAGTGGCTACTGAGAGAGGAGCAGCGCAGCTCCGCTCTCTCTCTGTCCAGCACAGCGCAGCTGAAGAGACGCTGCCAGAGAGAGAGAGAGAGCAGTGATGCCCCGCCAACTCTCCTCTCCTGCACAGGACCGCAGGAGGAGAGGAAGACTTGTGCCTGCACTTTTAAGACACAGGTAAGTGAGTGGGGCTGAATACATTGTGCTGGGGGCTGAATACATGTGCTGGGGGGCTGAATACATTGTGCTGGGGGCTGAATACATTGTGCTGGGGGGCTGAATACATTGTGCTGGGGGGGCTGAATACATTGTGCTGGGGGGGGCTGAATACATTGTGCTGGGGGGGGGCTGAATACATTGTGCTGGGAGGGACTGAATACATGTGCTGGGGGGCTGAATACATTGTGCTGGGGGCTGAATACATGTGCTGGGGGGGCTGAATACATGTGCTGGGAGGCTTAATACATGTGCTGGGGGGGCTGAATACATGTTCTGGGGGGCTGAATACATGTGCTGAGGGGCTGAATACATTGTGTGGGGGGGCTGAATACATTGTGCTGGGGGCTGAATACATTGTGCTGGGCTGGAATACAAATGTGCTGGGGGGCTGAATACAATGTGCTGGGGGGGGCTGAATACAATGTGCTGGGGGGTTGATACATGTGCTGGGGGGGTTGATACATGTGCTGGGGGGTTGATACATGTGCTGGGGGGCTGATACATGTGCTGGGGGGGCTGATACATGTGCTGGGGGGGTTGATACATGTGCTGGGGGGGGCTGAATACATGTGCTGGGGGGGGCTGAATACATGTGCTGGGGGGCTGATACATGTGCTGGGGGAGGGGCTGAGAGAGATGTGCTGGGGGGCTGATACATGTGCTGAGGGGAGGGGTGAGACACGTGGGGTGTTGGGAAGGGTGAGAAATGTGGGTTGTTAGGAATCCTATCCTGTGTTATCCTACCTGCTGGCGCTGTGTATCTAAGCCTATCCTGTGTTATCCTACCTGCTGGCGCTGTGTATCTAAGCCTATCCTGTGTTATCCTACCTGCTGGCGCTGTGTATCTAAGCCTATCCTGTGTTATCCTACCTGCTGGCGCTGTGTATCTAAACCTATCCTGTGTTATCCTACCTGCTGGCGTTGAGTATCTAAGCCTATCCTGTGTTATCCCACCTGCTGGCGTTCAGTATCTAAGCATATCCTGTGTTAACCCACCTGCTGGCGCTCAGTATCTAAGCATATCCTGTGTTAACCCACCTGCTGGCGTTCAGTATCTAAGAATATGCTGTGTTAACCCACCTGCTGGCGCTGTGTGTCTAAGCCTATCCTGTGTTATCCTACCTGCTGCCGTTGGGTTTACTAAGGCCTATCCTGTGTTATCCTACCTGCTGGCTTGGTATCTGAGCCTATCCTGTGTTAATCCCACCTGCTGGCGTTGGTATCTGAGCTATCCTGGGGTTATCCTACCTGCTGGCGTTAGGTATCTGAGCCTATCCTGTGTTATCCTACCTGCTGGCGTTGGTATCTAATCCTATCCTGTGTTATCCTACGTGCTGGCGTGGGTATCTAAGCCTATCCTGTGTTATCCTACGTGCTGGCGTTGGGTATCTAAGCATATCCTGTGTTATCCTACCTGCTGGCGTTGAGTATCTAAGCCTATCCTGTGTTATACAACCTGCTGGCGTTGAGTATCTAAGCCTATCCTGTGTTAACCCACCTGCTTTCGCTGTGTATCTAATCCTGTCCTGTGTTATCCTACCTGCTGCCGTTGGGTATCTAAGCCTATCCTGTGTTATCCTACCTGCTGGCGTTGGGTATCTAAGCCTATCCTGTGTTATCCCACCTGCTGGCGTTGGGTATCTGAGCCTATCCTGTGTTATCCTACCTGCTGGCGTTGGGTATCTAAGCCTATCCTGTGTTATCCTACCTGCTGGCGTTGGGTATCTAATCCTATCCTGTGTTATCCTACCTGCTGGCGTTGGGTATCTAAGCCTATCCTGTGTTATCCTACCTGCTGGCGTTGAGTATCTAAGCCTATCCTGTGTTATCCTACCTGCTTTTCCTGGCATCTTGCGGCATATAGTGATGTGCTGTACTTTAGAAGCATGTGCTGGCCGGCGTGTACTTCTATAACGGTGTGTGCCGACTCCCATAGACTTTTACATGTCACTTTTCTTCCAGCGCACAGTACACATTGGGGAAACCAGCAGCTAATAAGAGCTTTCAGTGAGAGCTATGAATTACTGTTTTTGCGGGCTGTATTACAGGTGCATTGCACTAAGGGTGTTTACCACTGTATGGAGGCAATATACAGTCTGCAGAGCCTGGGTACACTGTTGTCTACCACTATATGGTCACTGTATGGAGGTAATATACAATCTGCAGAGCCTGGGTACACTGTTGTCTACCACTATATGGTCTCTGTATGGAGGTAATATACAGTCTGCAGAGTCTGTGTACACTGGTGTCTACCACTATATGGTCACTGTATCGTGGTAATATACAGTCTGCAGAGCCTGTGTACACTATCTACCACTATATGGTCACTGTATGGAGGTAATATACAGTCTGCAGAGCCAGTGTACACTGGTGTCTACCACTATATGGTCACTGTATGGAGGTCATATACAGTCTGCAGAGCCTGTATACACTGGTGTCTACCACTATATGGTCACTGTATGGAGGTCATATACAGTCTGCAGAGCCTGTGTACATTTGTGTCTACCACTATATGGTCACTGTATGGGGGTAATATACAGTCTGCGGAGCCTGTGTACACTGTACCTACCACTATATGGTCACTGTATGGAGGTAATATACAGTCTGCAGAGCCTGTGTACACTGGTATATACCACTATATGGTCACTGTATGGATGTAATATACCGTCTGCAGAACCTGTGTACACTGATGTCTACCACTATATGGTCACTGTAAGGGGGGGGAATATACAGTCTGCAGAGCCTGTGTACACTGGTGTCTACCCTCTATGGTCATTGTATGATGGAAATATTGGTTGTAGTGTAGTGGTTTATGTTCAGGCACAGTTTGGCGGTATCTCCCAGCTTTCCTGGATGCTGAATAGGTTCTCCAATGTCTAGGAAAGCTGGGTAACAGCAAACCCTTCAATTAGCTTTCTTCTAGAGCCGTTACATGGTTATAGTGGTTGTGACTTTTGTAAAGGGGTGTGGCATATTTTGAAAGGGGCGTGGTAATGCAAATTGATAATGGGGGCGTATTCAGGTTTAGTGCCTAGGGCAGCACGACCTATAAATACAGCCCTGGATACCACCCCCACTGGAGAGCACCCTTCTTTCCTACATGTCTCCATGCCCCTTATTTCATGTCCCTGGGAAAGGCCTTAATAGGCCGAAACGTCGGACTTTTCTGTGGGCACTTCTACTCTTCCACTTCTACTCTACTATAAGCGTTTAATGTATATATATATATGGAGAGCTGATGACACATTCTTTGTATTCTTGTGTGAATTAACTAATAAATCTCACTCAACTCTACTTAAGGAGTGCCGTGGACTTTCTATACATGGAACTATTGCCTCCTGGCTTTCCACAGAGCACCCGCTGTTCTTTTAAGATTGGTGTGCGGCACCATTATCCTCTACTGTCATTTCAATAATCAGCTATGGTAAAACAGACAGCGACAGCCTGATATTATTAGAATGGGAAGGTTCATGGATACTGGTCCCATCCCACAGTAAAAAAAAAAAAACAACCCGCAGCCACCCCAGAAGTAGACCATCACATTAGAGGGTTTGCTTCTGATGGTAACCTGACTCTTCCCAGTACCCCTGGTGCATTGGGTACTTTGGTAATAGTGTGATATGGTTAGTGTTAGCCTTAGGGTGACAAAAAACCCCGCTGGACTGACACCAAGCTTTTCTGGGTGCTAAATGGTCTAACCAGCATCCAGGAAAGTTGGGTGATATCCTATCCCCCGCAGATGACAGTTTTCCTATCTTAGAAAAATTGGGTGCCACCTTTAGAAGATGGGCATCACCCTGCTTTTCTAAGATATAAAAACTGTGTGCCCATTACTCTACCACCAGTCTCCCAGCACTCAGTGGCATTAGGCAGCATTACATGACGCTGGCCTTTTGCCACTGGTATTTAACGCCTTACCAACATTTGACGTCAAGGTCGGGTGGGGTTCCCGCAAATTGATGTAGGAGAACGTCATGGCGATCTTGCGAGCTCACAAGCGGAGCTCACATGATCGCAGTAAGGGACCAGCGGTATATTACCGCTGGCACATGCCGCATCCCCAGTGGCCGGAGCCGATCATGGTCGCGATAATGAAGCTGCAGGCAGGAGGAGTGAGCTCCTCCTGCCTGCGATTAGTGCAGTAACGGCACTCTGTGCCGCTACTGTTCCACTCACCCGATAGCCCGGATGCTTTCTGAAAGCATCTGGGTTATCCGGTGACGTCGTCATGCCTGCAATGCATTGTGGGCATGGTGATTTGACAGTCACCGTGGCGACCAGTACACAGCAGTAATGCTGTGTGCAGGTCTCCATTGTATGAGCGATTTGAATATCGCTCATACAATTCCCCTCTGGGGAAAAGTGAAAAAAGTATAAAAAAAAAGTTAAAGTAAAAAAGTAAAACACAAACACGAAAAATAAAATAAAAAGAGCTCCCTTTTCCCCTTTACAAACGCCAATCGCCCCAAAAAAGATCAAAAATAAAGTACCCATATTTGGTATTGCCACGTGCGTAACGACCCGCTCTATAAATATGTCACGTTAATTACGCCGTAAAAAAAACAAACAAAAAACAGTCACAGAATTGCGATTTTTTTTTCATCCCGCAGCACATAAAATGGAATAAAAAGTGATCAAAAACTCATATAAACACCAAAGTGGTGTCAATTAAAAAGTCAGTTCATCCCACACAAAAAAAGGTCCTTACACAGCTTTGTATACAGAAAAATAAAAAAGGTATGGCTATCAGAAGACCGCGATGCATAAATATTGTTTAACACAATAAAAACTATATAAATTGGGTATCGCCGTAATTGTCTCAACCCACAGAGCATAACTAACTTGTCATTTTCTTCACCCTGCCTTACAAAAATGTATTTAAAAGCGATCGAAAAGCCCTGTCCACCCAAAAATGAAACCAATAAAAACATCAACTCATCCTGCAACAAACAAGCCCATACACAGCTTTGTAAACAGAAAAATAAAAAAGTTATGGTTCTCAGACAATGGCGAAGCAAAAACATGTTTTCTTTTTGAATGCAAGGGTTTTTATTGTGTAAAAGCAGTAAAACATAAAAAAATACAAATTGGGTATCGTTTTAATCATATCAACCTGCTGAGTAAAGCTAGGATAGTGACCGCTGTAAAAAAAAACAAAAAAAAAACACTACCAGGATTGCTGTATTTTGTTAAAAATGCCTCACAAAAACCTTAATAAAAAGTGATTAACAATGTCATATGCACCCCTTAATAGTACCAATAAAAACATCAACTCATCCCGCATAAAACAAGCCCCTAATCAGCTCAGTATACAGAAAAATAAAAAAAGTTACGGCTGTCAGAATAGGACAACATAAAAACGCAATTTTTTATAAACTCATTTCTATTGTGTAAAAGTAATAAAACATAAACTATATAAAATTTATATCATTGCAATTGTACCGACCCCCATAGTAAAGTTATCCTGTCATTTATCCCGTACGGCGAATACTGTAAAAATGAAGCCTAAAAAACACTGGCGGAACTGAGTTTCTCCCACCCCCATGTTCATGGCCCAATGCTAAAAAAAAACTATGGAACACCTGTGTGCCCAAAATGCACAATGCACCCCTAGATGAGATCCAAGAAGGATGTTGAGTCCAAAATGTGGCAACTTCTGGGAGGTTTCACCTGATCCAGTACTTTGGGGACTTTGCAAATGCGACATGGCACCCACCAAAATCTGTGTTCCAAAATCCAAGTAACGCTCCCTCCCTTGTACGCCCTGCCATGCGCCCAAACAGCATTTTACACTCACATATAGGGTATTGCTGAACTTGGAAGAAATTGCGTTACACAGTTTGGGATGCTTTTTTTCCAGGAGTCCATGTAAAAATTAAACATTTTCAGCTAAAATTGCTGATTATTGGAAAAAAATATATATATATTTTTTCAGAGCCTAACGCTAAAAAAAATTTGTGAAACACCTGTGGGGTCGATGTGCTCACTGCACCCCTGGATATATTCCTTAAGGGGTGTAGTTTCCAATATGGTGTCTTTTTAAGGGAGTTTTAGCACCTCAGGGTGTCTGCAAATCTCAAATGGCGCCTAAATAAAATTGTAATGAAAATGAGACCCCAGAGTCCGGTAGGTGCTCCTCCTATTCTGGAGCTTTTGGTTGAGCCAAATAGTGCTCTAGCACCAAATATAGGATATCTCTGAAAACGGCAGAATCTGGGGAATCAATATTAAGTTGCATTTACCTGGTCACATCTACTGTGTTCCAGTGAATAATGAATAAAAATTGAAAATCTTCAAAAAAGTAAAATTTTGAAATTTCACCTCCACTTTGCTCTAATTTCTGTGAAATATCTAAAGGGGTAACAAACTTCCTAAATGCTTTTTTAAATACTTTAAGGGGTCTAGTTTCTTAGATGGGGTCATTCATGGGGGTATCTTACATACAGAACCCTAAAAGCCACGTCAAAACTGGACTGGTCCCTAAAATAATCTATTTTCCAAATTTTCTTGAAAATGTGAAAAATGACTACTAAATTTCTAAGCCCCTTAATGTGGTAAAAAAAAAAAAAAAAATTATACCAACCTACATTCCACATATGGTAGATGCTAGTTATAAACTATTTTGAGTGGAATAACTATCTGTCTGAAATTTTTGAACTTTGAAAATTGCTAATTTTTGCAAATTTTCATGATATTTTGATATTTCTCACAAATAAACAAGGACTTTTTGGACCAAAATGTATTACTAACTTAAAGCACAATGAGTCACGAGAAAACAATCCCTGAATCACTTGGATAGGTAAAAGTGTCAAAAAGTTATTCTCACATAAAGTGACAAATGTCAGATTTTAAAACCGGAGCTCTGTTAGGAAGGCCAAAACTGGTTCCGGCGGTAAGGGGTTAAAGAACCTTCCGCAGCTCAGACAGCAGGAATTTTCTCCCGCACAATCCGGGAGAGTTGGCGAGTATGTTTTAGATGCCAGCCCTGGAAATGTGACTGTAGACATTAGGCCCCACACGCATGTCTACATTCTGATACTCATCATGTCACAGATGATATGATTCACAATCTGTACACAGGAGGTAGCAGTAGGATCGTCTTTGTTTGGAGTCTCAAAACCCTAATAAGGTCAGAACTGTTGCCGGCAGAACGGAGTGTTTCCCCAGTTATATAGCACATAATAGCAGATAAATGCTGACTGAGATCTAGCAATAAGTAGCCACTAGTGTACTTCCTATCAAACTAGGCAGTGCAAACCACCTGTTCTTGGACAAATAAATATACATGTCATGTTAGTCTTCCGGCTATTTAAAGATACAGCTTTTAGTTAAAGGGGTTTATCACAAAAGCATTTCATGACTGGTTTGTCATGCTTCAGCTTTCAGTGTGCTCAGAAGGGGGCGTGTATTACTTATTTGAATGCATGCCTTGACATCGCCATGCCTTTTCCCCACAGTGTGCTCACTCTGTTTATGTAAAGACCTGTGTGTAGCTACAATGTATCTGAGTGATCAGCACCTCTGCCTTTCAGCAAAGGGGGTCCTAGGTTCAAATCCCTGCAGGAACCACACATGTGAATTTTTTTTCTTAATGCACATATTGATTGAGTTTTCTTTTATTTATTTGCAATGTTGGACTAGTTAATAAGGAGTACAGAGGACAGGAATAGAATGACAGAACCTGGGGTTGAACGCTTAGCAGTGAGTGTGTTTGATTACTAGTATTGCTCTGCTCTACACTGATGAGGGTCAAAACCCCGAAACGGTCGTATATAGATGAGCGATATTGGCTTGACTAATATTCCTTTTTGCTTTTAAAGATTCAGTGAATCAAAAAGAAATTTGAGGATTTGTTACAACCAATAGACGGTGCAGTGAGCTTCCCCACTCCTTTCCCATAATGCCTTGTGAATGCTGTTTAGTATGGGCTAAAAGGCAACCAAAAACACTACACCCCTTAACTGGTTTTGCTCTCCTCAAGGAGAGATGTTCCCCTTTTTTAGCCACCATTGCCCCCCCCCAGTCGGGCCCAGTTCGCTCTGCCTTCACGATCAAGGGCAAAACCCCGAAATGGTTTATGTAGATGAGCAAATTGGCTTGACAAATATTCCTTTTTGCTTCTCAAAGATTATAAAATCAGAAGAAAATTTGAGGATTTGTTAAAACCCAATTGAGGGCGAGTGGCCCCCAGCCCCTTTTTCCACAAAAATCCCCCTGTGATATGCAGATGTTTGGGGGGGCTAAAAGGCAATCAAACACAAAAACCTTAACTGGGTCCTCAAGTAAGATGTTCCCCTTTTCTTTGGGGGAAGAGACAAAGAGTCTCCGGAGTATGTGGGGCCAGGACGGGGGCTTTTGTCATGGTTGATTCCTTAGAGACAAGCTGTACACTGTGGATCCTTAGGGTAGGAACTAAAACAAAAATGGTACAGAATTTTTAATAATGATGAACCGTGAAAATGTTTGTTATTTAATTTTCAAGCTTCACGCGTCAATTTTACTTTGTGGTAAAACCCCTTTAATTGTTGGATTTTTCTTTCTTGAATAAAGGTTCTATCTGTCCTACCAGTCCGCAGGGACAGAAATATCCCATTTGTTTTGCTGCTTTGGAATGTAAGGGAACCACTATTGTTAACCAGATGGAAGACATGGACCAAGTCCAGACAAACACCAACACTTAATCCCCAATTTTTGTTGTTACATTTATCAATATTCTGACCAGAATACAGTGGTCCCTGAAGTTACAATGGCCTCAGGATAAAATATTTTAAACATACAAAGGTTTTTCCTGGGATTTTTTATGTTGAGGATAGTTTTAAGATACAATGTCTCAGATACTGATCCAACCAATTATCATGAACATTTTTGTTGAAAAACATCTGTATTAGTGAAGTGCATGCAGTGATTGGTGGTCTAGTAGCGACTCTTTAAAGTACAGTGCGATACTACATGTCCTGTACTGCTCTTTACATGTGGCAGGGGAAGCTGCTCCTTTGGGCACGAGTTGAGGGACCCATTTGCTGTATTATTGGTATATTGCGTACAAAGTACATGATCCAAAAAAGCTCCTGTTCTCATCATAGAAAGTGATTCCAGCAGCTCTTTCTAACTGTTCTATGTAAGGACTTGCTTTACCTGTATAAGTTATCTGCCTAGCTTTCCTTATTTTGTGTTATGTTGAAGACACTTTAGGATCTCAGAACTAATTAATAGTTTTCCACAGAGTTATGGTCTCAACATACCATGGTCGTCTTGGAACCAATTAATATTGTATGTTGACGGATCACTGTAAATGGGGGATTACCCATATTAATAAATTAAACTGAATACAAGACTTCCACTCCTTTTTAATGAAGTTAGACCATTATTGGACCTAACCCCTATGATTTTTTAAGGGTGTGTAGCTTTGCCCATAAGGTCATAAGACATTTAGGGGAAAAGGACTAAAGGATGACCCCTTTCTAAGGCAGTAAACCCCAAATTTTAAAAATTCTATAAAACCTCTTACGCCAAATTTTTAATAGCATCAAAAACACCGGGCCCATTTTTTTTTTTTTTTTTTTTTAAAAGCTTTTTTAGGTAGGTGAAATGGATGGACGTTTTGTCTTTTTTTGGGGCCCTTTCAAGCTTTTTAAATATGAGGTACTAAATCAATTGCATAACATTTAACCCTAAGGGCCCCGTTTTTTTTTTTTTGGGGACCGTTGTTTTTCCCTCCTCGCCTTTTGAAAACCATAACTTCTTTATTTTTCCACCCATTGACACATGAGGGTTTTATTTTTCAGGCAGTGTACTTTCTAATGGTGTTATTCACTAACTTTGAATATATGGGAAACTGCAAAAAAATCCCCAAATGGGGCAAAAATTGTGAAAAAAATGTATTTTTGCCTGTTTCGGGGGTTTTGCTTTTTTCGGCGTTCAATCTTCGGGAAATATAAGTGTTATCTGTATTCTTCAGGTTTTACGCATCAGCAAACCAAACATGTGGGTTTCCCTTTTTTTGGTACCGTAAAAAAATTCCAAAAATTTTCATTTTTTAAACTTTTGCGCCACGGCGCTCATTTTGTCGCGGAACACCTATAACTATTTTGTACTAAACACCTGACGGACGTCAGTGAGGGGGCCTCATTTTTTGCGGGCTTGATCAGTGTGTACTTTTTATCGCTAGCAGTCTTGGAATGCATGCGACTTTTCTTGATCCATTTTTATCCATATTTGAGTGTCGTAAAAATGTCTCAACTAAAACGCAATTTTTTGGGTTTGAATTTTTTTTCTTTTACGGTTGTTACAGCGGTTTACGGGATAAGATGATGTTATAATTTTATAGATCGGACTTTTTTGGATTGCGGCGATAACAAATATGTGTAAGTTTTTTATTATTTTAATGATTTTTATTTGTAAAATGGAGGAAAGGGGGGTGATTTGAACTTTTTTTTACTTTTCATTTTTTTTCTTGTACTTTTTAAAACTTATTTTTTCTTTACTGTTATACATTGAGGCCACCTGTGGTAACATTGACCACTAGGTGGCGCGATCTGTTTAATACAAACCTAATGCTTGCATAGGCATGATTAGGGTGTTCCAAAGATGGCGTTCCCACTTCCTGCTGCAGGACGGAAGTGGGGCTAACCGGCCAGGGTAAGTGACGGGAGCCTTCACCAAGGCTCCCCTCCACCCGCATGCCCGGTATCGGATCAGAGCAGCATAGCTGCGCTTATGCCGATCACCACACCGATCGGTGCCGGCCCGATCGGCGTTAATTTTCAGACCCACGGCCATCTTTCGCGGCACCCGTGGGTAAAAAAAGCGCCAGGGGCGGCCACCCGCCGGCGCTGTTACTCCGGGTGTTTTGCTGCGATTAGCCCCTAAACCCGGCGGTGTGCGGGGGGGGGCGCGGAGCTCCCCTCAAAGCCCCCTTTGGGCCTGGGGCGACTCATCGCCCAATCTTAAGGGGTTAAATGACTTAAATTGTGTAACATTTTTGTTTGTGTTTACAGGTAAAAACCATTTTTTTCATATATAAAGAACATTTTTGAGTCGATATAATAAAAAAAGGTAAAAACAAAAAATTTTGATTGCGGTATTTCTTAACACCACCCCCAACATCCTTATGATTTTTGTGTACATTTGATCAACCCGAAAATATTTTTGGTTTGTTCTATAACCACATCAATTGGGGGTTTACTGTTTTTAAAAAACCCCATTTGGTCGCAGGAATCTTTCTGCAACCAAAAGAATAAAAGGGCTTATTCCCGGCCCTATTGTGCCCTTTTGCTTCACTCTTATTCCCTTCCGGTCCACGGCCTATATTTTGTACTCCCCCTCTTACAGGAGTCTCATCGGGAACAACATCTTTGTTTTCTCTCAAAAAATTTCCCTTTCCCTGGATGGGGAATTGACTTTCCCAAAAAAATTGCAAAAAGCCCCTATTTTTCCCCCCTTTTTGGCCCCGTGTTTAGGTACTTCTCCATCACTAAATTTTTAAAAACAAAATCCCCTCCGTATGCTGATCTTTTCCATTGCTTTGGTCCTGCCCGTTCATACAAACCTTTTGCACCCAAACATATTCCTTTGCCTTTTTGATTATTACCGGCCCTTTCCTACTAGGGTTTAAAAAGGGCATTTTTTGGAAATTTACTAATCATCCTAAAACCCGTAGTAAAATGTTATTCTACATTTCGGCTGCAGTTAAAAATCTGTCTTAAAAAGCGGGAAATCAGCCCCTTCCCCCTCCCTTTAAAAGGTTTTTCTTAAAAATTTGGGACAAATTTTGTTAATTTGGTTGGTTTTAAAAAACCCCCTCTACATAAGGAAAAACAAGTGAAAGACTTTTTTTTAATTTATGGAAAACTAATTAAATTCATTTAATTTTTATCACCACATATTAACCCCTTACCGGGCCCAATTTTAGGATTTGGGGACTTTCCCTTTTGTCGTTTAGAGCCCAATGGAGGGAGGTTACTCAGTCTTGATTCCAGCAAATAGGATATGCATTCAGTTAAAAAAACATTGCCACAGGCTTAAAAGGGCCCACCAGGAAAACAAGGCTCCCAGTGGGGCCCGTTAAAGCCTGCTGCATTATATGTTTCGTCCCCGGGGGGCCCGGGGCCAGGGCTGATAAAAAAAACCCTGTGAAAAACAATTTATTTTTGGGCCACCCAAAATGGGTGGAGTTTTTTTTTATTTTTTATTATACCTGTTTTACCAGATTTTCTTTTTGTATAAAGAAAAGATTTTTTTTAAAAAAACAAATTTTAAAAAAAACAAATAAAAAACTTGAAATTTTTCAATTTTTTTCTGAACCCCTGGGGCCCCAAAACGTAAGTTGGCCACTGTTTGGTTTGAGGAGGTGCTGCCATTGTTTCCCTCCAGGGTGTAGACGGGAATGGAAAATCAAAAAAAAAGCACAGGAAAAAAAGAAAATTCAGTTTCCCCTAAGGAAAGGGGAAATGGATACCGGCAAGTTAGTTAGCTGTAGCCCTAAGCCTACCCTCTATAGCCCGATCCCAAAAAAAATATGCCCCAAGGGCTTGCCCAAAAAAATAATAAATTTACACAAAGCTGCTAAGGTCATACTTGACAACCTTTTCTCTCCTTATTTCAAGAGATTAAAGACCTGACACAGGAAATGACCCCTAGAAACCCAGAAACGCCCCTGATCCTCCTGTGAATGCTTATTTTGGGGGCAAGGTTTGTATAAACTCCACCTTTTTTTGCATCCCAGAGTCTTACAGAAGAAACGGTAGGCTTGGCAAGTTTGGGCACAATGCACAGCTGGTTAGAGTGTTGTGACAGAGGAGCATGAAGAGACTATGGGCGACATGTATGAATCGAGCTATTCTCTAGATTTATAATCAGGCGCACTCCAAAATTAGGCGCATTATGTGGCGTCTGCGGAACTTGTAATACGCATGAGATCGGGGGACGTTCTGGAGGCGTGTCGCACCACAACCGTATGATTCTACACATTTATGACGGGAGAACAGCAGAACTGGGCACGTTACTGCTGGAACAGGCATACCAGGTTAAAAGTGGTTTACCTGAGTTTGAGTTGTCGTTTTGGAGCTAGAAAGTGCTAAATCTAGGACCCGCTACAAGTTCATACATTCAGGCGCATTCTACACTACTAATGTGCGCAAAAAAAAATGGTGCATGGGTGTCAAAATTCATACATGTCGCCCTATGTGTGTGTGGAGAAGGGAAACTCCCATCTAAGAGGCTGAAGACATGCTACCATGGTTAAGTCCCTGCTGCACTGTTCAAGCTGTTGTAATTTCCTGTTTGCTGTTAACTATTAGTTCAAGAGTAAATAGTTGAAAAATGTCATTGTCATCTGTGTCACCATCTTTGCCTCAACATTACACGTTCTGTAGAGATCACTTCCCAGCAGTTTTCTCGTGGTCATCACAGTCAGGATTACAAAGAAAGTTAACACCTCTGTTAGGTTGGGGTCTCATAGTATGGCAGCCATATGTAGAGAAAGCATGTCCACATGGGCACCAGTGGTCACACAAGTTTGCTGGTGAAACAGTGATACCATCAGCAAAGTCATGTAACCACTGGCCACCGCATGCGGGCATGAATTCCTCTGCATATGACTGCTGGATTGTGTGACCCCAGCTTGAAGAAGCTAGAAGTAGATATCATTGATGATAGATAATAGCCACAGCTCATCGCCTCCCAGTGACCTCAGCTCAACATAACACTTTCCCGTAGAAGTCAATATGTGATAACCAGAAACCAATATTCTTAACAATATCTCTAAATTGTTATTCACAGAGCAGCAGCTCATGCAATATACAGTAGCTTCCCCATTAACATAGACAGAAAATACAATAAAAAGAAATTTTAAGATGGTGACAATAAACCTGGACTAGAAACAAACTTGTGTGGTTTTAATTGTTAAAAAAAAATAGTGTTTGATTATTTTATTTCTTAGACAGCATCTGTTACCAGCTTCCTTATGGTCAGTGTCACAATCTTTATTCATGGGCAAGATTCAGAATTTAAATGACATTTACTTTTTTTGCCTTTCTGCATTGAAGTTAATCTAGAAAAATCCACACTAAAATCTGCAGCAGATCTCCCTGTGTGAACATACTGTTTGTGTCCTATTGAATTATTTTTCAGGAAATGTTACTTAGGAGGAAAAAGTCCAAGGCTATATCTACACCACACAGTATTTTCGTCTGATTTTCGGTTACTGGCAGGTGCCTATTGCCAAGAAAGACCTAGAGAAGACGGCCTTCATAACCCCCATGGGGCTGTTTGAATTCCTACTCATGCCTTTTGGTCTGAATGATGCACCTGCCACGTTTCAGAGACTTATGGAGCTGTGCTTGTGGGATTTGAATTACGAATGACTGCTCATCTATCTATATAATATAATTATTCTATGCCCTCATTTACGGAACACCTATAGCAGCTGGAATGAGTGTTAACACGGTTGGAGTCACATGGTTTGAAATCGAAACCTCCCAAATGACATTTGGTCAGAGAAAGTATAGAGCACCTAGGCCATGTAGTCTCTAAAGATGGAGTTCAAACCAGCGATGCCAAAGTTTGGGAGGTGCAGCAGTGGCCCACCCCTCTTACTGCCAATGAACTGAGGTCCTTCCTGGGGCTCGTGGGGTACTACAGACATTTCATCAGAGACTTTGCCAAGATTGTCACCCCCTTACATACTCTTCTTTGGGATGCGACCCTAGGAGAGGCTAAGTGAAGAGCACTTCCGTGGAATGAGGATGCTGAATGGGCCTTCTTAGAATTGAAAAGACTATTAACTAGTGCTCCAATATTAGCTTATGCTGAGTTTAGTTTGCTCTTTGTGATACAGACGGACAGGAGTATGAAAGGGTTGGGAGCTGTGTTATTCCAGGTGCAGGATGGCCAGGAGAGAGTCATTGCGTATGCCAGTCAGACCCTAAGGGATGGTGAGAAAAATCGGGATAACTACAGTTCTTTCAAGCTGGAATTGCTGGCAGTGCGCAGTTCATGCTCATGACTGGCGATAACCCGCTTGTACATCTGGAAACCGCCAAGTTGGGGGCTTTGGAACAGCGGTGGATGGCTAGACTCACCAACTATAACTTCAAAACACAATATCGTCCAGTACGAGAGAATGCCAATGCGGATGTACTGTCTCGTAATCCAGTCAAGAGTACTATCGACGTCACAGATGAAGAATGGGAAGGAGACAAAACCCCTAGCTTCAGTCGACCAAGGCTACCTCAGAGGTCTGCAGCAGTTTTGGACACAGAAGTTGAAGTTTGGACTGCAGGGACAGTAGAGGACTGGAGAGGTCGGCAGGGGGACGGCCCTTACATACGAAGAGAATGGGACTGGCTCCAGATGAGTCAATGTCTCACATCTGAAGTGCGGAATGTACTTTCGCGAGATAGGAAGAAATTCTGGCAGCAGAGAGAATGACTGGCTGTCTGAGAGGGGGTACTCTACACCTGGCAGGTGCTAGTACTATCCAAAGAGATAGAGGGCAAACTAAAGTGGATGCACGAAAAGAAAGCACACTTCAGCCCTGCCAAGACCTTTGAGTGGCTCCAGAGATAATATTTCCACCCCAGCATGAGAAGACTGATCAAAGGCGTGTGTAAATGATGTCGGAAATGTGGACTAGCATGAGACATGGAACAGCAGGCACGAGTGAGGAACAGCCAGTCGTTTTATCCATTACAATTAGTCATGATGGACTACCTTTCTGTAGAGGAATCAGTGGGGGTGTTCAAATATTTGTTGGTCATGATTGATCACTTCACTTCACAAGTTTACAGTTGCTATTCCAACACAGGACCAAACAGCAGAGACTGCCGCCTTGGCCTTGTGGAGAAACTTAATTTTAATGTATGGTTGTCCCAACCAACTGCATTCCGATCAGGGGGCCTGCTTTGAGGGTAAGGAGATCGAGGAACTATGTCACCTATATCAAATCAGATATCCTTATCACCCCCAATGGAATGGCGCTTGTGAGTGCATGAACCAAACCCTGCTACAAATGTTAAAGGCCCTAGGAGAGAAAAAAAAGAGGAAGATGACTGAACTATGTGAGTTGGTGTGGGTCTACAATAATACGATACACTCAACCACCGGATACTCAACTTTTCTGCTAATATTGGGAAAACGAAGAGAATTCAACCCTTTCATGGTCCCAATGGGGGGTTTTGGAGGGAAAGGACCCCCCAAACTTGGGTAGGGGGTCATCACAGAAAGGGCCAAAAGATCTCGGCCCCTTTGCCCTGTCAATGGGGTCCCGCGATTTGGTGGGGAATTGAAATTGAGAGAGCTTCCCCTTTTAAAAGGGGGAAACAGGTGATGATGAGGAACAAGGTTGCCCGGAGAATGGGAAAACTATGTTGGTGGTGGAAACCACAGACTTATGAAATGATTCACCAAACCAACCCTCCTGTCACCAGAAAAAGTATCCCGTCCTCCCCAAGTACACCAACTGTTGACAAGGAGTGTTGGCTTCCTCGAGCGGCTAACCGACCACTGCTAGAACCAAGGTCAAGTGTGCCTCTGGGACAAAAGGACTAAGATCCCACAAAAATTCCCAACTTTTTGGCTGAATGTCAGCTCGTTTCAAAGATTATGTGGTGCAAACCCACGTTACCTGGCAAACCTTAAGCTCTAGGGAATGAGGTGTAATAAGGGACTGCTGTGTGTCCTCTTGCCCAATAGATAGCACCAGAACACAGAAGGTGAAGAGCTGTGGCTGGCAAAGGAATCTTCCAGAGAGACGGTATTTGGACAAGCGGTTGGAGAGACAGTTGGCGGCAGAGTGACGGGAAAAGGGAAAAGGGGGTGCTTTGGAAACAGAAGAAAAAAAAGTAGGAGGAAGCAGAAGGGGGTTTGTGTGCGGTTTTCCCCATTTTGAGAGGATAACCCTTGGATCCCTACTGTTAAACAAAAAGGGGTTTTTTATTTCCCTACACAGAGGCACGAAGGAGGTTACCGTGAGGTTCCAACAGGGGTGGGTGGAGAGGGAGTCTCCTGTCCACAGGCAGGGCGCCCAAGAAAAGACCATTACCCATAAAAAGGGCGTTTGTTACCGGGTTTGAAGTTCCTAATTTTTCAATTGTTACCCTGTTC